>VZRS01005628.1:194720-346785 GCA_013398055.1 Ifrita kowaldi
GAAGGGGAAAAATGAGGCTTGGGAAAAAGCCGTTCCAAAAAAAAAAAAAAAAGAAAGGGGGAGGAGAGGAAACAGAAGAGCCTTTGTCAAAATTAACTGCAATAAAGAAAAAGGGACTCCTATTCCCTTGGGCTTCTTTAACCTTTTTTCCTCAATTTATTCACACGTTCCTTGACAGCAGGGCACAGCATTGTTGCAGGAGGCTGGAAATGGAAATGGGGAGTTCTCCATTTTTGGTTGTAAAAGGCACAGTACATGTTGTGTCCGTCGAGTCGGTGTGAATAGAGCCTTGGCCCTTGCCTGTGCCATTCGGATGTGGCCCAATTCATCCTGTCTCTTAAAGAAACAGGGTTATGAGATGTCACCTGCTGCAAAATGGGGAGGTTTGGGCTGTGCATGGGAAAGGGGCTGGGGTAACAGTGTGGCTGTGCCCACCCTGGCTGGCCCCGTGCTTGCACAGCAGAGTGGTGGAGTTTTCAGTGTTACTGTTACACTGGATTTGCAGAATTTTCAGGTTTTTTGAGGGATAAAAGCACCCAGAAGTCCGAGATGGTGTGCAGCATGGAACCGTGCTGTCCCAAAAAAATCTGTTTGGCTTTCGGGGGCACAAATAACTCATAAGATCTCACCCAGGGGCAGATGGACCTGGGGTAAGTCCTTGTGAGCAGCGTGAGATGGACACTTCTGTCACTGCAGGTGATGTCTTCCCTCCAAAATACCCCATTCCCAGCTGCTTTCCACCAAAGTACCTCAAACTTCTCTGGGCAACAAGGTGTCATCATGGCCAAGGCAGCAGTTGTCATACCTCCTCCTTCCCCTGCAAAGTCTCCTTTTCCTGTAATACAAAGCTGTTTTAATTAGGAGCATGATTTTTATTTTTTTTTTTCCAATATTACCCAGGTACCAGCACAATCTCAGTTATACCATGTATTGCACCACGTATGCATTGGGATGCCACTCTGTGCAGTCAAAATACAGAGGAACAAGAAGAGTGGTAATATTACACTTTTTTAACCCATTGATAGATAGGCAAAGCCTTACTGAGCTCCACTCTGGGGACCACCAAGATCAACCCCCATCGCTTTAAGGGCCTTTGGATCACTTCCACCCACGTCTCTCTGCCTTTCAGCGCTCTGGGCCGTGCTTTATGTCCTGGAAACTCTACCAAATCGCGACTACCGAGGGGGAAAAGCTTCATTTCCAGTTAATCAAGGGAGTTGTGTAATACCATTTTCTCCTGGGGAACTTCCAGAAAAAAGAAAGGAGGAGAGGAGGGGGAGGGAGAAGGGGGGTATTACATAAAGCAAGTATATTAAGAGGAAATAAATTATGAATTATAAGTGATTAGTGAACTTTTAAGGAAGAGGTCAGAAGTGCTTTTTGGAGCACAAACTTTTTAAGCTTCCAGTGCTTGTATTGGGTTACAGAGTTATAACCCAGCCTTATTTGTGCAGGTGGCTGCTGCTTCAAATCCGAAGAAGGATTTTGCATTTACAATAGGTACATTGACAGAAGTGGGTCAAAAAGCTACTGGTGGCAGGCTCAGGGCTATGGCCAGGGGCTCTGCTGCCTCCAGCACAGGGGCAGTTGCTCCCAAAAATGTGCTTAATTACAGTGGCACTGCCTGGCCATGGTGCTGAGGAAGATGTTTGGGAAGTTCAGTGATGGAGTTTGATGGATTTTTATTTAAGAGACCTAATGTTGACCAGGTTAACTGGCTTCATTTTTCCTTCATATTCTTTGTGTCTTTACTGATGTAAAAGTAATAGAATTTTGTTGAGTGCATTACACTGGCTACAGTTTTATATTTCCACCTGTTCTTGTTATGGTTTGGGGTGGCCATGCAAAGAGGAGAAACCAGGGCATGTATGTCAGGGTCTTTGGGGGCATGAACCTGAGATAAGGAATTTTTCCTTGCTATTTTATGTATTAAAACAGCACCTACTCACAAAATTTAATATAAAGTGCACGTACACTTTCATACACTTTCAATACCTAAGAATGCATTAATAAGAACAAAAGGTCTTATCCAAGCCACAATATGCAGGTCCATATAAAATTCTGCATTTGTGGGGTAAAAGAGATTTAAACCAGACTGGCCAACCAGCAAATTTGGAGAGGGCGAATATAGAAGACACTACCAACAGGAATCCAGAGCCAGCTCCAGCCAAACATGATGGAAACAGCAAATTTGGAGAGGGTGAATATAAAATTTATATTAAACTCACAAAATATTCCTTTTGAATAGAGGTGATGAAGTGATTGGATGGGGCCCTGAGCAACCTGATCTAGTGGGTGACATCCCTGCCCATGAGCTGCAACTAGGTGATCTTCAAGGTTCCTTCCAACCCACTCCTTTCTGTCATTCTATGATTCTATATGAGTAGAACAGAGTTGTTTTTATGTGGAGAAATATTTGGGTTCACCCAGCCAGGGGGATGACGGGGACGAAGTGGAGCAACTGCTTTGCTCACCCTTCCATCAGTTCGGCAGAAATCCCTCAGATTCCCCCCGAAAGAAACGGGGTGTTGAGTGTTGCTGGGGCTGGGCAGTGGTCTGGGCAGTGGCCCGAGCCCTTCCTCGAAGGCAGAGCCCAGAGGAGTGGTGGTGAGAGGCTCGTTCCAAACCCCGCTGACCGGCAGAGCAAACCCTGCTCGCTCCATTTGTAATTGAAAACATAATAGTCACCACAGCGTGTTTATCACACGAGCTGTTTGCCTTCACCATTGCAGAGTTCAGAGGCACATCTTTTTTTTTTTTTTTTTAATTTTTTCCCGTCTCTTCAAGCTGGGTCATCTTAGGTCAGGCTTGTCGCATCTGTGAGTCTTCCAAAGCACATGGATGTGCAGGGGTGCCTCAAAAGGTGTTGACACTTCAGGGTTTTCATGGGTGTTGCATTTTATCCCTTGCTGTTGACAATGTGAAATGATGGCTTTGTTTCCATCAAGTTTGGCTGGAGCTGGCTCTGGATTCCTGTTGGTAGTGTCTTTTATATTCACCCTCTCCAAATTTGCTGTTTCCATCATGTTTGGCTGGAGCTGGCTCTGGATTCCTGTTGGTAGTGTCTTTTATATTCGCCCTCTCCAAATTTGCTGGTTGGCCAGTCTGGTTTAAATCTCTTTTACCCCACAAATGCAGAATTTTATATGGACCTGCATATTGTGGCTTGGATAAGACCTTTTGTTCTTATTAATGCATTCTTAGGTATTGAAAGTGTACGTGCACTTTATATTAAAGGTTTTTCAATGCATCAGCACACGCCAAACTCCCATGAGGAACAACTTAACGCTCTTTGTAGAATTCCCTTCTCTTTATCCCTTTGTATGTGGTCCTTACCTTTGAAAATAGGTAACAGATACTCACTAAAAGCACTTTTTCTCACAGAAAAAAACAGTGGCAGCATTCCTGTCCATCTGGAGCTCTTGGAGCGTGAGGCTGGCACGTTGTGCTCCAGCCACATGAGGAGGTGTTTCTACTCTTGGTTTCAAATCCAGAGGAATTTGCAGTGCAAGATGATAATTTGGCATTTGGCTTAAAGTATCTGTGACCAAGAACCGTTTTATAATAATACTCTCCCAGGATGGCTGAGTCAATCAGTGTGCTCCAGGTTGCACAGGGGAGTATTAACCACAAAGGATGAGTATCATGGAATCCTAGAATGATTTGGGGTGGAATGGACCTTAAATCTTGTGTTGTTCCAACCCCCCTGGTGTGGTCAGGGACACCTTCCACTAGACCAGGTCGCTCAAAAGCCCATCCAGCCTGGCGTTGGACACTTCCAGGGAGGGGTTTGGGCAGCAGGCAGAGGCACCTGTCACTTCTGACACCACCTTTAGTTCCTTTTAAAGGCACTTCCCAAATACCTCTGCAGCCTGGGGTCATCAAAGTTGTGGGGGTGTCCATAGAGAAAATAAATATTTTTTGCTTTCTTCTTGTTTGCTGTTGCACTCACAGGCATGAGAAGACATTTTACCCAGTGTTCCTCATTAACCAGTTCTTACTAAAACCAAACAAAACCCAAAAAAAGTAAGAACCCAGAGAGTATTATCATCTAGGTCAAAATGAACCTGTGTGTGCCCACTAGGAAGTCTTTCAGACTCTGCAACATCTGGTGGACCTAAAATGGTGAGGTTTGCTTTGAAGTTCCTACAATTTGGCTGAAAAATAATAATAAAAGTGGACAAAAGGAAGGGCACAAGACACATTAACATAGATGAGGCAAATGTTCATGGGAATTATATGAATGAACATACAGCAAGTAGAAAATTAACTATTTTTTTCCCTTCTTTTGTGGAAATCAACCCATCATGTCCTAGAACTTTTCCAAACAGGTCAAATCAGAGAAATGCAATATATACTGATCCTTGTTTATCTGTTCTTTAGTACTCTAAAGCAGGTACCTGTTTTACAGTAAAGTCTAGGGTTTGTTTGTGTGGAGAATTTTCTCTCCTCATGTGTCTGTGTAGCTGAGAGTAGTGGAACTGTAATAGAGTTGAATGGGAATCTGTTTTGCAAACAGAGATATTAGATGTGTTTCCAAAATACAGGCAGATGCACAGATCAGTCTGCTGGACTGCTGGAATCAAGATGAAGAACAATTGAGACTGTGCAGGTAATAAAATAGCAAGAGCTGATGGTTAGCCCAGTTGTCTCCTTGTCCTAATAAATACATGGTCCTCAAGTATCCAGATTCAGTCAAAAAACATTGGGATGGAGGCACTCACTGCTGCTTTCAAGACCTTTAAAAATCCGAATTTAATGGCTCAATCCAGGCTGCAGTAGGATCCTTATTTTGGCTGACACTGGGCTGTGGATCTGGCCCCTTGAGATTATTTTTTTAGCTGACCAGACTCCCACCATTCCTTCAGATACACACAGGGCTGGGGCAAAGCTGGGCTGTGTTTTTGACAGACAGGACATGCCTGATATGGCAGAAATGTGGAAATACTGTTCTTTGGGTTATTAAATTTTATTTATATATTTATATACATATATATACACGTACAATGTAAGTTGGCTTCAGGAGTTGCTCGCTCTTGCAGCAGTTGCCAAGGCTGGCCTTGCAGTGCTGCAGTTCTTCTCTGAAAGTTGGAGAAGCCAACTTTTAAAACCCCAATAAAAGCCTACCGTAGGCTAATCTAGTTTATATGCATTTTTAAATATGTACAAATGTTGTAAACCAAATAAGGTTTATATGTACCCAAGATCAGCCACTAAGTACTTCAAACAGAAAGCCTGTCTCTTGTAGGTACCCAAATATTTACAGAGTGTGACTTGAGTGAGGAATTAGATGCCCCACTCAGCCCTGCCAAATTAATTAATGGTCTTTTTCACTTATTTAGGTAGATGTCTAATCTAGTGAAACCCTAAGAACACCCAAGGCCTGGACAGTGGCAGGCAGAAGCATCATGGAATACTTGTTAGAAATTACCATGGCTTTGTTGAGATAGCCAGCAACATCCCACAGAGGACCTGCAGGGTTGAAAGAACAAAGATTTAATGGAAAAAAACCCTGAACTCCATCAAAACCAGACGTTTAAAAAGAAAAAGGTGGTGATGTTGTTTAATTTGGTGCAAAGGTGAAGGCTGGGCTGGGAAGAGGAGAGTGGCCTGAGTGGGTCACTGCACAAATGCCTCTTGCCTTCCGCTCCCTCTGCTTTTTGGTGAGTGGCCAATGAAAGCTTATCCCCTTTTTAAATTTTTTTTCCCCCTTTAAGTCTGCACAAGTGTTAACTTTTCAAAGACTCTGAGATTCAAAGTGCTGTACCCAACACAGAGCCCTTTTTTTTCTCCTGCCTTTGATTTTTATGCACATTTCAAGCTGGTCAGAGAGTACATGGGGGTTTTGTTTAGGCTTGGTGGTGGGGTTTTAGCTTTCAAGCTGCCAGCCTTCCTGAGATTATTGCCTATTAACTGCCTCTTAATAAAGGTGCTGACCAAAGAAAGGAATATTTTTTCCTTGGTGCTGGATTTCCAAACTCGATTGGCTTTATTAAATGGAAAGACAAATAAATTTAAACCCTGCTCTGAAATACCTTAGCATAGGACACCAGCAGTTAGAGGTCACCAAGTCACTTGGACTTCCTCCCAACAAAAGCAGCATCATTTTTCAATGTCCAGCCCCACAGCATCCCGCAGTGCCTCACACAATTCCTTAGTGTCCACACCTGCTCTGTGCCGCTCGGAGCGGGGCTGAGCCCCTTTGGATGGGGCAAGATCAGTCCCCGAGAGATTTCTGTTATGCTCATGGTTTGGAGCCGTGTTTGATCTCCTGCAGCATAGCTGGATAAAAGCTTGTGGTTGGGGTTTCCTTGTTCTGTTATTAAAGCAAAAATTCCCCGTTGTACAAGGAAGAGAAACTTTCCTTCACCGTGTGAAGGATGTTACAGTTGAGAATATAATTTCAACTCCATTTACCTTTATTACATTGGAAAAAGCAAATCCCTTTGTTCTATGCTTTAGTTTCCTGTGAGATGGGGATAGCAGCCCTTCTCTGGTTGCACGGGTCCCTTTGGATGTGCCAGCGTTGTGTCCATGCTTTAGGACACAGTCCACATGCTGCTGTGTCATTTCTCAGCGTGGAGATACCAGGATTAAGAGGATGTGAGGCCCTTCTGCAGCGTTCTGAAAGATTTTGCAGTTGCGTGTAGGTGCATTGTACCCACAGACAGCATGACCAGATGGGCCCATTTTTGGAGAAAAGTGAGCATCCCCAAAATCAGTGTAATTTTTTTGCTTGCCCTGTACATCTGTCATTCACTTCAGTGCAAGTCACTGGTTCCTGAAATGAACCTCTTGTGTCCTCAATAGTTTAGTACCCTGTGTAGGGATGGGAAGTGGTGCAGGTCGAAGACTGAACACCTTTGTGGTGTTCAGCTGTTGAATCTGTAGATCCAAATCACTGCAGCCAGGGATACCCAATCTGAATTCCCTATTGAAAAGCTGAGTCAGAGAGGCCGACTGGGGCAGGAGAGGTGATGAGGCCAGATGTTCCATCCTCACAGTACAACCCTGTTCTGCTTGGCTCCCATTTCCAAGGTGTGTGGGCTGTAAGCCCCACTTCTGCATCCTTTTGCCTCAGGCAGATCTCCTGGTGTGAATAATGTCTCTGTGGTGTTTTGTTGAGGGATCCCAAAGGCATCTCTCTCTCTGCATTTAATTTTCTGTCTTCTTCCAGACTTCCCTCTGCAGTGTTTTTTCTGCAAAGCCCATGCTCTGGTGGCCTTTTGGCACCACTACAGGTCTCTCCGTGCTGGAACCCCCTTGCCAAAAAAAATGTGGGTGGTGACCTAGTCCCTCAGACAACCCATCCTCCGAGAAATAACCTCGTGGAAGAAGAACCATCTTGAGCAGAATTTATCGTTTGCCATGGGCTGGGGTCTTCCATTCCTTGGGTGAAAGAGCAGCCTCTCACCCAACCCTCAAAATCAAGGCCATGTTATGTGTTCTAAGTAATATTCATTCAGTTATAGGGAGTGTGTTTATGTTTCTCATGTTAAAAAAAGGGGAAGGGCAAAAAAAAAAAAAAGGGAATCTGAGGTTAGTGTTTTGCTGGAAAAATATCAAGACTTGATTGGCAATATCCCACTAAACCACAAGTTTGTAGGAGAGAAAACAAACCCATCGGGTTTTCCAAACTATGCTTATGTGCTTTATGAAAATGTGTCCCATATAGGTCACTTATGCTCTTATTATAGCTGTGGCAAGTGTACATATAATTGAGACATGGAAATACTACCCCATGCTGCTCAACGAATGAAGGGGAAACAAATCTTTATTATTCCTGGGTTCACAGAATATATAGGAACGCTATTGTCTTTTTTTCCTTTTATTTAATTTTTTTTAAATTTTTTTTTTTTTTAGGGCCGGTTTTAGATTTCAGATGTATTTTATTGTCTGTGGGAACATGTGTTTTACAGACCTGTCATGTGAAAGCCATTAACAAGAGGAACTGGAGGAATAACAATGGGCCACGTAACCGTGGTGTGTCTACTCCCCGAGTTCAACCCTGCGCCGCCGCTCCGGGCGCGCGTGAAACCGGATCGCGCCCAGCGGCGTTAGCGCTTCTCCCCCTGCCATTTCTCATCGGGGAAACCTTAGGATTTTTTAAGTGGCCTATTAAAACGGGGTTGCTGGCACCACAGGCAGGCTTTTGGGGCCAAGCTGGCCGGGCATCAAAACGGTTAAATCGTGGAATGAAGATCAGCTGACATCACACGAGATGTCCGATTTTATTTACCAAATCTGAGCTGGGCGGGCAGTTCTGAAACTGTTCCTCGCTGGTTCACACATGTGGTGGAAACTGTCCCGCCTTGCCAAGCAATTCAGGGCCCAGAACTCGCAATTAACCCATTTCCAGGGACTTTAGAGAGGATCTGAAAGGGGTCCTGAGCAGTGGCCTAGACCACCATTGGGTACTTGAAAATTTTACTTCAGTACGTGTTGTCCCTGCTCACAGGTGCTGGAGTTTTTTCTTAAGACTAACAAATTAGTGTAGTAATCCTGGCTTAGGCAAACCCATTAACATACGGGAAAAGGAGCCAAAGAGGATTGCGCAAAGTGAAATCCAGAGAGTGGTTCATGTGGAGAACATGGGGAACATTATTTTGATGACACTTCTGAAAAACATGGATGGTGCCCTTGCTAATCACATCTAGCAGGTGGTGCTCACTACAGATGTACTGCGGACAGCTTTGGGTCAGACCCAACAGCGCTTCATTTTTTATTTGTTATTTTTATTCATTTTAGAAGGAAAAACCCTCTGATGTCTTTGACTTCTAGCTGTGTAAACAAACCCACAGATACTTAAGCAAGTTAGTGGTCGACAAGTATTCCCTAATTCCTTCTGTAGGATCTGGGTGTGAGACCTGTTGTCTTGGCCCAAGGACAGCTGGAACCACTGTGCATTTGTTTTTCCCCTTACCTGGGTTTCGCTCTGCAAGTGGGAGGAGGGTTTCCTGTACCTTGTGGCTTGTGATTTACTGTGAACGTGGGTTTCAGGGAATTTGGGGCTTGGTTTTGTGGGAACGTAGTGCTCCTCTCAATGATGGGCTTAACAGCAAAGATGGACGGGGAAACTGAGGCAAAGGGAAGGAGGGTGCCCTGCCCAGGGTGACACTGTGGCTGGGAAACACCCTTCTAAGTTTGAGGCGGTGCTGTATTTCTCTGAAAAACTTACAAAAACATGGATTTGTGGATGTGCCACAATTTCCAGGTGTCTCCTCCATACTGTGTGTCCTGACCCACGTTCTTGAGCAGATCTGCTCCATGCCTGGTGCAAAGATCCAGCCAAGATGTGCAGACACAGGAATCCTGCACAGAAAGTTCACAGATAGTATTTAAACCCCAGACTTCACGTGGCTTTGTTGTGATTGAAGGCGAACAGGCTCTGATGGGAGTTCACCCGCTTTTGTGGGTGGGCTGGTCCTTGCATGGATGGGTGTCCCACAGCTGCTCAAAGCACATGATTGTTGCAGTAGTAGGTACAAACACTCTGAGAAAGCTGTCAATACACCCTGTAAACACCAAGAGGAGTGAGTCCAGGAAGGCTTCAAAGGCAGGGAAGTGATGGGGATGGAGAATAGCTGGGCTGGCCGGGTAGGAGAGAAGCCCTGCGGATACTCGATCCTGCCGTGTTTGTTTGCACAGCTCTGGGCTGCTCTGCCTGGGGCGCTCGGAAGAGCATCGGGCCCTCCCCGGAGAAAAGTGCCAGATTGGTTTTCATGGCCTTTTGCAGAGGGATTGCTCCAGGGGTCTGTTCCTGTAAGTTAATATTTGCAGCGCACAGGGCTTAACTGGAACCAGGCTGTGCAGACATCTGATAACCATAACAGAGGAGATGCTTTTTCCCTGCAAGACCAGCTTGGAAAAACAAATCCCAATGCTATTCCCTTTGGAAAGATAGCTGTATGAAAAGAAAAGCACCAGGAACGGCGATGCATGGTTTGCAAGGGGTTTCCTAGTTGGGGTTTTTCTGTGAGCTGCTTCTGTTTGCCTGTATTGCTCATGGGTTTGGTTGTTGTCTCCCTTTCTTTGCAGCCGGGTTGCCATTCCTCATCATCGAGACAAGCACAATCCAACCCTACCAGAGGGGCTTCTACTGCGACGACGACAGCATCAGGTACCCGCAGAAGAACGTGGAGACCATCAACGACGCGGTGCTGTGTGCTGCGGGCATCCTCATCGCCATCCTGGCGGTAAGTCCCACCTCCAGAACCTCCTCCTCTGTCCCGGTGGAGGTTTTTGGCACCTCTTTGTGTTGCTAATGTGGCCACGCTATCTACCGGGTGCACAGCTCCTCTGCGACTGTTTGACTTTTGTAAGCGTGGAGTTGCAAACATTTACAAATGAAAGCTTGTAATGAGAGGAATGAGATTACTCTCGAAGCCTGTAAACAGGCCCAAAGCTGTTTGGGCAAGTCTGTGAGCTTCCCGAGAACTTTTTCACCTTCCAGTAGGAGTTCAGAGTAGAGGCAAAAACACTTGAGTGTCAGTAAAGACTTGGCATGGTTTGCCCCTATTCAAATAACTCTTGGTATTTGCCTATTTTATAAGGTTTAAAAAACAAAGAAAGGATACATCTTTTCAGCTAACCAGTGCCTGGAAAATTTAACAGGTTAGTATTAGGTTTTTAAGAGATTGCATATTACAGCCATTTTTAAAAGACAATTAAAACCTTCCATGGGGAGCATATTCCCACAGAGTCCTCGCTGTAAAAAGTCCTTAATGCCCCACCTTCCCAATGCCTCTTCATTTTCCTTCTCCTGCCAGTTTTTCTAGAGCTGTGCTAGGAAATGATTGCACGATAAGAGCTTTATTTGTCAGCCAAGAAGCTGAACTCAGCCCATGAGCTGAGCCTCCTTATGCCAGCGTGTGCCTGGTGTGGGGCAGAAGACAAGAGCTGTCTCCTGGTTATTGCTTAAACACTTCCAGCTAAGAGGAAATTCCCCTATGAAAAGTACCTACATTTTCCTTCTCACCTGCTGCCAGAACAGCTCAGGTGCTTTCCCAGAGATGCCACCTTCCTCTTGCTCCTTCAGCTGGGAGGGATGGAGATGGAGAGGTCAGGAGTGCTTGTTCCCCTTTCATCTTTCCTCCTAGATGGAATGTCGTGGGCAATAGATATTTTAGGATGGCACAGTGCCTGCTTTGCTAATACCCCATCCTCAGCCTTGCTGCTTTGTGATGTGAACATCTCCATCATTTCCTCCTCTCTCCATCATTCCCTGACCACATACACTCACTCAGCAAAGCAGGTCCCCAAAACTGCCCTGTCCCTCTGCCCCCTCCCTCCCCACAACAAGCCCAAAAGGTGCCAGGCCCCCAATTCTATAAACATGGCAGAATTTCACCCCACAGGTGAATTACCCCCGAGTGTGGAAAAGCCATAAAAATGAAATGAAAAAGCGTCTCATTTTCGCATTACTGCCAGAGCTATCGGCACGCCAGCTCCATGCAGAGTGTGCTTCTGATCCCTAATGAGGCAGTGGCAAATACAGGAGTTGGAACAGAAACTGGAAACATAATCAGCTGCCTATGTGATCCATCAACTCTCTACCACGAAATAGCAGGTCAATTAAAAGAGAAAGAAAATCCCCAGAGAATTGGATGTTTCTGCCCTGGTTTCACTGTGCCCACAACAAATGTAACTTAATAAGGTAAATTCAAAAGCTCAGTTATTTGCTGTTGAGTGACACAAATGGCTAACGAGGAACTGAAGCAACAGATTTCTTTGCTATGGCAGCCTGCACGGAAAATTCAAGTCAGCCTGACCTCCTTTTGCAGATGTAACCCAGATACCAGAATTACTGTAGCATAATAGGAATTCCTTCCAAATCCACAAAGCACTGACTCCGCTGCCTTTGCTCACATCCTTTGCCTTTGGAAGGCAGGGCAGTGGTTATGAGGACTTCCAGGGAGCTGGCTTTTGGGGTGAAGCAGCCAAAATTTCACGCCCTCGCTTTTACGTGGCGTCACAGGCAGTCTAGCCTGGGGTGAAAAGGTCCAGGTCATGTTTTAAGTGGCTTGAGGACACCCAGAGAGTTTGTTAAGCAAACGGCAGAGGCGAGGCCTTTGCTTCCATCAGGATGGGAGAGGATATGCATTTGGTTTTAATATCTGTGTATTTATTGACTTGAGGCAAATTTCCATGCAGATGACCCTGGAGAGGCTCATGCCCCTGGGCTGTGCACTCTCACATCTCTCCTGACTGCTCTTCATGCTGGAAGGTGGTTGAGTTGATGTTGGTGGTCCCTTGGATGGCCAGGGGAAGGTGACACCCCTCTTCCTGAGCCTTGTAGGGGTACCACTGCCATAGTCCCGTCTCCCCACACCTGATAGGTCTTGAAAGGCTATGAAAAATTCCTCATAAAATTAATTTGCTAGGTGATCTAAGTTACACAGCTGGATTAGCTGGTTGTTTTACAGTCGAAGGTGATACGCTGCAATGTGATTAGCACAGAGAACGTGGCTAGAAAAGCTCCAAATGCAAGTGGCTGGAAAAGCTCCAAAAGTGATTACAGGCTGATTGGATTGCTGGCAATACCTTATAATAACAATAAAATGGGCTTGACAACTGAAAGTCTGCAAAAAGCATTCACAGATAGAAAAGTTTGATGTTGGCTTCTCTCTAGTGACCAACTTTTTAAAATATGTGCACCAGTCCCTGGGAGTTGTGCCCATCACCTGGGAATGGCACATGTCCCATGTGGATGGCTCGCCAGGAGTGCAAGGCATGAGAAGAGCTTGACATCTTTAAAACTTATTTTCTTTTCAGGATGTCCTTTCAGTCTGTGCACATCTGCGCTGCATTAGTTTTTCACTGTCCTGCTTTATCTGGGACAGCACTGCCAAAAAATCAAGTTTACCCAATTTTTAGCTTCTCATTAAGTTGATCCATGGCTTTCACTAACTGGGGAGGGTTCCTGGGTACCCAGCAGCATTTTAGTGAGGGAATGAAGGCTCCAATTTACAATCTGCTACATGTGTGCAATTACCCAGACCACCAACAGTGAGAGAAAAATATTAATCCCCAGACTTTTGTTGGTCCCTGTTTAAAATGGTCACATGCCTTTCCCAGGCCAGGAGCCTCAGGTTTGTGTGGATCTGTTTGTGAGTTTGCAGGAATGGCACATCTCCCAGTGTCAGATATCATCCTTAATTGGTCTGGTCTTCCCTCTGTGAGAGCCATGAGTTTTGAGCCTCAGAGCTCCCCTCCTTGTGAATTTAGGCTTTTGGGAGTGGACCTACCCTCATGCAGGAGCTTCTGTGTCCATCCAGGGCAACTTCCCTCTGCAGGCCTCACGCCAGTAGATTTCCTGGCTGGCAGCTTGTGCTGGGAAGTGGTCCAAAATGGAGATAAACCATGGTCTTCGGAGACTGTGAGGATTAAAATGATGCTGAAGCCAGTTACCTGCAGCTCCCTAAACAAGTCTCGGTCGCTACCAGATTTCCAGGAGGAAATCTCAGCTGTCACATGTAAACCCCAAATGGTGGTGCAGCCACTCAAAGCATTTCTGTGCGTGGTAGCAGAGCCTGCTCTAGCTTGGCATTTATTTTCTGTGATTACAGTTGTATCTCTCTTTGATAAAGCCTGCTTAGCTGCAGTTTCAGCTGCCTTAGGTCAACCTTTGTTTTTTCAAGCCCTGGTACGAGTGAGTTCAAACAATGATAGAGCTTCAGCTCTTCTTAGTCTAATTGCCATACTTTTCCAGTTTATTAGTTTCCAAAGGTTGTGCCAAGCTTTTAAAAAAGGTAGGCAGGGGAGCCTCGTCTCCTGCTTATGGCTGGCAGGCTGCCACACTGGGAGGAATATTGCTGGCTGCTCCAGAAAGGGATTAACATGAAGGCATTTTTCCTGACAGTTAATTTTACATATCACAGTCCCCGTGACTACAGAGAGGCAGGGACAAGGGGGCATCCAAAAAAAAAAACAAAAACCCAACTCAGCCTTGATTTATTACTCAGGTATAAAAACATTTAGAGTAATGAATGAAATCCTAAAGCTGTAAATCTGGAGCTTTAAAATTTAGGTGTGTAGCATGACGGAGAACAATTTAAACCTTTGGCTCTTTGGGAGAGGTGAGACATTTGGACTTAATTTCACAGCCTGATTTTCATTAACCTGCCTTTTAAGATTGCTGAATGTGAGAAGTTGGATCCTCTGCTCCCTGACAGTGATTTATGGCGATATTGTCAAACCTAAGCACCCCTGACACAAGAAAAACATAATCTGCTGCCATGTGATGGCAAGACCCCTTGAAATGCCCCAAAATAGCTGGACTTCATGGAGGCCTTGAGAGGTCTGACTTGGGTCTGCTGGCAGCAAGTTTTGGGCCAGAGTCTGAAAAATTTGGGGCTTTCTGTTTCTTGCCCTGTTGTGTTAATGATTTTAAGAGAGGAAGATAAGCAGGCTGTGTGTTTATTTTCCTCCAAAATCAGTTTGATAAGAGGGTAGTGGGTCTGGCCTCTCCTTCCCAACACACACTAATTCTTTATCTGGTTTATGTCAATTTTCTTTTCCCACTCTGCTGGGGTGTTACTTCGCTTTTGTAAAGATACGCCAACGTGCTAACCCAAAATCTACCCCTTTTTTGTTTTGTTTATTGGATTTTTCCATGAACAACATTCCGAGCATTGGGAGGGAAGAGGGGGAGGATGGAGAGACATTGGGCCATGGGGTTCTCCTTCCTCACTGGAGAAGCAGATTCCTGGTTTGAGATCTCAGAACTGCTTCAGCCCTGCATTTACACCCATCCCTGGTTTTGCACAGCGTTTTCCCCCCTCTCTAACCTCCCTGTTGTGCTTCCCTCGCAGATTATAACGGGAGAGCTCTACCGCATCCACTACCTGAAGGAGAAATCCCGCTCCTTTATCCAGAACCCCTACGTGGCAGCTCTCTACAAGCAAGTGGGCTGCTTTGTTTTCGGCTGTGCCATCAGCCAGTCCTTCACAGACATTGCCAAAGTGTCCGTCGGGCGCTTGCGGCCGCATTTCCTGGCAGTTTGTGACTTGGATTTCTCCACCATCAACTGCGCCAAGGGAGTTTACATCCAGAACTACACCTGCAGGGGAAATGACAGCAGGGTCCAGGAAGCCAGGTGAGAGCCCGTGGCACCAAAGCTGTGGGTTGCTGCCACTAAACGTGTCCGGGGTTTCTCTCTGTCAGCAACAGAGGACTCAAATCTGAGGCTGAGAGTAGGGTTAGATGGGATATTAGGATGGAATTCTTCCCTGTGAGGGTGGTGAGGCACTGGAACAGATTGCCCAGAGAAGCTGTGGATGCCCTATCCCTGGAAGTGTTCAAGGCCAGCTTGGATGTGGGTCTACACAACCTGGGATATGGATCCCTACCCATAGCAGGGAGGTGGAGTGAGATTGTCTTTCGTGTCCCTTCCAGCACAAACCATTCTAGGATTCTGTGAAATGCTGCTTTTTCTGTGAAGGCCATAAATCCATTTTCCAGTGACCAGCAGTTTCCCTTGGGAAGTGTGGCACTCAGCTGAATAACATTTCTTTTCCTTTCTCTTTACTCCTTACGCTATTGTTTCGCTGAGCTGCTGCTCATTGTGGGAATTCACCCCCAGAGCTGAGCTCATGGTGAGCAGCCTGAGCTGTCCCGTGTGGCAGAGCAGAGCTTCTCCTCAGGAAAGGCTCCACCACACGAGCAGGGCTGCCAGTGCCTCTCCTTGGAGCTCTATCACATCCATCAGGTGCCCAATTTTGACTTTTCCAGGGGCACAGTCCTCATGCTGCAAATAAGAGCCCAGTGAAGCTGCTCTCTTCTCATTTCTTCAGGGTTTCCCAGTTACTTGAGGCGAGATGAGGAGTTACTGGGTTATCCTGGAAATAACTGCTGTCCCATGAGTAGGCCAGGAAGGGACAAACAATGCGAGCATCCTGTCCATCCGTTCGCTTTCTGCCTCAGCAGCAAGCAGGGAGGATAACAGGGGTTTTATAACCCAGAGAAGTGGGGGTCGTGGGTCCCTCTGGTCTGGCATCCTCAGGTACCACAGGCAAGTCGCTGTATTATAGGGAAAATGATAATATTGGGGATTATACTGGCTGGTTCTGAGCACCTGCTTTGTTTTGCAGGAAATCCTTCTTCTCCGGGCACGCGTCCTTCTCCCTGTACACCATGCTGTATTTGGTGGTAAGTGACTCCACTGAGCTGATTGATCCCCTGCCCCCCATCCCACATTCCGTAGCAGTAATGGCAGGATGAGCGTTGGATATGGGAAGTTGGTTGAAAATCAAAAAAGAGTCTGAGCTGTTGGTGGGAAGATCCACCCTCAGCTGCTGTGGTGTTATTTGGGATGGAGACTCCTGGCGTGAGAGCTGAACTGTGCATGCAGCTTTGGGATGTAGCCAAGGTGGCAATAAAATCCAAATCCTGCCAAATTTGTGGACAACCTGTGCAATTTTGTTCACCCCACGTTGTGGTTTCCACAGGAGGAGAGTTTGGGGCGAGCCACAAGGTTTCATGGATGGAGGGGGAGGATGTGCTGCCGTGGCCGTGTCAGGAGGTGATGCCTGGCTCCGAAATGTGCCAGCAGAGCAGGTGGAGCAGCCTCTGCCCTCCTGGTTCCGGAGAGGAGGGCTGGGTCTTGTTTTCCTTTGTCAGTGAGAAATGGCTCTGCCCTTCCTGCGCCGGGGCTGGGGCCAGGGTGGCTGCCAAGGTGCTTCCTGCCGGGACTGCGGGAGGCAGCGCTGCCCACACGGGCTGGGCACACACACACAGCCTTCTGTGGGGGGCTGCAGAGGGGTTTGTGTCTGGTTTTCCTTTTTTGAAAGTTACTTATTGCATTAAAAAATCAAGTTTTGTGTTGCTTTTAAGATTTGTGCTCCTCCTCCATCCCTGGTAATCTTGGACTAGCAAGCAGAGGAACAGCACTGATAAAAACATGAAACATGAGCTTTTATCTATGAGCAGTGCACCCCCCATCCCTTACCCTCCAGGAAGATAAGTGACCACTGCTCCCTCCTGCCTTTTCAGCCTTGGATCCCCCTCCCTGTGAGCAGCTTCTGTAACTGAATCACAGAGCTTTCCAGGCAGTCGTGGGCAGCATATGAAATTCTTTCTTTGTTTTCCCTTTTATTTTGTTCTTGGAAAACTTTTGGATTTCTGCAGTGAACGTTTTGGCCGTTTCCTCCCGGCCGTATTACAATGAAGAGCTGCCTTGGTGATGCTTCACAGGAGGCTCAGCCCATCGTAAAACTCCCTGAGCTGGGTTTGGAAGCCATCGCTCACACGGGCAGACGTTTATTTCTGGGGAGGTCTGAGGTCAGATAAGTCAGCCCTGAGATGCTTCTGAGCCCAGCATCCTGGAACAGCAAGGACTGCCAGTCCCTATTAAGTTGGGGATGGTTTCTCTACCAGGGCTTGACCCATTTTCTGCAGGGTGCTGGACAAACTTTTTTTTTTTTTAATGTGTTTTTCTAAAAATCCAGCTCTTGTGGAGCAGGTGGCAGACAAATGGGAATACAGAGTTTGGGGGGCTGGTGACAGAGACCCCAAAACTGCAGAGTGCATTCCAAGCTCCCACAGGATGCATGGAAAACCTGCATGGCTGATTTCCCAGTGCTGCTTTGCACCAGTGCCTGCTGCTTAATGTTCTTTTTGGCTTTGCAACAGGCTTTAGAAGTGGTGTTCAGCTCCTGTGTGATGCTTTGGAGCACAGAGGTGCCTCTGGTCTCTCTTTGCTGCCCTTCCCTGTCCACATATAGGAACACTTGAGCTGTCAGCACTCACCAGCCTCTCCCCACACCCCCTGATCCAGGACAACAGGCTGCTCCACTTATCCCTCTCTATGGAAGGGACAGTCCCTTTATAAAAATGATTGTAATTTTCAACTTGTCCCAAAGCTGTGATAAGGCTGGTAGCAGGCTCTGTCTGACCAGCTGTCCAGTGCCCTTGTGCCTTAAGGAGTCAGGGAAAATTACATCAAGTGTTTGGTGATGAATTGAAGGGAGAAAAAGGCAACTTGAGACAGGACAGGTGAGGCAATGATCTTAAGACTCTCTTCCACCTAAATGATTCTGATTCCAGCTTGTCTAACAGCACCCTGCTCTCCATCACTGCAGCTCCCTGGTCACTGCCAGAGCCTGATAGAGAAATCTCATAGAAAAAGGGAGGCAGAAAATCTGACACGCCGGAGAGGCTGATAATATCAAAAAATAATTACAGGAAAAAAGAGATTATAGTAAGCCAGAGGGATTTTATTTGATGCAAGATAAACCCCACTGCCTTGCCCACCTCAATGAATGAGTTGGGGTTTTGAAAGCCTGGTTAGAAACGTGGCATCCACCACTCCAGTGCCTGCAGGAGGTGTGTTTGATGGATTTAATCAGGGAATCATCTCAATCAAGACAAAGCGGATGCTCCCCTGTTCCTGGGAAGCGAGGGCTGTGCTGCAGCAGGTTGCTGCCTGCACTTTGGATACCCAGAGTGTGCCAGGGGCCTCTGCAGAGTGGGGGTGTCTGTGGGGCTGACCGTGTCCTGCAGAGGTTTGGCAGATCACTCCTGTCCCGAGCGTGTTCCTGATTGAACAATACTTCATATTTCCAGGATAAGTCACTTCCCGTCTTTCCTGGCGTTCCCTGGCTTCGCTCTCGGAGCCCATTCTGAATTAAAATGTTTTTGAGTTTGCTTCACCTGGTGGAGACGGGTGCCAGAAAATTCCAGTCAGTCTATTAAAAGATCCATGGATTCCCACACACCCCGCGGGGCTGGATTTGGCCGGGTATTTGGTTGGACAGTGGATGAGTGACCCCAGCTCTTCCCGGCACAGCAGCAGAGCCCTGTGCTATCCATGAGCTCCTAGCAGGAAAACACTGATAGATGCCAAGCCCTGGAGGGCTTTGAGGGAAAAGTCCCAGGGAAAGGCACTTGCAACACAGTAAAATCCCCTGGGATTTAGTTCTAAATGCTCAGACTTCAGGGCTAAGTTTCTCGCAGCCTTCTTGTCACCAGGAATACTCAATTAACATCAGGCCTTTGTATAAAAAATTTAAAAGGGGAAATTACTCTTGGGTAATCCTCTTTGTCTTAATTTTCCTTGCTTTGTTACTCCTTGGCTGAGCTGTAATGCGTATTTATAGCAGGCTGAGGAAAGGGGAGGTATAGAAGGAACAGCTTATTCCATGCAGCCCTCCGGAGCTGACCCACACCTCTTGGTTTTGTTTCTGTGGATGTGGGGGAGTCTTTGCAGGGAGCAGTGGATTCTTTCCACTCCTCGAACATGTGAGACCACAATGCTGATTTATTTGTAGCGTGAAGTCACCTGAAATCACACGAAGGGTGCAGAAGAGCTAAATTTAAATATCAGAAAAGCTGAATTAATATCCCTCAGCAACACTGGCTGATTCTGGATAAAATGCAAGCAAACCTTGTGTATTTAATATGTGTCAGTGGGTGAGGCAGAAGACTTCAGAATGGGCTGTGGTATGTTCTACTGATGTAAATGAAAAAATGAGAGATGTTGCTGGGTTTGTGTGTCAGAGGGAGTGTGAGGTTTCTTCCTGGAGCTCCTTGCTTGAGGGTGGGGAAGGTGCCCTGCTGCAGCTGAGCAGTGATGTGCCCTTGTGAAGGAACCTCTGTGGTGGCTGTGGACTTGGAGTTGAGTTTAGTGGTGACCTAAGGAAATGAATAAACTGGAATTACATCAGAGGCCAAGGCTGAGGTGTGAACTGAGCTGCTGAGCTGCTGGGGCTATTTCGGATGGGGTGAGAGGGTGCTGTGCACTCAGCAGAGGCAGGGGAGAGGCAAACAGCACATGCTGAGAGGTGTTGAGAGGTCTTTGCCCATCTCCTGTTCTTCCCTTCTGTCCAGCTTGGTGCTAAAAGCCGAATTCTGCATTCCCCAACCTCCAGCTGGGTTTGTCCAGCCAGGGCAGTGTGTCACACTGGAGTGAGTCTGGGCTGGAGAGGTTTTGGCCCTGTAGCACTTTGGGTACCACTCTGCTTGCAGATGGGGCTGGAGAAGGAGGTCACTTCAGGTCAGACAGCCAGGAACAAGCCCAGCTGTTTCCCAGAAGGAAACTTTAGGTGTGACTAAGGGCTGAGGTTGATGGAGTCCAGCCCTGCAGCAGGGAGTGTGTGAATGGGACGGGGTTTCTGGAGAGCAGAAAGCCCCGGGAGGCTGGAGGTGATGCTCTGAGCCTGTGTCCCCTGCCAGCTCCTCCTCGGTTTGCTCAGAGGTTGTGTGTGGCTGTGGGATGTCCCCACCAGCCCTGTGGAAGTCCCCTGGCACAGGAAGAGTGGTGTGACATCCCTCCAGCCATCTGCTTTGTGGTAACTCGGCCTCTGCCAGGAGACAGCGGATGGGAGCTCCAAGTAACTCCCACTCTGTGTGATCCCATTCCATCCACCCTTGCTCCTGTTGGTGCCCCTGGTTTTTGCTGCCCTGCGATGATCTGTGGTGGAAATGGTTGTGGTCTTGCTCTTCCACCCCCTCCTGGGAAGAGCTCCATTCCAGCTCCACATTCCCATTCAAATCTGTCAGCCTGTAGCAGGCAGCATTTCAGATTTGCTCCCAGGAGCAAAAAAACCCCAAAAACAAAACAAAAGAAAACAACAGAAACACCTTCATAAGCAGATTTTCAGATAAATTTCCAGGAACTTCCCATTTCTTGGTAATAGCACTAATTCCTGCTTTAGGTAAAGTCTGATCCTTTCAACCCGTAAATTCTACTTTCACTTTTTGACCTTGTCTTATTAACTAGGGTTTTCTTTCATACTGAGGGCAGAGGCAAAGTTTGGAGCACCCCAAGTCTTACCTTGAAAGTATTTAGGGGATCCTGGTGTTTGAGAGCAGCTTTTGTAATACTGCATGTTCATAAAATGCCTGTGGAATATGAGGGATGCTGTTACCCTCTTTTTTTGTCCTTATGAATGGGGACTAAAGAGCAACTTTTCCATGGCCTTTACTGTGGCAGTATAAGGAACTCAGCTGAGATCCTCACACTGGTGTTGCAGTGTCTGAGGGGCGCCTGTTCAGGTGGGTTTTAGCCCTCCAAGATGTGCAGGTGTGGGTGTGAGTAGGGTGCTGGGGACTTGGGGGACACCCAGCACACCCCATATGGTGCCACACTGCTTTTTACTCCTTTTCCAGGGCTAAAGATTGCACATGAGGGACACAGTCCAGCCCCGGAAGTGCCTGCTTTATTGTGTCTTCAAACTTGCTATTTGCTTTTTATTGCTGATTTTTAATTGATGCTTTGCACCCTCACCTCTAGATGACCTGTTTAGCCCACGCTTGTGGGATGGAATGATTTGAGGAGATGTCCAGACTGTGCAAAAGTGACAAATGTCAGATTACCCAGCAGCAAATTTCCTTCCTAAGGGATTCGATGGGACAAAGACACAAGATTAAAATAAGGCATCAGGTCTCGAGTCTTCCTGGTAGAACTGAGAGTGATGGTTTATAATATACAATATTGGAGCTATTTTTGCTCTGCAGCAGCAGCGCACTGGAACCTGAATCTTGCACTGAGCTGAGGCTCTTGAACATGAAAATAGAATGATGGAATGGTTTGGGATGGAAGGGACCTTAAAGGTCACCTATTTCCAGTCCCCTGCCCTGGGCAGGGACACCTTCTACTAGACCAGGTTGCTCAGAGCTCCATCCAGCCTGGCCTTGGACACTTCCAGGGATGGGGCATCCACAGCTGTATCCTGCCTGCACAGTTATCCTATGGGGCAGAAGTTGGGTGCCCAAAGACCATGGCAATGAAAATTATCATCCCAAGCTATAGAGCACCAGCCCAGTGGTCCATGTGCTGGGCTGCATCAGCGTGGGCTTGCTGTGGGAGCTGAAACTCCCCCCGTAGCTCTGCGTGCACGAGTTTCCGTGGTGTGGGGGGTGGGATGTGCTCCATGGGGCCGTGGCTCCGTTCCCAGGCTCAGGCTGGTTTGCAGATATATTCCCCAGAATCACCATGTGCATTAGCCAGCACCGAGCTGTTTTGGTGCTGCTCCCTTCCATGTTAATTGGCTAACAATTTGGATAATCTGGAGCATCTGCTCCATTCACATGACGCGATGTTTCGTTTCTTCTGAAGAGCCCAGTGTGTGTTCTTCCCAAAAAGGGGTAAATACAATGTTTGTGCAACAGCCAAACATACTAAACTGGCCAAAATGATGCTTCCCTCTTATCAGCTTCCCAATTAGTTCTGCTTTTATGGGTCATTTCATGCTTTTATGTTGTCATTATTTGTGGTTTCAGGGAACCCAGCGAGAACTTCATTCCCATTCACATCAAGCCGGTGCAAACTGCTCTGGATGTGTAAAAGGGATCATCAATGGGGAGTAAACCCCTTTCCAGCCCTCTGGTGTAGCAGATCCCCTCGCAGGACACTGGGTCTGACTCCAGTGCTGCATTTAGGAACAGGCAGAGCAGAGCTGCCGGGCTGAGCCCACGGGCAGTGGGGCTGAGCTGCAGGAGCTGAGCAGCATTTACCACGCACTTTCACACCCTGTGAGCCTCTCTGCTCCCCAAGCCTGGAGGCTGCTGTGGCGTCCCTCCCTCCCCACAGCCTTCCTCCCTGCGCTCATCCACGGGCAGGAGTTGCTGTTTTCCTGCCCTCTCTTCCCGCCCAGCTTCCCCGTTCCCACAGGAACCGGCCGTGCCCGGCAGCCAGAACGGAAACGGGCCCGAGATAGTCACGGCAGGGCTACAATGTCTGCTTGACATCACCTCAACGTCGTCTTTCTGGGCTGAGCCAGGGCCTTGCTTGTCATTCCCACCCAGTGAGGGAATTCCCAGGCCATGGAGTGGGACAGCTGCTCCCTGCTTTCCTGCAGACCCCGGGGCTCGGGCTGGGAAACGTGGTGGCAGTGTTGGAGGGTGGCACTGTGCACGTTGTCAGTGGTTGTGGCCGTGTCTGGGAGTTCTCGGGATGGCTCTGGAGGTTAAGCATGCTGCATTGACTCTTCTTTTTCCTCTGAGAGATGCTGTGAGTCCTAAACACCCCAGATTTGGGGCCTTGTTTTTGTTATGCACTAAATAATGCTGGGGAGGAATTTCTTTACTCGGATGTGGTGCTGTGTGGAGGCTGAAGCAGAGCTGGGATGCAGGGCATCCCAATCCCTTGGTGGGATCACTGAGGGGGGGCTGTGCCCATCCACCACTGTCCTTATCCTCTCCATGGGTTAAAAATCCCTCCAGAGCCCACACATGTGCAAGGAGCATCCTTCATCCTTCCTTTTTGACACCTCCCCTTCCTTGAGCCTCAGGGCCCCACAGCCCCACAGCCACCCCCACAGAGCAGTTGCTGCTGCATTTTGGGCAAATTAACACAACCTTTTTGTTTTGTTTTGTTCTGTTTCCCTCTCTTCCCACAGTTTTATCTGCAGGCCAGATTCACGTGGAAGGGAGCCCGCCTGCTCCGTCCCCTGCTGCAGTTCACCCTCATCATGATGGCGTTCTACACCGGCCTGTCCCGCGTGTCGGACCACAAGCACCACCCCACCGACGTGCTGGCAGGCTTTGCACAGGGAGCCCTGGTGGCTTACTGCGTGGTGAGTGTGGAAAACAGGGCAGGAACGGCGCTGGGAGGGTCCTGTGGGAGTAGCAGTGCCTTTGCCACCCACCAGTTCAGCTCAGGTGACTCCGTGTTACAGCCTGGGATGTGGGAAGCACCGTGCTTGGTCCAGGCTGCTGGGGGCACTGGAAAGATGTTCAGTCAAGGGAATGTATTGCCCTCTCCACCAGCAGCTTTGGCTTGTCCAGCTGTTCTCAGTTAGGCTGGTTAGCAAGGTTTTCCACCAGGAGCTGAGCAGAGAGTCTGGGGTGGTCGGGATTATGGCTGTTCCCCACACAATCCGTGTGAAAACTGGTGGCAGCCCGACGAGGGGAGGCAGACCGCTGGTGGGTTTTCATGCAGCAAAAGGGCTTTTGAGAAAAGTGCCCAACAAAAGCTGTGCCCACTTCTCTTCAGCTGCTGGGCTGGTTCTCATGCCACTTGCTCTCCCAAGGGTGACCTGATGGCACAGCCCTGTAACTGGAAGTGACACGTGAAGATGTTTTAAGTTGGCAGGATGAAGGGCACCAGGTCAGGCAGCTGCCTCAGATAGACACAACGGAACTGGGGGCTGTGGTGGGTTCTGTGTCTGTGTGAACTCCTGAAAGCAAGATTTTAACAGCTCACCACTTTTTGTGGGTTTTTTTGTTGGTTTTTTGGGGTTTTTTTTTAACTGTTCTAAAAGTAAATCAGCCTTGGGAACAAGGAGTTACGTTCACCGATATTACATTTCGCAGGGAGAGAAAATAGGTTATTTATGTACTTCCCACTCGTTGATAATATTCCAAAGCCAAAACAGAAATGTCATTGTTGGGATGTTTTCATGGGGTATTATTAACTCTGTGAGCAGTAGCTCTTGGGTTTTGCCATTGCCTGGTGCCCACGTCCCATGCAGGGCAGGCAAATCCCGAGGGGGAGGTGGGAGAAGTGTGTGTGTGGGGTAACAGCCATAGGGAAGGGGAGTGGGGACGAGGCAATCCCTCCCTGGATCCCAGCAGCAATTCCAGAAGGACAATAGCTCTCCGGATGCTCGGGATGGGTGTCCGGATGCTTCCTGGCTGGGACGAGCAGCAGGCCTGGCTGTGCCCTCCCAGCCCTCCGGCAGCTGGAAGCTGTGCTGGGAAGGGGAGGCTGTGGCAGGGCTGGGATGGTTTTCCTGTGTCATAGGAAGCAGCTGCCTGGAGTTTCCCAGGCAGGCTTGGGTTTGCCTGTGAGCCTGGGCAGCCTGAGCTGCTGTCCCAGCCCGCTGGTGGAAGGGGCAGTTGTCTCCAAACACTTTTTCAGGCTCTGTGACCTGAAACATCTCAGGAAGTAGCTTAGGACTCAGAGCAGGGTGTGAACCCAGCCCTTGTCCCATCCCCTCAGCCTGCAGACACCCACCAGTGTGCTGTTCTCCAGAACCTGGCTTTGCTGGTGGATGCCTTTGCTTAGGAGGGCCTGGCAGACTTTCCTCGGTTTTGGGAGGTGGCAGCAAGGGACAAGAGGAAGAGTCATCCCAAAACACCCTGGAGTTTGCACTGGAGGAGCAGTCCAGCAGCTTCTTGCTGCAATTCCTGGGATATCCTGGGGCTTCTTGCCCAGCTCTCCCACACAGGCTGCTCTGAAACAGAGGGAAGGACCTGGAGACTCATCACCTCCAAGCCTGGGTGCTCCCAGCCACCCCTTCCCCCAGCAAAGCCTTCAGGGTCCACCCTGGTGATAGTCAAGGGCTGTAAAAACAGCACAGTTATCAGGCCATAATTTTCAGTAGAAACCAATTGTGGATTTCATCTCTGAAGGCTGCCCAAGCTTAAACCCAGGTCATGCTGCAGCAGACACGTTTGTCTTTCAGTGCCTGAAATAACAAGCAGAAGACATTAATGTCAAGCACTTCCAGCTGATGAAACATTCAGACTTGGACCCAGGGTGAAATATGACGAGGATTTCTCAAATAGAAGTAGTTTTTATGCGCCTTGTAGGCAGCTTGCTGTGTGTTGTGTGGTTTATGTCTCATCTGAGGGAGAGGGAAGAGGGGAGATGCCAGAAGGACATGCTCCCAGTGTTGCTCTGGTTAGCTTAGATGAGTTGTTTTAACCTCTCTGTATAGGATTAAAAATTGCTTCAATATAATGAAAAGTAATAGGAATTGTTGAGTGGGAATGTGAGATATTGGCTTAAAATGCTCTCAGTCTTCTCCCATCAAGTTTTCTTTATGGGTGGAGAGCACCTTCTACAGGAAATGGAGCTAATCCAAGTGAAAAACTTAGCACGTTTATTAGTCCTTTTTTGTGTTCAACAGTTCAAGCATTAGGAGGATTTAACACACTTTTAACCCCCAAAGATCACATTTCATGATTCCTATAAATGTTTATATAACCTCCAGCCATGTTAAAGTGAAATACAGTTTAAGGAGAAATGAAACCTCTTAACCAGTCTCTGAGTGAGAAGCCCTGAAAAGCAGCACAGTGAAAGCTGAAATACCCAGGATGACACTCTGCCATAGCTCATTCCTGTCAAAAACAAGGACCAGACTCAAAGCAATCCCCATATGCTTCTTGCACTCAGCAATCTCCTCCCCTAAATTGATTTGTCATGGCTATCTTGGTGCAGAAGCTGGACACCTTTTTGATTGAATCCAGCTCTCGGAGGTGGACAAACGAGCGAGATGGCACCAAACCAGACAAATGGGAGGTTTACAGTCATTAACAACCCAAAAGAAAACCAGTGCCAGAGCAGTTCAACATGTTTTTACACTGTGATGCTGCAGCAAGGGGCCAGACTCCAGCTTGTGATCCTCGGGAGCATCAGCTGGATCCTGTTATTTACCCTAAGGTACAAATGCTGCCACTTGGATGCCCTGTAAACAACTTCATCAGCTCTGTTATACAACCAAACAGCCAGACACCAGCACATTCACCAAGAAAAGAACTGTTTCATAAATCTGCTCCTTCTCTGCTTTTCCACAAAGCAATAAAAGCCAAGCTCAGCTTCCTGCATCCCTGGTTACAATTGCAGGAGTAAATTGCTGCTTACAGCAGCTTCGCTGTCTGCACAGCTTGAGCCTTATCTGCTGTGCTGATAGGGGCTTGCAGAAGTTATTTCCAAGGACAGCTCGACCTGCTGCACAGGGCTCTGGGTAGCTAGAAAATGTGGAGATGCAGGTGGGGCAAACCTTTGCTTCCTCCCTGCGTTACCCAGCCTGGAAATAGTAATCTAATGTTATTCCTTTGAGCACCTTGGAATTATTTTTTCGCCTGATTTATCTGGGTGCTTAAACGGTGCATTTGAGTACTGTGGGAGAAAACCCAAATGTACTGCTGATTCCTACAGCCATGTGCTGCTCATCCTGGGATTTCAGCTCAGCAAACCCATGGCTTTAGTCCAGATTATTGGGGTTTAAGGATTTCTGGGGTGAGCCGTCAGATTTGGGCTGGCAGAGGCAGTCGGTGGCAGGACGGAAGTTTGGGGCTGTGGTGCCAGGTGACAAAATGATGAATCCTTGCCACTTCTTGCTCCATCCAGAGGATCTGTGCTGTCTGACTCTTTTCCCTTCTGGCACGGGGCTGAGGTTTGGCAAGGGTGAAAGTGCCCCAGTCCTGGAGGACTGATAAGCTTCACGCGGCTGCTGCCAGAGGAGGATGTGGAAGTTTCCTCCCAGCGCTTTGTTTCTTATTGTGTTGTTGCCTTCCGAAATTGCCAGGCACTGGCTTTTTCACATCCGGGAGAGGGGTTACATCACGGGATATTTAGGAAGAAGGAGTCAGGAATAGCTCCTCCTCTCCTTAGCCTTTGGCTTTCACCAGACCCCAGCTCTGTCCCGGTGCCTTGGTGGGGCGTGAGGAGCATCGCTCACCCTTGACTCTCTGCTGAGAGCTTTTAACACAGCTTTGATTTGAAAGCTTTTAATTGCCTACCTAATGTCTGGCTCAATGAATTGTTTCACACCAACTCCATCCCCGAAACCACTCAGGATGAGTCAGGCCAGCCCTTTGGAGACCTTTGTTATTTTATTGGAGTGCAGGCCATGGATCTGTTTCCTGGCTTTTCAACCCGTTCAGCAGAGGTCTGGGTGGTGCACTCAGTGATTACACAGTGAGAAATCAAAGTGTCCTCTCCATGTTTTTACACTGTTTAGTGAGGGCTGAGCCTTTTTCTCTGCTGCACAGAAAGGTGGTAGCAGGCGCTTGGGATTTCACAGCTGTTACAGGCAGGCATTCAAAAAGTGCTGTTTTCACAGCTTAAGGATATGTGTATATTCTGTAAACCAACTTTGTGAAGAAAGCACCGCCCACTGTGGCTAAGTTTGCCTTTTCCTCTTACTCCTACAGGTGTTTTACGTCTCAGATCTCTTCAAACCCAAGACAAAGACTTGCCTGCCTCCACCTCCCATCCGGAAGGAGATCCTTTCACCTGTGGACATCATTGAGAGGAATAACCATCACAACATGGTGTAGAACTTCAAGGAATCGGATGGGTGTTGTATTTTAAACTTTTTTTTTCTTTTTTTTTTTTTTTTTTTTGCAAAAAAAAAAAGTGACTGCTGACAGCAACTACCTGCTGCTCTCAAATCTCATCAGACAGTAGAATGTAGGGAGAGACTTTCTTGCCCGACCAGTAAAGTCTTACTCTGTGGTCTTTTCACCTTGCGACATTTGGATGAAAGGGGTGGTGGTGGTGGTCAACTAAGGCAAAGGCGACAATGAAAAAGGAAAGAAAACCCACACAACACAAAAAAAGCCGAACAAACAAAGAGAGGTGCCGGAGTTCTGGATGTGCAATTGGTTTGAGTGTTCATGTTGTAGTGAACGCCGAATTGTTCCTAGCCCAGTGAACACTAAGGGATTTTTGGAAAGCTGGCCATCCTAGATTTTTTCTGACTATGAAGATTTCCAATGCCTGCGAGAAAAAAAACCAACTCACGACTAAATTGTATAGCACTATGTATGAGCAACAGCACTGAGTCAAGATCCGAGATTGGTTTGTGAGAGTTGCTTTTTTCTCTTTTTGGTCCTAGTTTATTTTTGCCTCCTCTCTTCCATACTGTGACTTAATTTAGAAGAAGCTTGCCCAGTCCAAGATCTCCAAAGGGTCTCTGTTCTCTCTGCTCACACTACACGCCTTTAACGAGCGGCCCCGAGACGCGCAGTGAGGCCGGAGAGCTCCTTTCTCCATGCAGAGAAGCCACATTTCTTCCTCCCCGCTCACTCCCTGGCGAGGGCTCATCCCACCCAAGCCCCGCTAAGTGAAAAGAGCATCCTCCACTTCCCAGCCATCCCCTTTTCCCCCAAAAAAAAAATCCCAGCAGGTTTTCTGTGCGCCCGCCCGCGGGAGCCGGCGGTTTGCGCGAGGGGAGCGCGGCTCTGCCGAAGACTCGTTCGCACTACGACCCCGGGGCTGAGTCCCGGGGAAACTTTTATTCTGCAGTTTTGGGACGGGCTGCTGGGCGGCACGNTATGATTTTTTTTTTTATATTATAAATATTATATAAATAATGTATAAAACCTTAAAAATTAACTATGTAAAATATTATTTCTGAAACAATTTTAGATATATCCACTATGACTATAAACTGTGTCCTGACCTGTGTTATTTACATTTTGCTGCTTAAAAAAGCATTGAATTAATTTTTTTATAGTCGACTAAAATATTGTAGTTCTGTGGTAGTAATATTTTAATGAAAATAACTACAATTAGAGACATTTGTATAAAATAAAAACATATTAAATTGTCTGTATTTTTGTAATGTTCCATTTTGTAAAGAGAAGAATATTCAAAGACTTTTGTAGAATACAAAATTGAAGTTTGTATCTGCGAAATTATTGCTGTATAAATGTGCTTTTTAAATAAAAGCTCATAACACAACTAAACATCCTGGTGCACGTTGATTTCTTGTCTTTGGGTTGCCCTTTCCTTGCCAGAGAAGCAGGGTCCTTGCCCAGGGGGACAGTTTGGGGGTGTGATGTGGGTGTTGGATGACATTTTGGGATGTGATGGTACCGGAGGGCAGCTGGATAAAAAGGACCAGATGCCACTTTCAATGGGAGTGGTGTGAAGGTCCCACCAGCTCCTGGCTGGGGGCACTTAGGGGTTTGCATTGATCTTCTCTTTGTTACGCCCAGACTTTAAGCAAATCCCATTTTACCTAAGGCATCCATTTTTCTTTAGCAATCTTGTAAGCTTTAAAGAAATATTACTGAACTAAAATAAGGTCTGAAAAGCCACAGCCCAGCTGCTGGTTGTCCTGGACAGCCCCTGCCTAGGAGGGCTCCCAGCTACGCTCTGCTCAAACGCCTTTCCCATGTAAAGCAGACACCTTGCAGCTGAACCAAAACCTTGCAGCTTGCTGGGTTGCAAATGTGGGTGGAAGGGGAAAGAAGAAAAAAGAAAAAATCCCACAGCAACATGTGCTCAGAGAGGCACATGTGCACAGCACACAGTTCTGAGGCAGCCTGGATTTTTTTTGTTATTGTTATTCTAGATTTTTTTTATTATTATTATTGTTATTTTCCTCCTCCTACAGAGGCAAATGAACTTGGTGGTGGTGACACACGGTCAGAGCCACGTTTCGACCACTCCTTGTGTGAACCACATCAGCGAGATAACACGGCACAAATAATATGCAAGAATGCATGACAGGAAGCAAATACCACATCAAACTGCAAAGAAAGAGCAGGTGGAAATTAAGCCAGCAGAACTGAGCTAGCACTTGCTATTATTATCCTAATTAGAAGTAAAATTTTATTACACGTGGAAAAACTTCATAAACCTGCACCTGTCCTAAACGCAAAGGGAGTTATCACGGTGCCACGTGTGATCTGAGCCTGAGTGTTTGGGGGCTGAGCGTGTTGCAGAGGTGAGACTTCAGCTTCGGGGCAATGGCTGTGAGGACTCTTAACCCCCAGTTTATCTCCAAAATGCATTGCCTGGGTCTGAGTAACCCCCACGGGAGAAGGAAACGCTGCCCCGTCTGCCTGTGGAGCCCTTCATGCGCAGAGCCAGCCCCAGCGCAGCAACCACTGGGCTGGGAAAAGTGTTTGCTTGCATCTTAACCCCAGCTACTTGGAAAAAACCAGGAATACAGATGTCTAGGTGAAAGAGGAGGGCTTGGAGAAGGGTCAGAGGGGAAGCTGCACCGGAGGCGGTAAGAGCCCAGGCAGGGCAGTGGGGCTGGCGAGCCACGGGATCTCACTCAGGATGTGTGGATCAGCCTGGGGAGAGGGAGAAAAGGCCATGGATAAACCTATGGAAGGCAACAGGGTGGAACTTTATAGCGTGGGGCTGAGCATCAGCATTGCCAAGTCCTGTTTGTGGCTGAGCAGTGGTCGTTTCCTCCTCTGCTTCCTGCGTGCCTCTCCCCTGCTGTCCCTTTCCATCCCATCCTGGGAAGGTCAGGGCAGCTTTGCATGGCAGCATGTGCTGGCTGGGTGGATGCAGCTCTGCTGGGGCTCACCCCTACTCACTGCCTGGGGATTAAGAGAAGTGATTATTTCTGGAAGCACGGATGGGAAAAGGCAAGATCCACGGGGACCTTTCTGGGCTGGCCAAGCACAGAGGAACGTTTCAGAGTTACAGGCGCAATAAGGACTGATTTTAAACGAGCATTTCAATGAAACCCCACAGAGAGGGGAAAGCCAAAGGAGCAGAGTTGTAGGTACCACAAACCATGAGTACAGTGACAGGGTGTATCTACTGCCATTGCTTCCTGAGGGGCAGGAAGGAAGAGAAAATAAACAGGTGAAATGGAAAAAACCCAAACCCATAAGGGCTCTGTGATCCTGAGGCCACCACTTTCTGCAGTGTCTGCAGGTGCAGCTGGAGCTTGCACCTTGCACTGCTGTGCTGCTTGGTTCTTCCTGCTGGGACGCTGAGCAGCCAGCAGACTTTGGGGTTCGCAAGCTGCCGCTCTCTGCAGCTCTCCCGAGGAGGCAGACGGGTGTACAAACCCAGATGCACTCATGCAAACAAGACGTGTTGCTGGAGCCCGGGGCTGGGTGCTGGTTGTGGCCCTCAGTGCTGCAAACCCCGGGCTCTGCTCATGCTGATGCTAATCAGGGGCTGCGGAGCACCCAGCCGTCTGCCTTTGATGCTGGGGCCCGGCTGGCAGAGCCTCTCTGCACAAGGGGACATTCTGGTCAAACCTGTCTTTTTTTGCACCGAGACCGGTTGAACACGTTTTCAAAGGCAGGGATTCGTGCGTGCACCTGACTGCCATGGGAGCAGGTCTTTTGTTCCAGGGGAAGGGAGGTTTACGCAAGGCCCAGGTCCGGCCGTGTCTCGGTGCACCTAAACAGCTTCACTCAGCAAGAATGCCTTGGCAGCCTGCAGAGGCTGGAGCTGTTGTACTTCTGCTCGATGATTTTCGGATATGAAGCTCTCAATCAAGGGAGGGGGAGGGAGGAGATTCGCCCCACAAGCAGAGACCTGTTTTTCTCATGCTCCGAGCCTGCCCTTGTTTTGGGTGTCCGAAGGTTTCACCCGGCTCTTTGTAAAGCCGAAACCAACGTTCAGCCGTGGAGCCAGAGGATGTATTGGGCTGAGGTCCTGCTGCACAGGAGGGCTGATGTCAAGCCCACATCCATGGCTGGGGTGCAGCACAGCTGTCCCTGGAGCCAGCACCCCACTTCAGCTGCATTTTTCCCCCCATCTTTGCCTTGGCACACCCTCTGCCTTCATCCACCGTTCTCCTCTCAAAAGGTGAGCGATTCCTCCCTTGTGTTTTACCTTTTCCTTTGGACACCAGATCAGAGGTTCAGATTTTTAGGGATGAAGTGAATCACTTGCCTCCTGGCTTCTGTAAACATGGTCCTTACACCTGCCCACGGAGAGGAGCTGCTGCCCATCTCCTCCAGACTTTCCTACCCATGTTCCCTGGGTGCCAGGTGATGCTCCGGGCACAGCCCTGAACTGCTTGGATTACCAAGCAAAACTGAACAGAAGTTGTCACCTCCACTGAAGGAAGCAGAAAGTGGAAAACAACCTCCTGTTGACTCAGCGTGGAGCGAGGGGAGGGGGGAAAGACACACAAACAAACCCCAAAACCCAACAACTTTCAATTATCACCTTTGCACGCCACCCCCACTGGCACCAGCCGGCGCAGGAGTGCCTGCGTTAGCTTGTCTCGAGTTACAATTTCCTCGGGGCACGGACTACACCTATGTGTGTGTTTGGGTAATAATGATCCGACTGGTTGTGATGAATCCCCGCCTCATCCTATCTGTAGCTAGAAGGGAGCGAAGTCACCGGGAACATCTCCCAGTTTCCTTAGAAAGTCTCGTTCTGCGAGTTCCTGCCCTGCCAGAGCCGCTGAGTGCCACCGCGGCGGCACCTCGCAGGCAAGGCGGCTTTTAATATATAGTGCTGTGGCCTCGTGGAGCGTTTAATTCTTGTCTCGAGCCCAGAAAATAACCGTCTTGGCTTATTTATTTATTTATTTATTTTTAATTTCTCATCAGGTGACTCTCAGCGCTGTGTTTTGGGACACGGGTAATTTCAGCGCTGGTGGCAAAGGGTTGAGCACCTGCGGTGTCTGAACCCATGAACTCTGCAGGGTTTGATCTCGCTTTGTGCAGAGGGTTCATAACCAGCTGGAACAATGGGCTGTTATTTAAGAAAAAACACCTTTTAGTGTTTCCACGTGTCAGCAGAAAGTTGAGGAACAGAACCACCGAAACACCAAACTGTGTGTACATCCACGGATGGGATAAATGGGAACTGTGGTGGATTCAGCTCGCTCCTGAAGTCTTTGAAATTATTCAAAAAATACCAAAACTTGAAAAAATGTGACTTCTCCTTCCCACCTGAAAAATGATTGGATTGAAACAAAGCCATCACTTTATTTGCACAGGAACTGGTGTGAAAAGCTTGGCTTTCCCATCGCACTTTGACATCTCCATTTCCAGGTGTGTGGTGTGAGTGCATGTGAGCCGATGTCAACCAGAGATATAAATTAAATAAAGGAGCATTTAATTCTTGCTAGGCTGATCTTTCCCCCAGAGAAACATCAGGAATGGAGCAGAAAGAATGGTGCTGTTTCAATGAGGAACTCAGAAAGAAAATGAAGTGTTAAAAAGAGAATAAAATCTAAAAAAGAAACACTCTTTTTATCCAAAGAAGAAAGGGAGCCAGATCTCCTGTGAGCACCACCTTTTCAAAGGGACCTGCCTTCTGCACAAGTGTGTAATTTGCTTATTTTCAAAGAAATTTTCGTGATGTTGAAGGCAAATTAATAACACTGCTCCAGCCTCCCAGGGCTTGTCTGAACAAGAAAAGTTGTTAATGTTTAATACGAGGTAAAATTTTAATCCATTTCAATAAAGTGTGTAGATATTCTTAGTTCATTTTTAAGCAGGATTAGCCCTGTTTACCTCAAGTCAAGTAAGCACAAGTATAACGTCAACTGATATAAGCCTTGCTTAAATTAAAGGAAGAATAACTACCAAGGCTTAAGGGAGGGAGGGAAAAGCCCATTGAAGCTTTTATTTAAAACAAAAAATGGGGATTTTTTTTTTCTTTACGAGGTATTTCTTTCCATGGGAAAACAATAAAACCCAGAAAAAGTCTATGAAAGTTTTGCTTGTAAATGATGAGACGGTTGCAGCTGAAAAAACACTGCTTAATTCAGGAGAGGTAATTCTTTTCAGCAGGGCCAGTCTAAGCATCCCCTTGGATGGATCTGGGGGGAGTCTGGGCCTCTTAGATGTGGCAGTTCAAACTCACCCTTCCAAGAGTCACCAGCATCGACCATCAGCAAATTAATGATGTTCCAGCCCTCTCCAAGGAATCACCCAGCAGCTCTTAGATTTAGCCTTGTAGCCTATGGCCAGGGTACTGCAAGTCCTTTAGGAAGAAATCCAGGCTCAATGTGAAGGTGCCAGATTAAATTGGATTTACCACATCCCTTGGCCAGCTGTCCCACCAGCTCGTTGGCCTCACTGTTAAAAACATGTGAATACTTCCCTTGGTTTTCATTAATAACTGCTTCTGTGTTCCCATGCCCCATATCCCTTTCCTTTTATTTATAAAAAAAAAAAAAAAAGAGGCTTTTTCTTATTAAATTGTGCCATTTTCCCAGAGCTGAAGCCCCTGGTTAACTTTCCATGGGGTTTCCTCACAAATAATGCTTCTCGGTTTAAAACTTGCTCAAGTTTTTCTTCCTCTGCAAGAACATAAGAAATGCTGCACCTTAACACAAAGTCAGTGGGGAAGGAACTAGCTGGGGACCAATTTTCCTTTGTACAACCAATTAAGTAGGAGCACCTTCTGCTTGTAGGTCAGATTTAATCTGATGCTCTTCTAGAGGAGAGATTCCTTATCAGGTTTTAACCCCTCCACCTTCCAGGCCCTGGGAGGATAAAGGCTTGACAGCATTCGNATTAAATTGTGCCATTTTCCCAGAGCTGAAGCCCCTGGTTAACTTTCCATGGGGTTTCCTCACAAATAATGCTTCTCGGTTTAAAACTTGCTCAGGTTTTTGCTTCCTCTGCAAGAACGTAAGAAATGCTGCACCTTAACACAAAGTCAGTGGGGAAGGGACCAGCTGGGGACTAATTTTCCTTTGTACAACCAATTAAGTAGGAGCACCTTCTGCTTGTAGGTCAGATTTAATCTGATGCTCTTCTAGAGGAGAGATTCCTTATCAGGTTTTAACCCCTCCACCTTCCAGGCCCTGGGAGGATAAAGGCTTGACAGCATTCGCCTTCTTTCAGCCTTCTTCAGTCAGGCACCTTATCTGCCACACCTGGGGGTACTTCTGAACTCTGGGCACTCCTGAACATCAGATAACCCTGCCCATGGGGTTTTCTGTAGAAAACTGCAGAAAAGGCCCCTTCTAAAAGTGAACATTAATGACTTTCAATGTGTAAGATGAGTTTCACCAAGCAGTGTTGAGGGTGGGCAGTGTTTCCAAGCTTGTGTGGGGTGGGATAAATCACTTTATACTTGGTATAAGTTAGGTAGGACACTGTTAGACGGGTGAACTGGGTCACCATGAGTTAGGGTTGGGTGTATTTACCAAAAATCTTCAAGGATTGAAGGTGGATCCTTGGGGTGATGTGAAGCTGCAGGGTTAAGTCATGGAAAGAAGATTCTGTGTGGATTGACAGGCACCTTAAAACTCACACAGCACAGCTGGATCTAACCACCTCAGCCTTCCAAAGGAGCTACAGAGGAACTGGAAGTTACCTCTGTGCTGAATTCTTGCACTGCAGCAGGTGTTCCAGCAGAGCCAAATGCAGATGTGACCTTGCAGCGAGCACAGAGCAGCACCCTGGGCTGAGAGCGAACAACTGCACGGACACTGGTGAATGTGAGCTGCACAAAAGGCTGCAGGACACTTTCCACCTGTGCTGCCAGGCTGGAGGGGTGAGGGGAGGGATGCTAAACACGGGGTTCCATCTTCAGTTTTATTACTTACGGACAAAGTATTCAAATAACTGTGTGCCTGCTCCCTGCCTGAACTGGCATGAAAACAGGAAGACAATTGCCTGGCTGAGCTCTTGGAGGAAGATTTGAATAAAGAAGGCAAGTTTACTGGAGGCACTAAGCCATGCATGTCTTATCTTGCAATGAAGCTCTGCAGAAGCAGCCGGGCTAGGCACCGAGCAGGTGGATTAACTGTTCAGGGGAAAAGACATGGAAAGCAACTTTCTTGCAGAGCAGGTCTCCACACAAATAAGTCCGAGGCAGCGTGGATTAGTGCTTAAACTAATGAACCAGCCTCCAGACCTCGCTGGGAGAAGATATTAGCACATAGCGGGACAGCCTTCGACAGGCTGGCACCTCTGCATGCAGCCAGAGGCCCTGGGAGAGAGCAGCCTGCCTGTAGCCAGCCTCCCAAAAATACACATTGTGCTTTAATGGGAGCCTAACACAAACATCGCCAGCGCAGGACTTGTAATGAGCTTCCAGTTTGCCTCGGGACGTTTTCTCCCAATTTGGCTGTATTTATGAGCAGCTATTTTTGCTTAAGTAGAGAAAGGGGGAAAAAATGGCATGGGCGGAGCTCCACTTGCCCCTACACCCACAGTGGTAGAGGGGTGACCTTTTCACATCCACTCATCAGCTGTTGTGCTTTATTTTTTTTTAGGAGGGGAAATATATACATAAAAGGCAGGCAATTAAACAGAAAATGAGAGTAAGAACAAAGAGAGGCAAACCTAAGGTGCCAAGGTGAACAGGAGTGGGTTGAGTTTGGGGCATGGAGGTGGGTTTGGCTGCAAAGCAGTCATCCTGCTCCACCCATGGAAAACCTTTGGAGGGTGGGTTTGGGTTCTCCAGGACAACCCGCCCCAGTTTCAGGAGTCAGAAGGGAAGTGTATCCCCAAGGGACACCCCTATGGCATTTCCCCCCCGTCTGCACTATCAGCCAAGGTAGGCAACCCTGTGAGGGGGAAGCCAATCTGCCAAAAATGCTTGGGGTTTCTCCTCGCCAGTCCTCGCTTTATTAAGGTAGCTTTGAGTTTGGGGTTTTTCCTTGAGAAATTCCAGTATTTCACTGTGTGCTATTAACCTTTTTTTTTTTCCCCCCCCATGGAATGGGAAATTCCAAACAATTCCCATTAGGAAACGTCAAACATTTTCTGTGCAAATCTCTTTGCCCATCTAGTGCATCCCCACATAGCTCCAGACACTTATCACAGAAGAAGTGCCCTTGACTCCAACAGCACTTACAACCTCAAAGCACTCAAGGAACACATTTTTCTTTCTTTTAGTGCTTCAAGACGTGGTAAGAGCAGGAAAACAAGACTGATTATTTCAAAGTGTGGTGAGCTCGTGCTCACCGACAGCAGCCGTGCGAGTGCATTTGCTTACCACCATCCTGTGAGATACTGCCTGGAGTGTCACTCCTGAGCTCAGGAAAACTTGGTTCTCCGGGCACTGCCGCTGGGTGCCTGAGCAGGGATTACCTGTCTCCTTCTCCCCTCGGGCTGTGCTAATCGATCCTCAGGGATTAGAGTATGCTTAGCAAAGGTGAGGCCATCCCAGCGCTAAAGCCTCCGGGGAAGGTACTTTTGCTGTAACGACCCATTTCCTCCCCCCAGAGCAATGCAGGGAGCTAAAGTGGGAGCAAATATTCCAACAATAATGAAGCGATGGGGTTAAAACGACTCCTCCAGTGACACACTTCGCCCAGCTCTGGTTTCACTGCTGTGTAGCATATGCCAAGCACCTACAGCCCTCTGTGAATCCCGGGGGTGTTCTGGGAGGTTATTCAGGCCCTCTGCTCTTTCAGATTTTAACGGGAGCTGGCCCTACCCGGGCAAAAGGGGTCCAAATAACCTTTTATGTACAGACCCCAAGTCCTGAGCATGAGCCCTGCATCCACACTCTGCTGCCATAAATAGCGTGAATCACACGACGCTCAGTCTGCACAAACCCATCATAACGTGACAAAAGTCAAGCAAAACACCCTTCACCTCCTGTAAATAACTCAGGCCAGAGTCAAAATAAGCGCCAGCAGAAAGAGCGTGTTCTTGCAGCAACGGGATTTCGGGGAATGCTGTTTTCCTTGCCCAAAAACCTCTGTTGTCTGAAGGCTCTCGGCGTTGGAGCAAACCGGGGCTGAGCCGAAGCAAGAACTCGCTGCCCAGCACATGTTCCACATTAAGGAGCTGTTTGAGGGGCCTGTGTGGCTTAGTGGATAAATCATCAGGTTTGTCCCCTTGCAGCTCACGTGTCCAGAACAGCCTGTGGTCCTAAAGGAGGAAAAACCTCGGCCTAAGCTCCATGGTTTCCATCACAGAGGTTCTGCTCTGGTGTGAAACAGCCGGTGGTGCACAGGCCGGGTCTGCGGGATGGACCCGTGGGAAACCCCAGCCCCACCTAACGTGGCACCTTGGGAGCAGTTCTAGGATGTGACAGTGCCATCCACGGCTTCTCTGTGGGTCCCCTACTCCATCCACAACCTCGGGAGCGAACGGAAACGTGGGAAAAGAGATGAAAACTCATTGGAACACAAGCCCAAGGACCTAGCACATAAATAGCAAAGGAAGGAGAGATAAATACTGTGATAGTCTTTAAATATCTGCGAAGGAAACCAGCCAGGAGCCAGTTTGGCTACAGGGGGACGGCTGGAAGCAAACGATGGATGATCCCGATCTCACCCGGTGGCTAAGTGGATTTGTAACCACCCTTTTCACAAAAAAAAAAAAAAAAGAAGCTGAATGATCCGGTTCATTTTCCTGGGTGGAGGAAAGAATTTCTAAAAGCCCTGAATAGCTCCTGTTCAGGCAATCGTGATTATGAGCAGCTGGGAGGAAGCCGGGCCTGAAGTATGAGATGCCAGACTTGAACGTGGTAAACAGGGGCAGGGGAATATTTGTTTTGACAGCACACTCAGTACACAGGAAACATCAAGCAATGAGAGGGACGACTCTGCACAGGAGTTCCCAGTCCTATATTTAAGAGCAAATCAAACTAAGGGAGGACCCTGCAAATTACAGGCAGCTACAAATAACCCCAGACCTTTTGTCTCAGCTGTGGGAAGATCCTGAGGACACTGATAACAGACACTGCATTGCACAACCTTGGGAAAGAGGGGGCCTGGTGGTGTGTCCACTCTGCCCAGGATCTTGGCTCTGACTCTGGTTACAAGCTGCAGGGCAAGGTGGAGAAAGCCCAGGAGAGGATAATTATGGAACAACCTGTTGATGGAGGAAGTGGCTTCCCAACCTCCCTTTACTTAGGGCTTGAGTTCCTGCTCCAAAGCAGGAAGATTTATCGCCCTCCCCATGGTTGTGTTGTGTTCTCCTTCTGGCCAGATTAGTTTAATAAATGAGTGGTAGGGAAAAAAACTGCTGAAAAGCAAATCCCCTACAGCAGTGCTGCGTCACATCATTAAATAAGGACACTTTTTACTTAAGAGGAGTTGTTTGAGCCATAATTACAGCTAAACTCCCATCTGACTTTTGGTCTATGGGGGCTTTTCCTGTAATTTTAACTGGATGCAGCATTTGAATCCTCACCCACCATTTTCCAGGGCAGCATAAAGTGATTATATAATATTAAACGGCAGCTGTTTTTCAGGCTGGAAGGGGCTCTTCACTGCTGCTGTACACAGCCTCTCTCTGAAATCAAACACTCTGTAAATGTCAAATGGCACTGGGTTCTCATTCCTGAGGTCTGCACACAATTCGTTGTGGCAAAACACAAGCTGAAAACCGACCTGACTTGTGTGACACAATGAGTATAGACTGGGAATTTCCAAATCCCAGCATCGCTGGGGCACCTGGAGCTCAGAAGACTGTGAAGGTGTCACAGTGTCCTGAAACATGGGTTAACAGCAGTATTTACTGTCCCCCAAGACTGGATTGGGCATAGCAAGAATGCAATGGCATGTTTAGCCTTGTTGCCTCATCACCATTTTGATCTAAACCAATTATGAATCTATAAATCGGCTCTGAGGTCAGCAGGCAGCTTCTCTGGCGATAATAATAATTACATTCCTTGCATTTACACTGTATTTTTCACTTGTAGATCACAGGAGACTTCATCAAAGCAGGCAGCAGTCATCACTTCCCTTTATTAGCAGCAGGGAAAATGAGGTGCAGGGAAGGTAAACACCACGTTTGTCCCAAATTTGGGGTCAGGTGAGGGGGGTGGCAGCAATTAGGAGCTCTGTGGGACCTTATTCAAAGGAGAAGCCATAGCTGCTGACCCACTCTTTCAAGTGGATCAGCATGGATTTCTCAAAATCTAATGGTGAGGAGACCAATGGGAAGTTCTGGATTAACTGCTTCAGCTTTGTCCTTTATTTGTTCTTGTTTTCTTCCAAAAGAAACATTTCGTGACAACCAGCTCTTTCTGACTGAGCTCCCCTGAAGAAAGGTTTTTTGGCATCACAAACTGCTTTGTGGTCCAAAAATGTGTGTATTTGGCCACAAAGGTCCTTGACGGAGATGTGGGAACCCCAGACCTGTGTCAGAATTTGTGGCCAAATATCCCCAACCCCTACAAAACTTCTGGTTGTGGTCTCACCAGATTGGTGCAGCTGGTCTGGGCTGGTTCACAAAAGTCTGGTTCATCCAGCCAATATAACTGCATTCCTGCTTTAGCTATTTCTAAAAAAATAAAAAAGGTATTCAAAATTATTTGATCCCCCAGTGTTTGGATTGTGACCAGTTGTGGGACAAGACACGAGCTGTTTTCCTCTCTGGAAGCTTTGAAAGGTGTTGATCTCACATCCACTTCCCGGAGAACAGGGCTACGTTTTGATTCCTCAGCAAATTTTTCTGCCTGTCCTCATGTGGGAAATTTCCTGTCCATATTTAAGTCTCACACAGCCTCTTTCTGCTGTCACTCCCTCTAACAATAGAGTTGCAAAAAAGGGAGTAAAACCCAAAAAGACAGGCCTGTAAAAATGTCCCCTGCATTACACCCTTAAGAAAAACATTAATAGTGCATTATCCAATTGAACATTTTCCTTTGCCATCACTTTTAATCAGAACTCGTTTCGCTTCAAATTTGAGGTCTGGGAAAAATAGCAATTTTTTAAAATAAGAAATGTGTTCTTGGGGAAAAAAAAGCCCACCCAACCACCAAAAAAACCTCCTCTTGATTCTTTCTGAGCAATTCTTCAATACTTGATCTGGAGTTGTTTATAATGCATAAAGTAATTTGTTTTTTGCATGCAGCCATCTTTGGGCTTTTGCCTGTAGTTGTGCAAAGTTCTGACAAAAATATCCCCAGCAAGAGTTATTTCAGTTTTTGATTCACATTTTGGTGTCAGCAAGGAACTGAGATCTCAAAGATGGAAAGAAGCTATTTCTCATAATTTTGGAAGTCTACATGTCATTTAATTGTCTGAATCAACTCTGTGAAAGCTTTATTGCCATTTTTGTCCTGGCCTCTTTCACTGGAACAGGGTATTCCCTAAAAAATGAGGAGTTTGCAAATTAGGGCTGAAAGAAAGCCTGGCATCCCAGCTCCTTTTATACACAAAGGTGCAACATCAATTCTTCTGGTTGGTTTCTATTCATTCAGTTTTGCATTTGAGGAGAGGCAGGTTCACAACAAATGCCAAATTAGCTCTGCAGAGCTCTGTGCTTTGCATTGCTTTGATTTTTCTTTTTCCCCCAAAAAACCAGCTGGTCTACTGCAAAGCAAATGGTTGCAGACTCACAAACTCCAAACAAAACCCTGACCTGGAGGCGAAACCCCCTCGTGTCCTGCAGAGGCAGCAGAGCGTTTTATGGTGAGGCAGAGCAGCGATTTTTGGGGCGCTGGGGCTGTGCTTGCTGGCAGCTCCCAGGACAGATTTGTGTCTCCACCGAGTTTTGTGCAACCCTCGCCAAGTTCCGTGTCCCCAGTGGACCTGAAATGTGCGTTGTTTTCTGCTTTCCACGGCTCCCAAGGGCAGGGAGAGGAATCCAACCCCATCCTGAGCGGGGCCGCTTGCCCGCCGTGGAGGAGGATCTGGCATGGAGGTGCTAATGTGCCGCATAAAACCATCACGGTGGGAAAGCACCGGGAGCCCCTTTTCTGATGGAGCCCATCTAAACACCAGTTCTCCATGGCAGCCCATGCTTAGGCTGTATAAACTAGCAAAGAGAAGGATCTTTGCATTGATTTCACTTCCCTAATTAATATTCCCCATATCCCACCTCAGGAGCATCAACAGCTGCCCAGGGAACCAGTGCCGGAACCGGAGGAGAGCACAGTGCCGTGCAAAGCAACCACCAAGTCCTTCAAAATCTGATATGGAGGCAGAAGAGAGAAGAGGAGCCAGATTTCCTCGGGAGATGGGACTGGCAGAGCCGGGGGGGGACAAACCTTCCTGGCCTGGCAGGTGATTGCCATCCCCAGAGGAGGCTGCAAAGAGGAGCCCCCGACAGCCAAGCTCCGCGAACCCTCCTCCGCTTCCAAGGAGATAAAACCAGCCTGCGGACAGCGTAAGTTTAAGCTGATTTAGACACAGCTGGTGTGCTGGGAGCCGAAGGTAATTTATTTCTCTTGGCTGATGACCCGCTCCCTTCGAGGGCTGCGTTTTCCAAGCGCTCTCTGCTTGGCCGCAACGTTTGTACCTCTGGCGGTTATTGTTATTTTAATATTAGGCTAAGAGCTAATGTATTAGGCTAATATATTAAGCTGGTAAACTCTTTAGCCAGCCTGTCCTGGTGACACATGAAGGAGATTTTACAGATAGGCTTTTCAAACCCAGCTCAGCCCTGGTCTGGCGTTTAACCGCGGCTCTCAGAATATAATGGCTGAATGCATTGGCCCATGCCCACAATAACTCTCTTTGACGGCAGAAGAAGTTCCAATAAACATGTCATTCAAATGCAGATGTATTTCGGTAAAAATTAGTGAAACTGATGCTATGAATAACCTGCAGTGCAGTTTCAATTGCTCTCCCATCAGCCAGGGCCAAGATGATCAACACCAGACCAGCCACGATATTTATATTGCTCGGATCATGGTGTGTCATAAGCAGATGCGAAATTGGGTACTCTATCGGAGCAGCAGGGATGGGAAGAGCCACGTAATGAGCCGGTTTTACAGGGAGAAACAAATGGGATTGTAACACAACCCTGGGAACAAGGGAATGCTTCCAGGAGGTGCAAGGGAGCAGGACAGCAGTGTGTGAGAGCAGTGCTGAGGATGACTTTGAGGTTAAATCAAGTAATTTATATAAACAGAGGTGTTGGGTGTTTTCTTTTCTTGCCATGACATAGCACACATTTGAATAAATGCTGTGAACAACATATCCCCAGAGCTGACCAGCTTGGAAGAGCGTTTTATTAAGTCAATAATTTTTGTTTATTTCTGCTAAAACAAACCCCTACCATTTTTTTTCCTATTCTCCTCTCTCCACCCCCTCTATTTTATCCATAACGGGGTTCCCTCCTGTGAATCTGCCCCTGCAAGCAGCGAGTCCCTCCCCCACCTGCGGCCCCTTTCCACCGAGTGCTATTTTGTAAGATCTCTTGTCACCAGGACTCTGCGAAGACTTAGGCATGTAATGGGAAACATGTGTCTTTCCCTGACGCTTGCAATCTTACCCCGAGGAGCTCCAGCGAGGGCTGAAATGGGAGTGCTCTCTGTGGAGTCAGGGAGCTGATGGCGGGGGGGAGAAAAGTTTGGAGCCAGAGACGGCGACTTGGGTGTTTTTTGTTGTTTGCTCCCAGAAGTGCGGGATCTCACACAAGAATGATAGTGGCAAACGGTGGTTTCTGCCGGGGAGGTGGGGGGATTGTTGGGCAACAGCGCTTGTGACAAGCAGCTCAGACAAAAGGAAGCAAGGGAGACATAAATGGCTTTCTGGAAGATGGTAAAAGCAAAATGATGGGAAAACAACCCCCAGGTTGGAGCCTCAGCCCACGCCAGTTTTGCACATTTTCCTGAGCTAGAGAAAAACAGAAGAAGGAGCCGAAGAAGATATGGAGAGGTTGGGAAATCGTCGGGGTTGTAAAATGATTTTTTGGTGAATCATCACCATTAAAAAGAAAAGTGGTCATCATGATACTGCATGAATGGTATATGACATATATCATACACGTAACATATGGGATAACCGGCCCCATTCCTCATTGTTATTCCTTCTGGGTGACTTAATCTGTGCTCCTCTGGACAAAGTTGATCCTGCAGAGAAAGTGGTGCGTGCACAAGGATGTCAGGCTCAAAGTGGATGAGGTTTACTCCAGTGATTAAACCTACTCATCACCTCTGCCTCCTCCTTCTATTTTTCTGGGGTATCAGCCAGAAATACAGTCCAGAGCAATTAGGACCCAGACCCAATTGTCATATCTGAAATCTGAGTGTGACTTGGCCTCATCTGGGATCGAACACCGGAATAACAAAGCACGCAGGATCTGGCTGGTGTCTGACAGCCAGTGCTTCTGGGTTTCCAACAGCCAAATTCATTCTGAGGAAAAAAAAATTAAAAAAAAATTAAAAAAAATAAAAAAAAATCAGGCTAAAGCTGAGGCACGTTGTTGTTTCCTTATGAGTTCACTTGCAAAGGTCACCACTCCTCTCCCCCTCCCCAGTCTCTCTCTCTCTCTCTCTCTCTCTCTGCAACTCTTTTGTTTGTGCAAGACTTCAGGAATTAAAACCTCATTTCAAGGGTTATGAGTAGACCACAGCAGCGATACATTGCCCTGATTATCAGCAGCAGGCGAGCTTTTCCCTGGCAGCCCTTTAGCTCTGGTGGTGTGCAAGTTCTCTATGCCTTACCACTGATTTTTCCTGCCTGTAAATTTTTCTTCAGAGTTAACAGGGACTCCGTTGCACAGACTTATCGTGATAAATTACATGGGATTATATTGTTACAGGGAATTGCCATCACCTCAGCAGTGATAGAAAGGAAAGGTTAAAAAAAAAGATTAGATAAAGACTAGCAAGATGGTTGGGAGTACAGTGAGAAGAGAAATGGCCCTGGTGGGGAAGCTGATAGATGTCTTCCTCAGGTGAAAAGATTCATTTATGGACAGAGCACTCTGGGAAATCTTCGGATGGAAGAGCCAAACTATAGGAAAGTCATTTTCTTTACAAAAAAAGTGATTTAAGGGTTCCTAGGGGCTTAAGTTTTCTAGATCTGGAGTTCATATTTTGGTGCAATGATGGAAACACCATTTTTGGAAGTGAACAGTGATTTTCAGCGGCCTAACATCTGGGTAGGTAAGGCAGAAACCTGGAAGATGCTGGATTTCCCAAAAGAAGCTGTTCCCTCCCCTGGGAAAGTCAGACTTCCTGCAGCAGGACCCCTGAAAACCAAGGGAGCCCCAAATCATTCAGTGCTTTTGCAATGGGCACAGCATTGATTAAAGGCCTGGCAGAAATGTTATCTTCCCTGGCCTCTTGCATAAGACAGGCTAGATAATTAAATTGTATAATCTTTGCATCAAGCCTGTAATTCCCTGATTGCATTAGAGTATGTCTTTGAGGAAATGCCCCAGCCTAAATGCCCCCAGAAGCATTTTGCCTCCCTGAGCAGTCTTCACATTAGAAGGGGTCAGACTTTAACATTTCCACCTCTCATTTTGCACTGATTTTATCTGGGTTGAGCTTCCAGCCCTGGCACCATTCCTGACGTCTCAGAGAAAGGCTGATTTGCCACCAGCAACCCTTTCCCTTCTGTGATCACCACCCAGCTGTGATGGAGCCACCTCTTGCCCTCCTCGGGGCGCTCAGTGGGTCTGAGATGCTCACCCCAGCCAGGTTTTCAAACATCTTTTTCCAGGCATGTTTTCCTAAACCCTCAATAATTCACTGATGTCCTCTCCAAAGCCCAGCCGAGCCAGGCACGTTCCCAGCAGCGCTCCACACGGGAGCAGCGACGCTCACCCGCTCCTAACGCCAACCTCTGCCTCTCTTTTATTTCTCTATATCATTATGGTGATGCAATAAATATGCAGAGGAGCTCCAGGCACTGGCTGTCTCCTTTGTTGGAAATGCTGCCCCACGTTCTCCCAACTGGATATTATCCTCTGATTATACACATGCCAGAGGAATGGCTCCCGATGTCCGCGCAGCTTTTACACCGTGTCCCTGCCTCCCCGGCCTTCCCTTTGCGCTTCCCATCCCACATTCACACGCTCCCATTACATGCCAAGCCTGTATTTTACTCCCTCTGTTCTTGCTGCAGCCCTTCTTGGTAAGGGAAGTCTTGATTATATGTTTGGCCAAATGACTTAGAAGAAAAAAAAAAAAATGAACATGCAGGAGCGTTGCCTTGAGGTCAAAATCCATCAGGATTTTACCTCCATCCCAGGAAACTCCAACCACCCCCAGCAAGCCAGCCTGGGGTGAACTGGGTGGAGAGCAAAATCTTACACATGGGCTGCAAACTTCAGGCACTGGGAAGATTCCTGCCTATTTCCAGCAGTGGGAAAATGTACGAGCGGGGAAGTTGTATTTACATAAGTCAAGGAAAACACTGTTTCCTTCTTCGGCAGGAAACAGAAGTTATTCTCAGAGCTTCGGCGAAAGAACGAGAAATTAAATAAAGTGCTGGCAGGCTAAACTTGTTTTATTCCTGTGGTTTTACAATCTCTGAGCAAAAATAAACACATTTTCAATCTCAGGAGAATTATTAGGGTAATAATGGCGGGGCGGGGGGGGGAGTTATTTACAGGCTCCGATGGAATCGCTCAATGAATCACGCGAACTGTAACAACAGATCCAGGGCAAGAAAATTCACATTTATGCAACTGTCTGGTTTGATTCTACTGTACTGGGTGCTCTGCTGCAGCAATACAAGATTGGGCAAACCTTTGGGTGCACCCAGCAGGAGTTTTGCCTGGGAGAAGGGTAACGATCAATTTTACAGCACCCGATTTCTGTCATTTGGGAGTTTTGATGGATTTTAATGGTGCTGTCCCTCCTTAAGTCTGGGATGGACTCCCACTGGTGGGCACCAGAGCGAAGTTCATGGGTGAGGGCTCCCATCCCAGGCCTAGTATGTTGCTAATTTACGTTGCCTTGTGATATCCAAAGATTAAATGCAAATGAGGAATTTGAATCCTTGTACCTTGTACCTAACATCTCAGCTATTAAAAAATAACACAGTTTGGCATTGTTTTTCCTCAGGACAAGAGGTTAGTAGTCCACACAGTTCTTCACCTTCTCTTCTGCCTGGTACAGTTGTGTTTGCCCAGGATATGACACGGACACCCCTATGGGCAGCACCTTCCCACCTCCTCCAATTTGTGCTTTTCCTGTAAAATTCTACAGTATGGCAAAGGCAGTTCTTTTTGGGTTGAATTTCTGTCTACCTCTGTGTATTTTCTACATGCCCAAACCACTCATTGTGAATGAATGGAAGAGTTAGGTGTTTATCTATAATATATTATATATATATATACATACACACACACACAATATATATAATATAGAATATATTGAGGCCTATCAGAGGCTTAAAGAGGAACAGCACCAGTAATACATATATTAATATAAAAATAACGTATATGGACTTATTTACACTGCATGGTTTAGGCATTTAGCCATAAATACATTTATCATAGGCATCACATAATCTCTCTACAGCCAGCAAGAGCTGCAGGTACAAGGACAGCCCAAAGCAGTTACAAGAGATAGCTACAAGAGGTAGTTACAAGGGAAACTACAAGAGGTAAGCGCAAGGGTAAGTACCAGAAGTAGGTTCAAGGCTCTCGGCCCTGGGAGCATGAAGGGCAGAGGAAGAGGGGCCTGTGTTTGGATGCCGAGATGGGAATGATGCAATCAGAGAGTCCTGCAGCTCTTTGCAAAGCTCTGGCCTTTCTCTGGAATCCCAGGAGACAAAAGCAGACAGCAGCTAAGTGAGAAAATCTTCAATTGCTCACCCCTTTCACGCCCGGAGGAACAGCTCGCCCTGCAAAATGCAATTCCTAAGCTTAGGCTGCTGTTCAAAGGGTAGGGGTTAAACTCGGATGCAAGCCTGTAATTTTTATAAACAAGGCTCATGTTTCCCTTCTGGCAACACATGTATGGAAACCCACGTACGCATGAAGCCCAAGACATGCACGAGAGGACCACTGAAGCCTCGTTATCTTTGCTTTTGTTCTACTTTCCTGGTGCTTTTTTAAACCCCTCAGCGGCACTGCCTTGGGATCGACTCCCTTTTCCAGGACAAGCTTTTCACAGGGCTGAAGGGCTCTTTGTTCTCCTCGGCTGCCCCTCAGCGCTGTTTGTTGTGCCTGTCCCTGGGGTGTGCTTTGCTCTTCCAGAGGGCCAGGAGTGGAGAGGAAGAGGCAGAGGATGTGAACTCCCATGTTGGAACACAAAGAGAGAGAAAGGAGGACCTGTTTATCCTTCTGCTAAATGCTCCCTTAGCAGACAGTGAGATTTCCTCATGTTCAAGAGTAAAACACTAAAAAAAGAGGCAAGGCAGAGGGGGATGTGAGTTGCTGGGGTGCCGTAGTGCTGGATTCCTCCCCACGGGTAAGTTTGAGGCCCTTGCAGGCTCTGTCATCATCTCAGTGCCTGGGTGAACCCTTCAGACCTGTGTGGGAGTCACCTGTGGGACTTCCAGGTACAGAACCTGCTGGCTCCAGCAGAGCTGCTCCACATACCATGGCAGGGAATGTAAATACATCCATGCCGATGGCTTGGGAGGGAGCCATGGCCATTCCCAGGCACGCAGGGCCAGAAAGGACCACCTACGTCACGGGGCTCAGTCACCAACTCCTCACAAACACCTTCCTCAAGCTGGTCAAGCCCCAACTGCTTGGTGATTTCCTGGTTAGTCCTGCAGCTGCTACCCCTCGCTTATTAAAAGCCTGGCATAAATACTGGAGTCCTTCGGTTTGCCTCAACATTTTTTTTTAAAAATTAAAATTCACAGAGCCTTTTTTTGAGGAGCATCCTGAGTCTACCATCCACATGCCATCACCTTTTTTTTTTTTGCAGAAAACTAGCAAAAAATACAGCTAGGATGCATGCTCACTTGCTGCACTGTTTTGCTGGGTGGTTGGTTTTTTTCCCTGCACTCTTGAGGACAAATACCTGGCCAGGATTTCGTGTTTGGTTGTCCACCATAGGGAGGAAAGTCGTCAATCATTTCACAGCCCTCCTCTCCATGTCTTACGGCCCTGGTGGTCCACAGCTGAAGCCTGAGGACTGTGGGGTTGGTGGTTAGACCAGCCAAGTGCTCTTGTGCTCCTCCCAGCAGGTTGTCGTGACTGATTGAATCATTAAAGTGAGTAATTTGTTGTAACACAAGAACAGCTGAAACACCTTCTGCATCTTCACAATGGTGCTGCTCCACCATCCCCCTTGCCCAAACTGCACAGCCAAGGTGTGAGTCAGACCTTGGAGGTGATCTGGGCTATAAACAATATTTTAGAGGGAGAAAGAATTAATTTCAGTGGGGGCAATTTCTCCACAGCCCAACATGCAGTTGGGAAGAACTGGCCCCAGGAAAGGGCAGGAAGGAGTTTCTTACTCTGTTTCTATTTGCAGGCAGGTCCACCACGAAACCATACTCAAAGTTAGGTATTTCAGGGGAAATACATGTATGTATTTGCAGGATTGAGCCCGAGGTGCTGTCCAGTGTGGCAGCCCTGCACAAATGTTGTCCTGGGGTAACAGCGATGGGACTTGGGGGTTCTCGTGCCTCGATGAAACTGGAGTTACCTTGCATTTATTGTGGATTAAGGTGAGGACATGGACAATTAGTCCATTACAAAGTGGCGCTGCCCCTGCCTGGTGGGAACCTGCTGGAGAGGCCGTACCCGTGGCAGGAGTGGACGGTGGTTATCTCAAGGTCAGGCGTGCAGGAAACAACCAGGCCGACACGAACATTGTGCGAGTGGGAGCTGCTGGTGGGGCTATCAGAGCTTCCCAGGTCAGGCAGGACATGCAGGGAGTCACCCCGTCCCAGAACAAAGCAGGAAGGAGCGAAGATGGTGCCAAAAATCCTGGAGAGAAGGTTCAAAGTCTGGTCAGAGCAACCAGCTCTTGTCAACAGAGAGAGACACAGGCTGAGCAATACCCATCTGGAGCTCACCCTTGCAGGGTGTCCCTGCCTTGTAGAACCTGCCCTGCTGAGGCTGGAGTTACAGAATCATTTGATGTCTCTTTGCCTGATATTTATTTATTCCTTCATCTGAGAGCATCATGGTCCATGGAGGAGCTCACAGGCAAACAACAGGAACAGTAGTAAATCCACCAGCAGCATCTGGATCTCCTCGAGGGTGAAAACAAACCATGATGTGGCTGCACGGCCATAAAATCAACAGCAGCTCCCAAAAAAGGCCAGAGGACAATGACTTTGCTGGAGCACCAGACATCAGGAATATCTTTAAGGGTTAAGGTAGAAAGCTGACAAAACCCTTAATGTTTTTACAGCACTCAGACATGTAACATACAATACAGGACAATTCGTTCTATTGATGTCTAAAAATTCTTAATGGAGAAACAGGCTGTTAAAATACAGGATACTTTATAGGTTAGCTCTTCTCCATACTTCATCCTCAGGTATTTGCCAAGTTAGCAGAGGATCAGACTTCAAGTCACATTTAGGCTTCTTTAGAGCAGTTTTTCCACTAAAAGCTTAGCTCAAAGACATACATATTAATGAAAAAAAGAGCCATTCATTCTTGTCACACATTTTGTCCTCAGAACAGTTGCAAATCCTGCATATCATTTTTTTTCTAATCAAAGGGAAATAAAACATCTTTTATATAGTTAGACAATTGTCCACAGTCTTTCCCAAGAATGGAAAAATGCCCTAAAAATGGAAAGCAGGTGGGGTTTCTGAACAGCAAGGTTCTTCTTCTGCACCAGAAAAAGAAGGCTGCATCCCTATTTTTTGTTTAAAAAATTCCATAATCAGTGTGGCTACTACAAGAACCCCGTGAGCTGGAGATCTGTTGGAAACATTTTTTGGTGCCTGTATTAGCTGTATTTGTCTACAGTTCCTTTGACCATATGGAGAAAACTTTCTGCTTTCCTACTGTACCACAGCAACCTTGGCATCCCACCTTTCCTTTCCATTGCTACTGACTTGGGAAGCTCTGCAGATTTCTTTGATGTTGCTGTTGGCTTGGGAGTGTCACAGCTGAAGGAAAAACAGGGGACATCTTCAGAGATACTGGTGGGGTTGGGGGAGGAAAAGCAGTTTGGTTTTTGCTTTAAAGAGACACCTGAGAAATGCAGAATATAATAGGAAGGGGGAAAATGCTCAATTAAATAATCCCCACTGCAGGACTTGGGGCCTGAAGCTCACTGGTATTTCACTGAGGATTTGCTTCATTACATCTGAAGATCTTCATGAACTCAGAAGCCTCCTTGGTAGGAGCAGAGATGGCAAAATTGGACTCCTCTGGCAAATCCTTTTTTTCACACCCAGGTGGATCCCAACGAGGCCCAGAGTCACACCATTATTTCAGACATGGGTTATCAGCAACACACACAAAAGTGCCGGGTTAGAGGAGCAACTTCCAGAATAAAAGCTGCTGATAAACCTGGAAATACTCTCAGACCTCCCGTAGCACAGGAACAGCCAGGAATAGTTAAGTGAGTGCCAAAGCAAAACCCTTGACCTGAGCAACTGCATATTTCAGAGACATTTAAAACAAAATCTCGGGCTGAACTCAGAGGCATGAGAACAGGATAGAAAATTGAGATGATATTAATGAGGCACAAAACGGGTCAGAGTTTAGTTTGGGGTCAAATTTTGGGACCTTCCTGACTTTTCAGAATTTTTTTTTTTTTTTTTTTGTCTAAGTGCTCTAACTCAGCGGGAAGTACTCAGTGAATACCTCCAGCTTGTTTTCCACTCAGCAGCACATCATCCCTCCCAGATAAACCAGTTTGAACCACCCTTGCTTACTGTGTCAGCTAATCGAGGGATAAAGGCAGATGAGATGGTTCCATTTCGTTGTTTTTCCTCCCACCTTTCTTCCTCACTGCCTGTCACCAATTCCCTTTCCTGCCCTTCTCCTCCCCCACCTATTAAAACAAAACATCTGCCACAGTTTTAAGGCGCTTTGGGCCTTTCCAGGCTGCTACCAGCAAGGACAGGACTTGGCAGGGAGGGGAGCTGAGCGAGAGCCACAGCAGGTGAAGGGTTTTCATTCCCCCGTTACTTCAATCAGCTGCCACGACCACGGAGCGTCTGCGGGAGGCAACGGTAATGATTTCCAAACCCAAAAGAGAGCCCTGGCAGGCTGGGCTGGGGCTTGGCCCCATCCCTCAGAGCTCTGCAGAGCTCAGCTGGTGACTAGTCGCTGCGTCACTCCTTTCTGATTAAATTCCTGTTAAGTTTAAAATAATAACACATCCTTAGTGGAACAAGAAACTCTGGAAGAAGAAAGAAACAAGCCTTTGTGGGGTTTTTTTGGCCAGCGGTGAACTTAAGGCCAGCCCTGAAGAATCATAGGGGAAAAATGGCTCTAGGACCACGCTTTTCTTCTGTTAAGGCACAGGGCTTATCCTTGCATTTTCTGTGACCACAGGATCCAGATCCACTGGTGAACTAAGACCCTTTATACGATTACGACAAGGAAAAAATGCTGGACAAGGCACATAAATTATGATGTGTGAACTATAAGGTACAGAAGTGCCCAAGTCTTTCAGCAGACAATTTCTCAGAGGGGTTGATCAGAACAACCTGCGCATTTCTGTCCAAGATATTTGGTCTGACATTCTGTTTTCCCAGCTCCCTGACCCTTTTTTTCATTATCTGTCTGCCTGCTGTCCTGTGCAGGAGCCAAGCAGATGGAGTAGAGGGGCCACCAGGTATTTTGGCATCCCCAGTCACATTTCCTGAAGGAAAATGGGTCCATGCCACCGGATCCCAGGCCAGGGAGGTCCTACCACCTTTACCACCAATATTTGTGCATGCAACAAGTTATTACAGCAGCAATATTGATAATTATACTAATAATTAATCACCTTGGCTTATGTTTCTTCTCTTGTAGTTCTTACAGTCCTGCTGGGGAGGGAATATTAGTTTGTGTCTAGCCCAATGATAATAACTTACTTTTTTAGCACTGAAATGGAAGAAACAATCCTAGAAACATTCGTTAGTGGGTCAAAATGAAACTTTTGGCTAGACGTGAGATGAAACTTTTGGCTAGACGTGAGATAAAACTTTTACCTTCATTTGGGGGCCGTATAATCTTTTTGGATAACCTTCTCCTTTGGTTCAAGTTAGTTTTTGGAACAGAAGCATGATGAAAAGCAGATCTGAGACAGGTGAACACTCAGAAAAAAACCCAACAAAATGAAACATTGCAGTGTTTCCATGGCCAACCTTTGCTTTTAAGAAACACTGATAGAGAAGTAGAGATGCTTTCCAGGGCTCTCTGTTTTCACAGGAACTACTCACCAGATTTGAATCCATTCACAGCCTTTCTCTTTCCAAAGCCTCATTTGGAGGGATGAACTTACAGTAGAGCTTCCCCAGGAGCAGATGTGGCTGAGGCACTTTGGGTCAGTCCTTCTTCCCCATCCTGGACCAACATCTCACATAGAACCCCGCTGAATTTTGCCTGGTAAGTAGCCACGTGCATCATATTCCTAGTGGAAAGTGGAGGGGTTGCTGAAATTATGGAGGTCAGGTGAATTATGTGAATCATGAAATTATGGAGGTCACCGTGCTCAGCTAATTACACCAGGCTACCTGGTGCTTGGGTCCAAGGAGTGTAAAATAGGAAGGGTAAGACACTGGCAAATACCCATTTTTGCTTGTGGTTGTTCATACGACTTCCCTACTCAGAGTTAATTCACATCAAAGTCATGTTACCCAGGAAAAGATTTTTAAAAAAGCAAAAGAAGAAGCTGCAAGTCATCTGGAGATCAGATTGAACTCCTCAGGACCACGAGGTTGGGGCCAAAGGCAGGAATGCAGCATTTAATGGCCTTGCTTATCCCCTCAGTGCTGTATCCCCGAGTTCTTCATGGTTTGCAGTGACAGTAACACCAGCTTGAGGGACAAGACAATAAAAAAGGGTCCCTGCTCCAGGCAGCACAGCCAGGTCGCACCAAGACATCACAGCCTCCTCCCTGCTGCCCAAAGACACCTCCCTGGTCACCTGCTGTTCCCACCATGTGTTTCCTCCATCCACGTGCTCCAGCACACTGATGGCTCCTGGGATGATTTGGCTCAGATTATTTAAGGAATTAGAGAGTAAAAGAGAGTTCCTCAAAGCACTGGAGAACTCTACCTGGCACGCAGAAAGGGGCTGGTAGCACCACCCTCTGCACACACAGGCAGTGGGGAGAAGGAGCAGAACTATTAATCTTCTGTAACCTAGCTGGAATTAAGTGACATTGATGGAGTGCTTTGTAATGGACTTCCTGAATCCTCATACAAACGGAGGAAGTGACCACCCTTGACCAGGTTTCTGCTCATGTTGCCTGTTTCCCTGCCTGCATTACACATTTTCCCTTTTGCAATCAGCTGCGACCCCGCTTGAGCAAGGCCAGTGAGTAAATGCTCAGCCAGCCTGTGGGAATGGCTTCTGGAGAGGCCCTGGGGAGTGGGTGACAGGGTGCCATGGAGATGAAAGCCTCAGAAAGGTCTGCTGTGTACCAGGAAGGCAGCTCTGGAATGGCCAGCTTCAAGCCCCGTTGCCTGAGGAAATATGGCCAGTCCCAAAACACTGGGCTCTCCTGGGCGCACCAAGAAATGCTGTCCTTGGGCTGTCCCTGTGACATGGAGAATGTCTGGCGTTCCTGGTGCCTCTGGTCCCTCCTCAGCAGCACAGACATGTCCAACAGAGCCAGCAGCACAGGAGCTGCTGGAACCTTTCGAGCCTTGCTGGGGGAGAGGATGGCTTTGTTTTCGGAAAGCATCCTTCGGGCTCTATTGTCCCGGCATACCCGTGTCACAAATCCGTGCTGGGGACACCTCCCTGCCTCATGCTAGGCTTGCACAACCCTCCAGCAGCACTGCTGTTGACAAGGGACCACGACCTTCCCTTTGAGGAGCAGCGCTGCCCTGCCAGCTGGGAGCTCTGGCAGACAGGCCCTGGCAGGATTGTGAATTCCCTGCCTCCCACCCAATGAGCCGGCCACAAACGGACCCCGAAGGCTCCTGGAGAGGAGTCAGTGTGAAACAAAAAAGAGACCACAGCTCACGGCCCGTGGGAACTGCCAGCCACGCCAAAGGGAAGAGCCAGTGGACGCTGCAGACACAGAAGGGCACATTTGGAATCTGTTCCCAGCACCCCGACCTCGGGCTCAGCACAGTCAGTCTGGCAGCCTGTGTGGGCTCTGCCTCTAGCAGCAGGGCTGGCAGGAGGATGGAGCTGCCGGAGAAACGGAGCTCGGAGAAATAAATCCCTTTTCCAGTCTGGTCCTGGGAGTCTCACAAGCACAGGGACAAAGAGAGGGCTGCAGAGGTGACCTCATGAGGACACCAAGTACATGCTGAGATGTCTCAGCAGCCAGCCCAGCCCTTGTTACTGCCACTTCTGAGAACAACAGCTGGCCCATCGCACCTCAGCTCAGGTGTGGGTTTTGATTTTTACATCTTTTCCCACATCAAACTCCTAGGCACGCTGAGCAGGAGGGAGTTCAAGAGAGGGACACCCCTTGACACCAGCTCTGGATTTGGCCACTTAGCCCTGACATGTTCCAAAACAAAAATTACGTTATCAGCAGTCTTTTGTTCCCCTCCTGCACTCTGGGGGCCATCACTCAGCAAAGAGCCACCTCTGATCTCCACGAATGTGGATTCACTCCTGCTGCAGGGGAGGGTCAGAATCAGGCACTCAGTCTGTGCTACCCTATAGTCCTTTGTTCTCTTTCTTCCTTTTTCATCTTCTTTTGGTCTTGCCTCAGCTGCTTAAACCCCCACTTACTTGCTGCCTGAATCAGGACGGTCTAAAGATTTAGTAAAGGGTTCAGGCTACGGTCCAGTGTTTTTTTGTCACTTACTTGTCTAAATAACACAGGAAAAGCTCCTGCTTTGCAAGCCAGGCGCTCCATGAAAGGTGCAGAGCAGCAGAGGTGCAAATGGAAACCTTGGTGGCATTAGGTGTTGTTTTTCTAAACATTCCCCATCAGCAAGCACACAGTCTCTCAGTGCTGCACGGTCCCACCGAGGTCTTTAAATTGTATTTCTAGGATTTCTCTAAAACAGGGGCCTCAAGCTTTTAAATACAAAGGGAGCTGGGGAATGGTTTCTTTAGCAAAAGATTTGAGCAAATCAATGCTTTTTGTCTCTCTCTCTTTTTTTTTTTTTTTTTNATCTGCTGGGGTTTGTATTTTTTGAGTCATGAGGGTGAAGGAGGTTGAGGGCGAAAGAAAGGTTTGCAGACAGGGTGAGCACAACATACACTGGAAAAAATCCCGGATGCTATAAATGGGAGCCCCCTAACAGTGCAGCTCATCTGAAGCAAAATGAAAATATCAGGCATCCAAGAAACATATGTGCAGATGGCTTGGAGCCCAGTCTCCTTGCTAGGGCTCTGCATTAAATAAAATGCACCGGGTCATGTTGCTATAGATATGAGAGATTACTGGGTGCAATGTGCACTTCGCTGCGAAGCTGCAGGTTTTTAAACAATTGCAAATACAGGGCTTGTTTATGGATCGAGCAAATGGCTTCAGTCAAGCAGAGCAGCACTTTTTTGAGGTTTTTTGTGGGGTGTTTTTTGCCAGGGTTGGGGTCAGGAGGCTCCTACTCGGTGAGGTTGTGCCGCAGTCTCTGCTCAGGAGGAGCGGCCTCACCACTCACGTGAGAAGCAGCGTCCAAGAGGGCTCTTGACTATGACCTGTATTTTTGAAGGATGATATGAATCAACCCAGAGCCTTGGCAAGACCTCGCTGCTGGGGCTTTTGCTTTCAGCCAATGTCAATTATGTCATTACTGAGCCTGCAGAAGCTATTACTAATGTTACTTTTACAGTTCACTGCCGACCAGAGAAAAGAGTTTTTCACACTGTTGTCGTTTTGTTGGAGCAGGACTATACGAATCACAGATGGCTTCCCTGCCAGATGTAGCCTCGCAGGACGGCAGTTTGGGGTTTACAAGAGGTTTAATGAAAACTTGGCACTTTACCAGCTTTTGGCAAATACTCTTGGGCTGTCAACTCACACACGAGCAAATCAAGATCCTAAAAAAATGTCTAATGACTTGTTCTCGCTGAACAAGGAGGTGAAAACTTTTACCTGAGAAACAAAACCCAAATGAGCAAACCAATACCCTATCACACTGGGCCTGAGCTCATGATCACTGAGGTTACTGAAAGCTCTCACTGCACTCTGGATCTGTTCCCAAGTCCTTGCTGTTGCACTTGAGGGCTCCAGTAAATTTCTGCTGACACGGAACATGGATGGTGAGCTGGGGGGGAAGTGACATCCAGGTGTGTCGAAAATCACCTCATCCTTACTTTGATGTCTGCTGCTCTTTTTTCCTCCGAGTTATGACTTTACTGCTTTGCCCTGGCTGAGAGTTCCTTTGCTGGCCTTTCCGCTCGGTTGGTTTCTTCCTTGATGACACGAGCAGTTCATTAAAACTGTGCTAAAAGAATTTCTCAGGTGTGTGCCTTCAGATGTAGGACTCGTCCCCTACTAAACATGCTGAAATTGTGCAGAAATAACCAACATCTCCGGATGCCAGCTGGAAACTCTGCATTTTTTGAGTTTTTAGCCGTATTGCTTCCTTTTCTCCATTAATGAGAGTGTGTGCTAACTGAGACTTGCCACAGCACAGCATCACTTCAAGCACAGCTTTCCTTAGTTTATGAGTCTCCCCATGCATCCATTCCCACCATCCTGGACCGAAATTCATCCTGGTCCCAATGGCCAAATGGAATCAGCTGCGGTGATTTGGCTGTGAAGCTTCTTCAGTTATGGTTTGGACAAGAAATTAATTCTTAAATCCCAGTAGCCCTCATGGGTGCAGCTTGTGCACCAGTGGGATGGAGCATAAAGGTCCCTGCACACATATAAAATGCATTTGAGCCACTCAAAACTCATCTCCTGCAAGCAAACCCTGAAGCATCATTCACACCACAGCTCGAGGCAGTCAGCCTGTCTCATCTGTGGGCCTTTAGCAGTCTCCCAGAACCAACTGCCTTTGCCTCAGCCTGTCTGCCTGTCTTTAAATGTCTTCATCCTGAGCCTAACTTGAATGGTAGATTTTTTTATCACCACTGGTGCACAAACCAGATGACTGAATTCTCTGGAGGGAGGAGGAAGTAGCGCTTTATGTCCAGGTGGCAAAGGAATTAATGAAATGGCTGGAGAAACATAATCACAGAGATGTCATCCTTTTTCCACTGGCTGAGGTTTGGATGCAAACCTGATATCCAACCCTCCTTAGAGTTCCTGTGGATTCATCTCCTTCAGAATCTCTCTTAAACAGAGTTATTCTGACTTTTTCTGTGTCGGGTGCTCTGAAAGGTTACAGAAATGAAGTTAATTTATAAGCTGCAGGTTGAATCAGCATCCCTGAGACAAAGATCAAGCACCATGGGTCGGGTCTCCCTCTTCTTACTTTGGTGTTGCAGATCACAGAATCCTAGAATGATTTGGGTTGGAAGGAACCTTACAGACCACGCAGTTCCAACCCCATCCAACCTGGCCTTGAGCATTTCCAGTGCTGGGATGTTAGGGAAGCTATAATGGAATGTAAATCTCTCTCCTTCTCTCCCCCAAAAAGAAAAACTGTAAGTGTCAGGCTTTATTAAATGAGATTTTTAATAATCTTCGGTTTTATAGAAGGACTTTGGACAGGATCAGAAGACATCTAGTGGTTTGTGAGAACTAGGCTTTAAAAAGTGCCATGTGTCTTTTCATAAAACATTGGCTTGCTGGCCTGGGAGGGATATTGCTAATGAAAGGCTGCAAAGCTGCATAATGTTCCTGACTTTATGCAGCAGAAGAGACTCAGCACAGCAGTAGCCATAATAATAATCAACCCTGAAATATGTTCTGCTTGAAGTTATCTTTTCTTGGACAGCCCTTTATCTCTGCAGTGAAATGCTGAGTACCACTGTTCCCGTAACACCCCAATCTCTGCTCTGCCAGGGCTTCTCTGTAGGCAGCCCAGGGAGCTGCTCTCTACTGAGTCCTGGGCAGGGCTGAAGGTTGGAACTCTGAGGCAGCGACCATGAAGCTCAGAGGTGTGGGAAAGGATGGTTTAATTCCTTTTTATCCCATGACCTGCTGATGTGGGCCCTCAGCTAAGGCAGCTGGAGCAGATTTCATCTCAACAACATCTGTACTTAGTGAAGAGAGGAAGAGGAACTAACTACATGAGCTTGCAGCGATAAGACATGGGGGAATGGCTTCAAACTGAAAGGGTTAGATTAGATATCAGGAAAATTTCTTTGTTATGAGGGTGGTGAGGCCCTGGCACAGGTTGCCCAGAGAAGCCGTGGATGCCCCACCCCTGGAGGTGTTAAAGGTCAGGTTGGATGGAGCTCTGAGCAACCCGGTCTGGTGAAAGGCGTCCCTGTTGGAATGAGATGATCTTTAATGTCCCTTCCAACTTAGTCCATCCTATGATTCTGTGAGGATTCTAAATCTCCAGAGAAGTTGTGAAAATCTACAATCTGCACCATGGAGGTGCCAGTGTCTCTCCATTGACTAAAATGGGAGCTAGCTAATACAGGAGCAATGGGTAGGTAAGGTCACCCTATCAAAAATTCCTCCTTCCTTCCTTCCTTCCTTCCTTCCTTCCTTCCTTCCTTCCTTCCTTCCTTCCTTCCTTCCTTCCTTCCTTCCTTCCTTCCTTCCTTCCTTCCTTCCTTCCTTCCTTCCTGTAGGACCCCAAACCTCACAGAGAGGGAAAGAGGGAAGTGTTTCAATGAGCCAGCAAGGTGGTCATGGTAAATGCCGACATCCACGAGTGCATGATTGCTAATGTTTAACATTCCCCAGTAAAATCACGGCATTATTAATTTTCCTGCCTCATATACCTCTGGAATGGCAAAAGCAAGAGGAGAAACCTGGCCCAGTGATCCATCATCTGAGGCTTTGAAATAGAGCCAGCTTCGGTGAAATTTGAGCGAGCCCTCAGAAACACAAGGAGGGCTGGAGCAACAAGTGCATTTCGGTGAGCTATGATATCACCCTCTGCTCCTTTCTGCAGGGGAAGCTGTTTATCGGATGTGCAGGAGAGAAGAAAGAAGCAGAAAAGCACACACGTACATTTAAATATTAAAAGCTGCCCCAGGAAAGAACTTAAAATATGAGGTCATTTCCTCGATGAGCTTAAAACATTATTTGTCATCCACGCTGAAACAGGAGAGAAAGGGAAATAAAAGAAGGACAGGAAAAGCACCCTGGGCACTTGTGGTTTGAAGGGAAGGTGCTGGGTTACACCGAGAGCCGAGACAGCCTCGAGGGTGCCCCTTGGATCTGCTCCTGGCTGGCTCTGAGCACCACGGTGGCAGAATTCCTGGAGGGGAACAGATGAGCCTTGGCAAAGCCCTGGCAGCACCTGGGACTGGTTTACATTTCCTTACCATCCAGGCATTTGTCAGAGCCTCCAGCCAAACGGCCTCAAAGGAATGAACTTTCCTGTGACCGGTCTGGGCTGCGGATAGCAAATCCCACCAGCCCCCTGGAGACTGCCCAGGCAGCTTTAGTCGTGTATAAAGGGGTATCTTACTGGGTTCTGGGCTGGCTTTAATAGATTCCCCTGCATATCAGAGCAAACCGGGTGTAATAAGGCTCCATTACATAAGTGGGAAGTTAAAAAGTTCCATGCATGGGGTTGTTGTGACCCAAGTGCAGGATCCAGCTCTTGACCTTGTTGAACCCGGCCTCAGCCCATCGATCCAGCCTGCCCAGACCCCTCTGCAGAGAGATCCCTTCCTGCCCTCCAGCAGATCGACTTAGTGCTACCTGCAGATGCACTGAGGGCGCACTCGATCCCCTCGTCCACATCGTTGATAAGGGCACTAAAGAGGACTGACCCCAAACCTGAGGCCCAGGGGACACCACTGGTGACCAGCTGCCAGCTGGACACAGCTCCATTCACCACCAGTCTCTAGGGGCAGTTTTTTACTGAGGAAAGAGTACACCCACCCAAACCATGAGCTGCCAGTCTCTCCAGGGGAACTCTCAAAGGCATTGACTGAAGTTTAGGTGGACAACAGCCACAGCTTCCCTGCAGAAGCTCTGGGCAGCCCCTGTGGTGGTGGAACAGCAGGACTGTAAAAGTACAGACTGGCACAGGCACCTGTGGGATGCTTGGTTATGGTCCTGTTTCATTTATTAGCATGGATGCAGCTGAGATGTCCTGGAGAGGATCATAAAATCATGGAATCACAGAATGGTTTGGGTTGGAAGGGAATTTAAGGCTTATCTCATTCCACCCCCTGCCACGGGCAGGGACACCTTCCACTATCTCAGGTGTCCCCAAGCCCCATCCAGCCTGGCTTTGGACACTTCCAGGGATGGGGCAGCCACAGCTTCTCTGGGCACCCTGTGCCAGGACCTCCCCACCCTCCCAGGGAAGATGAGGCCATGGAGTTGGCATCTGGAAGGGGCCCTGGAAACTTTCTGCTTGCATTTGGTCTGCCCCTGAACAACACAAGATTGTCTCCACAAGGAGCCTGTGGTCTGCCCAGCAGCACTGAGCTGCCCTTTGGAACCAGTGGTTTCTTTGGAGCTGAGCAATCCAGCTGCTGTTTGGCCTCTGGATTGCGCAGCTCCAAACGTGTCATTGGTTCCCTGTTATCAAGGGCTCTGACTCAGAGCTCAGGGAAACATTGCCATTCCAGCCTCTGGGAGATGGACATTTCTTCCCCTGGCAAATTTGGCTTGAGCCACACCAGTCTTGGGTAAAAATTAGAGTGTCTAAGAAAAGAGAAGGCTGTTAATTTTTGCATATTTGCCTATTATAAAAGCTGCACTTCCAGCATCTTGTGACTCAGCTGAGGGAAGCTCCATTGTTTCTTTTTCCTCCATAAAAGAAAATAAAAATGGAGATAATAACCAGTATGTGAGGTATTCCTCTTTTCTGAAACTTGGATGAAGAACCAAAAGATGCTGACACAAATCGATGAAACAGGGTTAGTGCTTGGGGCAGCAAGAAGCACCATCCTTCCTTTTCTGCTGCTGCTGGACATCCCAGCACACGCTTGGCAGCACAGCTGAGTGAATCTGCCGGCAGTGCACTTCCCTGGAAGCTGGAGCAGCCTCTTGCCAGCCCTGCTCTGAACAAGAACCTCACAGCCCCATGCTGGGCGACACCATATTTTAGTGGGGTTTTTTGACAGCCTGGCCACACCCTGAGCAACAGCTGCCCTGCCAGGGAAGCACTCAGGCCCTCTGAGCGCACCCTTTGTGCTGGTGCTGCACAGATCACAGAATTACGTGGAGGGTGCCCGTGCTCAAACACAGCACGGGGGGCTTCGAGTGGCTCTGCAGCCCCTCGGCACCGGGGGAAGGTCACGCAGCCAGCAGCCCTTGCTGGCAATAAGGGAGGGAACAATTCCTGTTTGTCTGTGTGCAGCAGATGGGAAAACAGCAGGGAAGCTGTGTCCAGCAAGGCAGCAAGGGGTCCATAGCAAGTCAGCACCTGGAGCTCCACAGACACTGCTCTAAAGCAATAAATGCTGCCAGTTTCCTCCTGGCAGTGAGAAGAGCCGGCTGCACAAGCCCATAGGGATGTGAAGGCTCCCTGAGCACTCCCCAAATTCATGTCAGCTCATTTCAGCGTCTTCTAATGCACATTTAAAAAAAATAATATTTTTAAAGGGTTATTAATCCATTTTTGGGGCAGAAGGAGCCTCCAGTGCAGCCACCTGCTGTACACGGATCATCCACCTTCAATCAGCAGCATCACACCCATAACTTCTGGTAGAGCAAGGGTCTCATTTTCATCAAATGTGGAAAGGATTGGCTTCTTCCCTGCTCTACATAATCATCTCTATTAATTTTAGGGGGTTGTTTTTGGTATTTGAATTTAAAAATAACAAAGTGGAATTGCTCAGCAGGATGAACTTCAGCACTAACCACAAACACAGACCTGGCTGCAGGAAGCAGTGAACTTCCAGGTTTTTAGTGTCAAAAGCAAGAAATGGTGAGGAAAATGTGTTCCCTGCACCCTCCAAGTGTGCTGATCTCTGCTGGGATCAGCAGAGATCAGCATTCCCAGCCTGGAAGTGTGAAAATCAGCAGTGGCCAGGCAGCCATTTATGCATAAAGAGAGAAGGCTGAAGGGGGGATTTTCACCAGCACATCATTAGGAACAATGGCACTGACACAGAGAAAACCTCTGAGCCATCTCTCCATGCTCAGAGGCAAATGAAGGCTGGGTGAGGCAGGTTTGGTGGGGTTGAGAAGCAGACTTGTCATGACTTGTGACAACAGACGAGTGTATGTTTGTGCACCTGAACCCTGGGCTTTCCTTGCACACCTCCCTGCTGCCTCCTCAGTACCCCCAGGACAGTGTCAGAGTCACTCAGGGCTCAAGGAATCCTGCATTACATCCCGTGCCACTTCTAAAGGACACAAGGACTTGGCTCACCTGGCACTTGGCAAGATGCTTTGCTGCAGGAGCATCCATGGGGTAGCAATTCTCAGAAAAAAACTCACTCAGTATCTTCCAGATTTCCCTTTGCCTCCCTTTACCTCCTTTTATTGCAGACACCGTGTTGTTATTGATATTTTTTCTTTCTTGGCTTCAGCAAAGGTCACTCGGCTAAATCAGCCGTCTCTCACTCACAGTAAGTGACAATTCCCTGGAAAATGCCTCAGCCTCCAGCCCTGGAGCTCGGTGGGTTTGTCAGTCCAGAGGAAGCAATTTTAGCTGCCACCTTACATTAAGACTTGCAGGCCTGGGAGGTGGAAGGTGAGAGCTGAGTGACTTTCTCCATCACCCTGAGCAAACAGGACTCCTGAGAGTCCCATGGCTGCCTCCAGATCTCCCCTGGGCCTCCTCCTCCTCCCTTTTGCCCCTTATCTCCCTTTCTCACCAGATATGCACCCTAACACTGCACAGACATGTGCTTTCCTTGACCCCAGCAGACCTTCAGCAAGGCAATGCTTCTGCAGGCAATTTTTTCATCCCATTTGTTTTCTTCTGAGACCTGGATGAAATCTCATTTTTCAAAATCAATTTTCAGTTTTGTTCTTGCTTCTTTTGTGAGACAGACAGGTTCCCTGACCATCCTTCACTGCAGCCAGCCTGTGGCCACCCCAACTCCTCAGCACACCCTGAGGCCATGCCAGTCCTCCCCTCACTGTTGTACCATTCTGAGATCCCCCAGGCAACGTTGTCCGTGCTTTGGTTTGACTTTTCTGTCAATAACCTTGCCAGAACGGATCTGGGGTTTGTCAGGACACGGATGTTTTCCTCACACACATCTCAATACTCAGTTTGGACCATTTGTGATCCATCTCTGCCTGACATTTTCTGCACTGTGAGAAACCCACATGGCCTCGAGTGGAATTAGATAACCCTTTAATGGTGCTGTGGGCAGCAAAGCAACGGGGCTGGGGTGAAAAATGTCAAAAGTCAATTTAAACAATAAAAACAGTTGCTTTGAACCAAAGCAGGCCTTGTTTATATCATAACACAAGGTTCACCCAGGTTAGGTGTGCTGGAGGACGGAGCACTGCACTCCTCCTCAGCTTATCAGCAGAGAAGATTTTATTCATTCCTCAGACAAGCCCTTGGACCCAGCCAGAGCTCCCAAGAGCAGAAACTCCCCGGACTCTGTCAGATTTCAGAAAAACACAAGGACAACAGCCTTGCTTCCCAGATACTGATACTGCAGAGAGGGAAGTGCATTTTTCAAGGCAGAAGGCAGCAGCCTGGAGTTCAGTTACACTGTCTGGGTGATTAATGTGTTATTTAGGGAGCAGACAGAAGCAAGGAGCCTGAGAGAGACCTCCTCCCCTCTATGCCTGCCTTCTAGTGCTGAAACAAAAGCCCACAGACAAAAAGAAGGAAATTAACTCATGTGGACACTGTTTTCTGACCATCATTTGAGGTGCGTTGTGTGTGTGACAGGAATGACCCAAACTTGTGCCAGCTGAAGACAAACTCTCACGTTTAATTCCTTCACAGGCACAGCTTATCAGAGCACCCAGGCCAACAGCAAGCAAAAACAACAATGCAAACAAAAATCCCAAGGGAAACGAGCTGTGTCTGGTTCATCCTTATAGACATGTGAGAAGCAGGACCCAAGCTGGTGTGGGTGTCAGAGCAGAGACACGCATCTCCTTCCCCATCTCCTCCCATTTGTACGACAGAGGTGGCTGGAAGGAGAAGGAAATTTATCCCAAATATGAGGACCCTCTAATGACAGAGGTTCAGTAGAACTGCTCAGCTTTGGGGTCACAAGGAAGAGAATTTGCAGTCCATCTGGGGTGTCCTGAGTGATGGTGGTGGGTGCAGGAGGGAGTGTGGCATTTAACATCAACACCCAGGGATGGATGCAAGGACTAAGGAATAAAGAGCCCATTTTCCCCCTGGGTACCAGGTGTAATCAATACTCTCTGCACCAACTCAGAACTGTCATCCTCTGACTCCTGAGCGGGAAGTAGAGACCTCTGGGCATCCCCTGGGAGATTTTCCCCCTGGAATTCCGTGTCCAGGTCTCAGATGTGCAGCCCTAGCATGTGTATTTTGCCGGGCATATTTTTCATCACATGGTTTGCCCTCTCTCCTGCCACCCTCCTCTCCTCCCCTCCTGGGGAACACAGCACAGTGCACGCATTGGGCATATGCTGAAATGTATAAATAAACCAACATTCTGCTGGGTCAGCCCTCTGTTGGCAACCTCCTCGTACTTTGTCACTGCAGGCCACAGCTCCACTTACAGTGACCATCTTGCCTTGGCAGGACTCGTTTGCTTATTCACTCCCTCCTCAGCTCTGCTGCTCGGTGCCAAAGCACACCAAGAGCCCCTCAATTGCCCTTGGCTTCCCCTCTGTGAAGGAATGCTGAGTTGTGGGGACAGTCCATGCCATAGAAAAGGAAAAGGGATAAAAATATTGCTTGCCAGAGTCCAAGAAAAGGGAGGAGCTCTGTGCTGTCAGGTCCTACTCAAACGTGGTCCATAGGGAGGAGTTTATAGCTCCCACCACTGGCTCCCACGTGGGGTTTCAGATACCCTCACATGGTAATAAGGATAAATAACCCGTGGCCCTGAAGAAGAGAGACATTTCATGGGACATAGAATCATTAAGGTTGGAAAAGACCCCTAAGATCATCTATTCTAATCATTCCCCCAACACTAAACCATGTCCCCATGTGCCACATCCACACGCTTTTTAACACTTCCAGAGGTGGTGACTCCACCACTTCCCTGGGCAGCCTGTTCCAATGCCTGACCACCCTTTCAGTGAAGAAATATTTCCTCATATCCAATCTAATCCTCCCCTGGCACAACTTGAACCACAACTCAAAAAATTTCCCAGATGAATATAATTCCTCTCTTTTTTATCCAGAAACTGAACCATCTCGTCTCTTTTCCTGCACTTAAAATTAGAATTGCTTTTTCCCATCCTAACTCTTACATGGGTTTGATCTTTTTCAGTGCTGCATTGTTTCCAAAGTGCACAGTGTCTGGAAATGGAAAAGAAAAGAAGTCACAGGTACATGGGTGCCTGTCAGACAAGGACAATGGGCTGCCCACCACTGGAAGGGTGCTGCTGTGGGCACAGCATCTCTAAAACATGAGGTGTTTAAAGACTGAGGTTGAAACCTGAAAAACAGACCAGCAATTTCAGTATAGCCTCAAAGTAGGCTCATTCTTCGAGGACAGTGCTCTCAAAAAATCACCCTGATCCCAAGCTGGACACTGCTCTGGAAAGCATCAAAAATTTTGCGTGGCATTTCAGAGCGATGTCCAAAACATTTGTGTTCTGTAAACAGGAAGTCACTTTGTCTGGAGAGGATATTTTCCCCCCTTCAATAGCTGCATGCAGCCCTTTTACATAATCCCTTTTTGCAGTATTTTGGGACTGAAAAGCTCATTTCCCTCTCATAAGCACAGAGGAGAATGCAGCTGCCACCCAGACATCCTTTAAATAGGACCACATGTAAGCCACTTAGTCTCCAAAAATGAAAGCAAAACACAGAGCTGTCATCACTGCACGGCACCGTCAATCAGAGCTGCTCATAATGTGCTGCACCATGTACATCTTACACCACGTTCATTACCAGCTTAGCCTAATGTGGAATAGCTCAGCAGAATATTATAAACGCTAGAAATTCTGCATCAGTGAGTGAGGCATAAGTGGGAACAAAAAAGTTCTGATCCAGCCTTTTTACCTGACCATGAGCGTAGGTGAGTACAAATTCCTCTAATGCTTTTTCCCAGATTTACCCCGACCAGGTTGGGTGCAAAAAGAGCATTTTTTGTTCATGTCGCTCCACTGAACTTTTCCAATCAAATAATTTTGCTTGCAAGTTCAGCCAAATGATCTTGCCAGGGTCAGTCCCCCGTGGTGTGGATGGGAGACACCAGGGTGGGTCGTGCCCAGCTGGTTTCATCTCCTCCCTTGCCCTGTTGGTCCCATCACAGGATGCAGAAAAGCCACAATGGGTTGTGCTGCAAGGGCAGATGATGCCTGTCACTCCAAGGACCAGGAGAACAGAGAATGTCTACAGACAGGCCTGGGGCTTTGGGCTGCTGCTGGGATAGCCAGGAAAAATTGCCTGGAAAATGCATCCAGTGCAGTGAAATTGCTGGTCCAGGTCAAACCCCCGTATCTCAAAACTCCTGAAAGCTGGGAAGGCAAAGTTGCCTATATAGTACATTGAATAAAAAATGTGGAATCAAGGCTCTTGCCTTGTTTAGAGGCATGAAAGGCCGAGATGGAAAAGGTTGTGTCCTTCCATGGATGAAAAGAATGCAAAGCAGAAAATTGTAGCTGCATAAAGGGGCTGACAAAAGTAAAAGCTATTGATAATTGCACCTTTCCTGTTGCTGCACACCTCCTACGAGTTCCTAAAGGCCAAATAGAAGAAGTCATTATTTTTCCAGCTTAGCATCATTGCTGGGATCCTGGGCTTGGCATTGGAAAAGAAAGATCTGGGGGCAACAGATGATGGGAGGGTTCTGTACTGAGACAGATGCAGAGCACAGGAGGAAGAGGACAAGGGGATGGGTCCAGTTGAATGCATGTGCAGTGGAAAAAGTGTTCAAGGAAGGAGCAAAACCATGGGGGAAAAATTATTCAGTTCATAGCATTTCGATCTATTGGAAGTATCATTTAAAAAACACGAGGAAATTATTAAAATATATTTGGTCATTTGTGTAAAACTCTTCGAGTACCTTAGCATCATCACTGTAAAGTGCCTGAAAGAGTGGAGAGAGTTCATGAAGAACAAGGGTAGGGGAAGAGGAGCCAGGGCTCTCTGATGGGGACTGGTGGGTGGGTTGGTTTCATCGTGGGAAGGCGTTTCCCCTCCTTTCAACATGCCCTGGCTGTAGAAGCCGTTACAGTCTTAAACAAACCAGCTGGCACAGGCTTAAAATTGTGTTGTTATTCATATGCATCCAAGTATAAAACAAGGACTGTATAAGCTGAATAAATAAACAGACTCACTGGTCTCTGGTGAGGAGGTCTGTGTCGTTTTATTCACACTTTTTGCCATATACTCTGGGGTCATTTGCCAGACTGGGAATAAATGGCATCTGGTTCTTTAACCCAGGCTTGATCTGCTCTCTTGTATAAAGACTTTTCTTTACTGGCTTCTGGGATGCAAAAACCAGGTGAAATGGAAGGAAAATCTAGCCAGAAAGTGTCTAAAATATATCAGAAATGTTTGGGCCTGATTCTGGCTGTGTTTATTCCTTTTTCCTGCCATCATAACAGGGCAGAGAATACGACACCCTTGGTTTCATTTAAATTCAGCAAGAAAGAACTGAGATATTTGTCACAAATTTGCTAAATCTCACTAGAACTAGTTCAACTAAATCAGCTGCTTTTAAACACTCAATACATCTACAACCAAATGCCAAGCACCTTTCAGTGGGAGGTTGTAACAGAAGTGATTTTAGAGAAGGGAAAATGCCATTTGCAGGCAGAAGAAAATCGCCCATTTCGAGTCAATTTTTTCAACAGTCACACAGAATTCACACCAATTCACCCCAATTTGACTTTGCTCAAGCTGCTCTGTGTCAATGCCTCTGAGAAAGGCACATTGGCCCTAACGAGCTGCCTTCGTGGAGATTGTTGGACTCTATTCTTTCAACAAACCCATTTTATTGTTTCATGATGGGGTTTGAAATGAAAAACAATTCAGATCTGGCTGCAGCTGTGCAGACAACCCCGCTCACGTCTGTCTGTGGAAGACCAGAATTAGGAAAATTAATGGTTTTGCTCATTAAACCAAATTCTACAAATATTACTATATTTTGAAAATAACGAGAAGGGAAGGGAAGGGAAGGGAAGGGAAGGGAAGGGAGAAGAGAGAAGAGGGAAGGGAGAAGAGAGAAGAGAGAATGGAGAAGAGAGAAGAGAGAAGACTCTAAACTGACACTGCCAGGTGCTAGGGAGTGGCAAAGTGCTTTGGATTGAGGTGTGGGGGGCTGAAGACCACGGTCAGGGCTTTGACCGCCATCCCTTGTGCCAAACACTCTCTTGCTGCCACCTGAAACTGGAGAGATTCCTCAAAATACGGAACTGGGAGAAGTAAAGGGGACATCTGTGAACGCTGCTGCTGGTAGTGCTGGATGGCCACGGCAGGAGAAATTGTGGGCACACTGATTGCCCACATCAAAGCAGGGGCGGCAAAGTTTGGCCTCGGGCTGGTTTTCCGTGGAGCGCGGCAGGCGCATCGCTGGAAAACGCGGCACTCTTCTGGTTCCATCCAAAACCTTCCCCGTGTCATTAATGCTGGAAACCCCTCATTATACTCTCATTAAACCTCCCTTAAAATGCCCTTCCTGCATTTTCATGCTGAGGGCTGTGCACGGCACGTGCAGCGGCTCTTGCTGGCATTCCAGGTGGAACTTTTTGGCCTTCTGGCAGGGGAAGGAAACGAGCAAAACCAGAGGCAGAGCAGCTTTAACTCTCCCACATGTCGAAGGCCAGGTGAGGGTGGATAGTCATGGTGCAATCCTGCTGTTGTTGAAATGAATGGCAGCGATGTCTGAGGGAGCAGGATTGGGCTGGGGCTGAGATGCAGGCATGGAATCAGAGCAGGGCCCAATTCATTAATTAGGGGGTGGTTCATGGAGAGGCGAATCCCCAGCAGCACAGATTATTTACTGGTGGAGCAACGTGGGTTCGTGACTTCTTCTCTTGGACTGCTCTCATCCCGTGTTCTGCCCTGGCCGCCCAAAAATGCTTTTCCCCTGTGTGAGAACGCGGCACGCAAACACATTCCCAACAAGAGCATCGTGGCTGGCTTGACACGGATTTTTCAAGGATGGTGACAGGAGGAGAACGGCTCGTGCACGCCACAGATGTATCTTTGGAGACAGAACGTGGGTCATGTCTCGGAATTTAGGGGCTGCCATATGGGAATGGTTTACTGGGCTTTTAGGGTTTCTCTACAGCAAGATAGACCCTCACCTGCTACCTTTCACACTGACCTAACTGCACAAGTTATACCACAGGGAAGCATCTTTTTTGTCTTGATCTTGGCTCTTTGCCTTTCATTTTTCTCCCACCTGATACAGCTGCAGGTGTAATCTTTATTCTTATGCCTGCTTCCATGCGTGCATCGGTTTTCCCCATCACCCTAAAAGCATCTCACCTTGGTGAATCCCAAAACTCAGCTTCACCCTTTAGGCTTTTCCTTGGGCTGCCTGCTCTGCCGTGCAGAGGAGCCCAGGCAGGGCTGAGGCAGCTGAGGACCCAGCAGTTGTGCACTTGAGTGGCTCAGCAGGGTTTTCCCTCCCACGTCCATGTTTCCAGGACTCAGAATCTCTTTTCTGACATGCCCCAGCAGCATTTTTGGTGTCTAAGGCACAGGGAGCACCCAGGAGAAGCCCCAGCCCAGAAGGCTGTGCCCACAGCAGGTTTCACCGAGCAGCACATCAATCAGCTGCTGAGATGAATGTCCTTTCAGATATGAACATGGAATTAATTAATTCAATTAAGACTTTTTGTTGTTGCTGTTTCCTGGAAGCGAACATGGCTTTTAGCTCTGGGATATACTACTATTGCACAAAGGGATAAAAAAACCAAAATCAAGAGGATGATTTTTTTTTTGTGTACGTGTGGTAAAGACTGTGGCTTTTAAAGTGGATTAGTGTTATTGTTGGGTGGTGGGAAACTCATCCAAGTACAGCTTGGAGTTCACTGTGATTTGCAAACCAGGCAAACCTGAGTTATGGCTGTACATCAAAACCATGGCAAGTGCTTGCCAGGCTCTGGCTGCTGCTCATGTAGGCAGGAAAGCAGGAGAGTTTGACTGGGATGGGCTCCAGGCTGGGTTAATAACACACATGACAGAGGCCGAGGCATGTCTGCAGCCACTCAGTGCTGTGGACACAGAAGACCCAACTCTGAGGAGCTCCAGTGGCAGGCTAGGTTCTTTTGTTTTGGGAAAGTTCCTTCCAAATGCAATATTGTGTAATATTTACTTCTCTGTGTATTTACTTCCACAGTGTAGCAGTGATTCACAAGAGCAGTATTACACGATTTACCTTTTTCCTCAGTTTTTTGTGTTACCAGATGCTGCTCTAGAGCTGCTTCTGCTGGGTCACAAGGCTGAAATGCCCACTGCCTGCTGGCACACGACCCCTTTCACAAACAGACCTGATTTTATTTTAAAAGCAGGTTTTCAGAAATTATTCTCCTCGTTGTGAGGTTCCCCTCGACCTCAGCGTCCCCGTGGTTGCAGAAGAGCTGAAGGGAATTGATTCAGAGCCCCCAGATGGTTTGGCAGTGTGGATGAGGTGTTTGATCAGGGTTTGGAAACTCTCAGGGGGTTGGGTGGTTTGTGCTGTGATAGCCAAGGGCTTTTGTCTGTCTGGGTACACGTGGGACTCATTTTGAACCAGCAGTGGGAAGACTTCCACCATCCCTATACTTGCCCAAGGAGGTTGCAACAGCCCCAAGTCCTCAGGGTGAGCTCAGGCTTGAAACAAAAGCACATTTTCCTATCATCAGGACTAATCATTCAGGGAATGATCAGAGGGAGCCAAAGCCTGGAGGTGCTGGGTAATTTTTGGGAAAATCTCCCCATGTCACTGTCGGCATTAAACACTGGAGGTGGTTTGGAAAGCCAGGAGGGGGTTGTTTGGGTTTTCTCTTTGCTGGTTTATTAATAAAGTCCAACAATAACAACAAAACAAAGTAAATTTCCCTTGTACTGAGAGTAATTTCAAAAACAACGCTTAGGTGGTGACAAGGCAAGAGGTGCTGTAAACCTTTCTGTGCACAAAATTAGAGCCCCAACCTGAACAAAGCAAGGTTCCATCTGAAATAAAAAGAATGGGAATTTTGTGGAAAAAGGCAAACCCTGGCACTTCTCTAGGACAGTTGGGGAGAGCAGGGAAGAAACTGGGATTCTGCAGGAACAAAGAATGATGAGAAGTCTAGAAAATGTGATTTCTGCAGGAAGATGACAAGAACTAAGCTCATGCTGTCGTGAGCAGGGAGGCTGGAGGGTGAAGACATGACATTGCAACTCAAATATTTAGATAGAGAGGAAATTCACAAACTGGTTTTGTGTCCGCTGAGCAATGAGGAAAGAAATCATAGGCTTAATCCACTTAGGTTAAAATCTGTAAAAGAGACTTAGGGATGCTCTGGCAGGGATTTTGGGGGCAGATTGTGCACTTGCCACTGCTGCAAATCCACACAGGACATCTCCACCTCCCAGGCATGGCTCAGAGAGTTTTTGGCACCCATGTAAACTCACAAACTCCCTTCCAGCTCCATTTTCTGTGATTTTGAAATAACAGCAAAATTACACCCTGGCAGCATAAGAGCTGGGATTATTTGTTTTAGGATTAGCATAATTAGGCTAAGCATGAATCAGATGTTTTAGCAGTCTGCAATTAAAGCACACAGGAGAGATGCCACTCTGTCTCTCCATCAGTGAAAGGGAAGGGAAGTGCTGACAGACACCTTCCTCTCACCTCCAGACACGCCAGGTAGGACTGCAGGAAGGATTAGGCATCACCTTTTAATCCTGCTGCACAGTGCCAGGCGGAGCCTTGCTTGTATAACCAGAGCCTTCCTGCAGTCAGACATCCAGCGCCTTAATTAACATCAATAAACGTTAACACTTGCTGGATTTGCTGGGAAGGCTTGAACTCCAGCTTAATTCAGTGCTGACATATCAACACATGAACTCAGAGATCAGATCCCTCCTAGAGCTGCCTATTTTAAGATCACAAGGGATTGCTCTTGGCTGCCTGCACCTCCTGCAGTGTGGAGCCCACGTGCAGGAGCAGAGCGATGCTCTGGGACTGACACCCCATCTTGGTTGGAAACCTTTGATGAGAGTCAACCACATCCCTTGGGACAGCCCCAGTGCATAATTGCACTCACAGCTCAAAATATGTCTATTTTATGGCTGGAAGAGCTTTAACTCCGTCTGCTGGATGTACCTGGGGTTCTCTTTATCTGATAAGTGACTGTATCAGTGAACTGAGCAGGAAGAAGCTGCTTATCCCCCACGGGTGCACGCAGCAAGCAGTGATCACAGCAGGAAATTTCAGATGGGTAGATCTGTATTATAATAATAATCTAGAGATTATTCCAGCCACTTTATGACAGGAAATCCATGAAGGCTTTTCCAGTTTTCCCCAACCTTCCTCCTGGTAGCAAGCTGTTTGCTCACACACCTTGCTCCTGGCAATGAGTTTGGTTCAGGGAAACTCCATCCCTGCTGTGCAGTGGGTCCTGGCATGAGCAAGGAAATAACATTTGGTTCTGACTGCTGTTGAGGGATTTATTTTATTCTTGTTAACTGGCAGTGCACCACCAAGTGCAGGGAGAGAGGGGCTGGTGCTCTTCAAACTTGTGCTGTGGTGGCTTTGGTGGGACCTGAATGGAAAACTTTTTAATCCCCCAAATGTCCCTGTCGTTGTTTTGCCCCTGTTTTGAAATCAGCATCACCTTTCATGTCTGTGGCAGTGGATAAATGAGGTTATGCAGCAATATAGACTCGGGAGAGTAGAAGCTCAAAAATGTGCCAGGGATGTATTTTAGAGGCAGCTGGCCCTATCCATCCTGCCAAACTACATGCACACGAGTCTGTCTTCTCCTGAATCTCGGCACAACAAGTCCAGAGAGCACAATTTTATCTCATCCATCCCACTTCTGGCACAATTTCCTCTCAGGAGAGGACAATGGGCTGCAGACTCTCCCAGAAGCAAACACCAAAGAAGGTTTTTGGAGGACTATATTTAAATGCACCAGCCTGCAGCACAACACCACCACTGGTTTATGGGGAAACTATCTCACACTTTGGTCAGCATCTGCTAAAAAAGAGATGCAGAGACACAGGCATTTCTCTGACAAATACTTCATTTCTTTAAGGAGGAAGTGTCTACAGAAGGTTTGAAATCAGTCTGGAGTTCCTAAATTTAAAAAAAAAAAANCCATGCTTGGCTCCCAACATCAAACTCCTCTGAAAATCCTGGCTGGAGACAAGGACGTGCGATCCCAAGGTCCAGGCTGCTGTTTGCAAACCAATTTAGCAGCATGCCTGCTCGACCCCTGGCTACAGTGGTACCATCTGTGGTCTATTACTGGGGATTTTGTACCAGCTGGGCAGCAGGAGCTTGTCTGAAATCCACCCCAGCTCGGGAGCTGATGAGCTATTTAGCTACTGCTTGTATTTGTCTTATAAAAGTAATAATACCATGTTCTGTTGCCATTAGGGTCTGACATTAAATACATTAATTTCCTAATAGAGCTAAAGTAAGAGCTAGAACGGCCTTTTATTTTTAATGAACTGAAGACTGCTGTGATCCCATTCATCCACCCATGAAATCCACTGACTGACAAGGTCCCATTTCTGGGCAGCGGGGTTAAATGTGCTTCAGACAAAAGCCAGATTTTCCTTTCTTCTGCATGCCATGGACAGGATCAAAGGCGTGGGGAAATGGACATTAAAGCACTTGTAATCAGGGACACAGACTCCATCCCAGCATGGGCCAGCCCCTCGCAGGCTTATGGGAATGCTGCTGTGTGTTATTGCACAGGGAGCCTGGGAGCTCTGGGGAGAAAACCGGGCAGGTAAATGAGGCTGGGGGCAGGACCTGCATGGACCAGGCTCAGCTGTCATCACCAGGGGCTTCTCCACGTGGGAGTGAATATCCCATGCAGCTCTGGGGCTTCCTCCCTGTTCAAGGCTTTCTTAAGGAGCTTGTAGTAACTCTGGGACTCAGCAGATGGTGCTGCTATGGATAACCCCGGAACGGGATGGATGGACGGCTGGGCAAGCGGGTCGGGGGGGAAAGGAAAGCAAGAACACCAGCTTGGTTACATTTCTCTTTAAAAACTGTTCTAATGCACCAGAAAAGCTGTTCTCCTTAATCACACCTCCCTGCAACTGGAACCACGCTGTAGCAGCAGTGGGGCAGCTGGAAATCCACGTGACGTGGGATGGAGACCTGGATGGGTGGCAGGGCCATTCCCTTTGGCTTGCCAGGCAGGACATGGCTTGGAGGTGAGGGTGAAGGTCACCTTCAGAGGAGCTGGGGAGCCACCCCCCCCTTGCCTTTCTCTTTGGCCTTTTGTTTCAAGACACCCTTTTTCAAGCAACCCTCTCAAATTGTCTTGAAAGGAACAGGGCAGAAAGACTGCTGATGTCTCCCAAAAGACAGCTGACTGGGAACGGTCTGTTTTCCAAGCACATATGAGTTCATCTTCTTCTCAAAATTTGCATTTATTTTTAACGGGATTAACATCCAGCTAATGTGGATGTCAACCAGTTGGAATGCAATTTTGGGAATTATGGAGGAATTTAGCACCGCTGATATAAACCAAATGTGATGGAGTTGGAAAGCATATGATATTTATCTGCATGGGCTTGGTGTCATTAGCATGCTCCGTGTTCCTCCTAGGTTAACTCTTAGGTGATCCAAATGGGTAAAAATATTTCTACTACATCTCCCATATGGCTAAAGCTAGAGAGTGTATTACTCAGCTTGGGGTTTAAAAGAAATAACAGGGAGTTTATTACCCAGATCCTCCTCCTAATAGGGAGAGATAATGGCACTATATATATAAAGTGGTTTTTGACTTGTTAGGCTGGGTTGTTTTTTTTTCCATTTGTCAATGTTTGAATTATTGCAGTGCATGATGATTTGTAAGCACATATGTGTGAGCATAAGCAGGCAGCTCTCCTCATCCTGCATCTATTTCAGGCATGTTCAGAGGAGTTGTTATGGCATGTACTGAAACTTGAAGCTGATAAGCCAGGAGAGAACTTAAACATCTTCAACTCTGTACCACGAAAGGGGAACCATCTTCCCTTTAAATGGATGAGGCCCAGTGGCCGCCTCAGTGCCGAAATCCTGCCCCCAGGAAACACAGACTGGGAAGCATCAAAGCAGAGAGGACGAGTTGTTCCTTAATCAAAATATTGTGAAACCGTGGTTCTGCCAGTGGTTTGCTGCTCGGGGTTTGTAGATACGTGGGATGATTGGGGAGCTTCAAAGAAAGATGTCAACCAAATGTTTTCCTGAGTCACATGCACGGCAGAAGGAAATGTGCTTCCTAAAGGTCCTACCGGCAGATGAATATCTTTCTGCAGTCATTAAAGTTGTAAAGTCATCCCTCAACCCCCCTCCCTACACACACATGAAAGATGAGGGGATTTGCATCCCAGACAAAACCAGAATTGGGATCTGGACATTTCCCTTCGAAGGAGCAGCACGTGGATCTTGCAGTGGGTGTGTTGGGGGAAAGCACAGCAAGGACCCGGTGGTGTTGGGCAGATTTTCATCATCTGCTGTTGTGCTGCTGTGCCCAACACCTGCTGGCATCCCTGTGCAGGGACCCCACCACAGAGACAGGCCAGTCCTGGGACACAGGGCCACTCCTGGCCACTGCTTTGCTGCCTCTTCCCACACAAGTGCTGGAAAACCGATGGAAGAAGGGTTTGGTTGGAACCGTCTCCAAAAACCTGCATTTACTGTGTAGAAGAACATTTCCTGACCTGTCCCTGCTCCACAGAGGGCTCATTACAGCACAGAATTCTCTGCATCAATCACGTCATGGTGGCCTTTCCTCGGGATGCTCCAGAGTACCTGAGCAGAGGATGCTCCCTGCTGATAAAGGCAGGAGGATTTCCATGTGCTAGCGTTGCTCCCTGCTGCTCCCTGGGCACAGCCTCTCCCACAGGATGTGATCCTGGACAGCTGCCTTCTTCACTGCCCCATCATCCATCTACATTCCTCAACAGGAAAAATTCATTTGGGAATGGTGAGGCTGACAGAGGCTTCCCACATCTCTTTCCACAGAGTTGTGCTCACCCAGCTGTACTTTCTCACCCCAAAAAATACCCAGCAAGAGGGAATGCCCTTCATGAGAGGACAGGAACATGAGAGATGAGTTTGAAACCTCCAGCAATGAGCTAAAGGGACTATAAAATGATGGTGGTTGTCTTTGGGTTCAAAGCTCTTTCAAGTAGGGTCTGTAGTATCAATGGCAGCTGCTTCGATGAATGTGGATTGGAGTAGAGTTCCCAGTTTGTCAATTCAGGCCAAATTTTTAGTTCTACTTGATGGTCCCTGGGAATGCAGAATGCTGATTTATGAATGGCAGCATTGGGAAAATGACTTAAATTCATCCTCCTCCTCCTGATAACACCTTCCCTCCTTGAATTCGTGGGAAGCTTGAGTCATCACGGCATTGTGACATCTTTAGTGTAAGGTTGAATTCAAGTTACTCTTATTTTATTATTTATGCCTAATTTCTGGGAATTTCCCGCCTTTGGAGAGATATTACTTCTGCAACACAGAGCAGCTGAGCTGTAGTGATGGTGGTGGCACTCTCCAAGACCTCACATGGACTCTTTACTCTTGTCTTGCAATTAACAGAACCATTCCTTATTAAGTCCCATGAATGGCTAGAGGGCCTTAGAACGTCCCTTATCACCAACTAATCCCATAATTTTTGGAAGCAGAACCCCCCCGTGTTTTTTCAATAAGCTCTTCTCCTTCTGACAGCGCTACATCTTTCACAAACACAGCAAGAGTAACCTCTGGACTTTGCCTGCAGCAGTGAAGTATGAAATTTTGAATTCCATGGGTCACTGTTTTTGCTGCAGCCAGATGTGGATAAAAGGCAAAGGGTGTTTTATTGTTGTTTTTTCAAGAAACAGAGAAAGGTTTGTACTAAGGTACACCCTCTACCCCAAAAACAAGTGGCTAACATGTGGCTTGAATGTCACCAATTGGCATTTTAAAAGATGAAACTTCTGAAAAACAAATATTTTGAATTTAAATATTCTCTCTGCAGCCAATAAAGTACATTATGACTTTAAATTGGATTTGGGAAAACATACAGGAGAGCTACAACCTTGACGCCAAGCTGTGCATCGGTTGGTGGTTTCATTGGCATCACAGGTACCAATGAGCTGTGATGGGTGTAAAAGGGAGACACTCAATGGCTGAGACTTTCCTTTAGTTCTGAACAGATTGGGTTATCCATTGGAAATAAATTAACAGATGTATCCAATCCCTGTGTGCAGTGATGGATGAGTCTGTGAAAGCCTTCATTATTGGTATGCATTTTATGCAAGCTCTCCTGGCGACTGAGGCGTGTTAAAAAACTGCTTAGTTTAATTTCTCTGAAGTCCCAGTGTGCCACTGATGATTTAAACCCTCTGTTTCCTGCTTGGGGAGCTGAATATTGAGCAACCAGGAATGAATATCCCACTTCTGGAATTTTATGAGGAAAGTTCTCTTCGTGGTAAAATTTCGGTGGACCTCTTGGAAACACTTCCAGAGAATAGTTGAAGCTATGAAACCCATAAATAACAAACTGAGAATTTCACTGTTTATTTGTGGGGGGAAAAAAATAATTGTATTTCTTCTTTATTGCTTGATCCAGCCCTCCCTGTCTCACAGACACTGGACAATATTTGGGTTCCCAGCCCCTGTCTGTGCAGCCCAGCAGAGTGATATGAGTTTGGCTTCCAGCAGTTTCCCCACTGTCTCCTGAAATGCTCTGTTATGAAACAAAGAAATAAAAATGGTGATCGCAATGCAACACAAACCAGAAATATTTGATCATCCTCCAGCTTTGATTGCTGCTGCTTTTAGCCTGGTGCTTGACAGCACGCTTGCCAGATGCACAAGTAGCAAGGTTGGTTGTGACAACCCTGAGATTGAACTGCTGCACTACACTTTTAGGATGGTGTTCTCTAAATGTTAACAGCTGTAAGCCAGGGTTTTGGCAAGGGAAAATTCTGTAGAAAGTTTGATTTTTCTTTGTCTTGCTGCCCAAGTTCCTCTTGTCAATAAAATCAGAGAGATGGAGCATCTCTTCCATGGAGATGGGCTGAGAGAGTTGGGGTTTTTCAGCCTGGAGAAGTGAAGGCTCCAGATCGATGTTATTGCAGCCTTTCAGTACTTAAAGGGAACAAACTTCTAGAGGACAAATTTTTTTAGCAGGGCCTGTTGTGACCAGGACAGAAAGTGATGGTTTTAAACTAAAAGAGGGTCGATTCAGACTGGATATAAAGACAAAAGTTTTTACAATGAGGGTGGTCGAACACTGGCACGGGTTGCCCAGAGAGGTGGCGGCTGCCCCAGCCCTGGAAACATTCAAAGCCAGTTTGGACAGGGCCAGTTTGGACTGGGAAACCTGATCTAGTTAAAGGTGTCCTTGTTATTGCAGGGGATTTGGACTAGATGATCCCTCCCAGCCCAAACTACTCTGTGATTCTCTGAAAATGGGAAGAAAAGTATTTAACTGTCTATTTGTACCTGTTGAGAGCATCCATCTCTTCTCCAAATTATGTGATTTCTTTGCTTGTACCTTTACGAGACTTTCCACCTCTGTGTGTTGCACACAGAGCTTCAGGAGCCAGACCCAATTTAGCAGGAAATATCTGGCCCCACCTTGGATGGAAATTACAGGACCATAGAGTGGTTTGGATTGGAAGGGACTTTAAAGACCACCTAGTTTAACTCTGTCACTGTGAGCAGGGACACCTTCCACCAGAGCAGGCTGCTCAGGGCCCCACCCAGCCTGGCCTGATCACCAAAACAGCTGATGAAGGAGATGAAAGCAGAGTAGGAAAAAATATGGGCTGTTCCTGACGGGAGCACAGGGCAGGGGAGGAAGGAAAAGGATTTGGAGACAGGAGCCTTCCCCTTTTGATGGCAGGAGGAGAGAGGACCACCACAGCCATCTGAGGGGACACAGCTGGCCTCACACATGTCCCTGCTCCCTGCATGACAGAGGCAGGTGAAGGACTGTCATCTTTCCCTCCCTCCCCCTGAACTGTGGGGGTAGAATCACCCTTTCAGATTTACCACCTTGTGTGCTGCCCAGGCTGGTCCCGCTCCAAGAAAAGCCTTTGGAGCAGCAACTGCACCACGTAGGATCACAGAAACTCAGTCTCACCCCCGGTATAGTCTGATGATCTCAATAACTGAAGCCCTTTGAGAAGATATCTTCATCCCTTTCTAATTTGCAGTTGGGACCTAGGGCAATTTTTGTTCCTGGAACTTTGGAGTTACTTCAACACCATAAAGCCACGGAACAACTGCTCGCGCTCTCGCTCCGGCATTTGAAGTCTGCCTATGAAACAGCTGGTCTCTGATGTGCAAGATACCTGCTTCCCACTATTTGGCTTCCAACAGCAAGAAGATGACTTATGGCCATGAACTATCCCTTAATTTAACACATCAAAACCGAGCAAAAACAAACAAAGCAGGGTGAAGAACACATGTAGACCATGAACTCACATTCTGCACCTTGCACTTTTGCCCAGAGCACATGTTTTTGCAGCTTATCTCCCTAGGTATCTGTGATGGTGCCTTCTCGTGTGTTTGTTTGCTTTGTGTGGGGATACTTGGCAAGAAACTGTTTCTCCAGGAGAAAAAGCAGTTTTTGCTTCTCTCTGGCCATGGACCAAACAAAGACCATAACTGGACATTTCACCACGAGCTTGCTGCAAAACCTGTCCTGATATATGAAGTGCCTTGCACTGATTCCAGAGGGTCTTGAGGAAGGTTATGTCCTGATTACTTTGTCCTTTTGAGCTACATTATCCTTCACTTAAATCAGTTTGCTGTAATTTCTCTCTCTGTGATCTTAGAAAGCCCCAAAATGTAATGTAATGTCACAACAGCAACAGAGTTTGACTCTTGCCTCTGTCTGAAATGGGGCAAAGATCCATCCATGGGTGCAGCCTTTGGCAGCTGGGATTTATCCCACAGTGTGGCAGCCAGTGATCATCACCTCTTACTCCTAATAGACCATAAAAGGCTGATAGGATGCTTCCAACCAGAAATGATCTATTAATTCTTATTTTTATTTCCACAGACTGCTTTTTTCCCTACTGCTTTGAAGTGAAGGGCTCCTGAGGTGTCTCATTTGTGGGTAATATCAATGCATCCCTCTTGGAAAAAAAGATTGTGTTACTTGCAAAGACAGAGCGCAGACATGCTTTAGACCAGAGATTCCCACTATGGACTCCAAGTCCTGCTGCTGATTTTTCAGCTGGAAAGCAGACTTGGTGAAGCTTAGCTTCAAGTTGACTGAAAGAGCCTGTAACACTTCCTGAAAACACTTTTAACTCGTTTCTAAATTTGTACTCCCCTTTGTACTCGAATAAGTGTCATTTTAAAAAGATAGTGAGGAAAACAGTCCCAGTTTCTTCTGGCCAGCAGAAAGGCAGAGCCCTTCCTGTTGATGCCGGGTTTGTGTTACAGCTGGCAGATATTGTCCCTCACCAAGCACAAGAATTCAAGTCTTCAGCTGGTCTTGCAGGGCCCCAAAACCTGCTGAGAAACTGCTTCATTGTTGGCAGGGATCTGCATGGATTTGTGGATACAAAACCACGCACGTACAGCCAACAAGGTGCCGCATCCAGGACATTCCCACTGCTGATAAGGAGTGAAAATACAGCCTTTCCTGTCTTCCTTGTGATGAATACAGAATGAAAGGGTCAAGTCCAAAAGCTAATGGCTGGTCAGAGATTCAGTTGGGCAAGGGTTAAGATCAAGTCTTGTGGAGTCAGGAGAGAGAAAGGCCCCAAGTGTCCTCAAAATTTCCATATGACATTTAGGTATCAATAACGGCATTGTTCGGGAGCAAGAGCTCATTTTCTAAGGAAGGCAGCTTGCTCCTTGCAGACCACACTCCCTGTGGCTGAGGATGCCAGGCTGCTGCTTGGCAAGAAGCTTGTTAGTTCATTTAAAAAATGCCCAAGTTAAACGAGGTATAAATCAACACCATTCCACTCACATTAAGACACACCAACTTAATCCTGCCAAGGACACTGACCTGAAAATGTTTAACAAAGTCAATATTTCTAGGGAAAACTTTTCCTGTGCAGAATTTCCAAAGGCTTTTGGTGTTTTTTTGTAGTTTATTTTTCATCTAAAAATCCATTTTCCGTATTTTTTTTTTTAAGGATTATCTCTTAATCTTACCCTGTTACAAAATGTATTCATAATCCTCATGGCAGTTACTTAGCAAGTCTTAAACCTGTCATTAAAATACCTCCTCTTGTTACTACAATCAGCAGTCTTAATCCACTGCAAGTCTCTCTTTTTTCCATTTTTTTCCTTTTCTCACTTTGTTCCCAAATGGCTTAAACCAAGGTATGACAGGTAGCAAACAATCCCCCTTCTAATTACTTGGAAGAAACAAATAAAGGGAAGGAATACGTTTGTGTGGCAAATTCCTGGGAGTTTGGAAACTAGAGGCTGTAGGAATGTGCCCTGGGAAATTTTAAACCCACTCCAAAGCTGTGGGTTTGAACAATGGTGGATTTAGTCCCTGCAAGGCATGGATGGGAAGATGTACTGCCAAAAGAGGGGGTGGCCACGAGCAGTCCCAGTCCTCGGGCGAAAATGAGGAATCAAGGTCCTGTGCGGGAGGATGTGCAATGTCTGGATGCAGGAAAATACACCCTGAGCTTTACCTGGAAGTGCTCAGCAGCCTGGTGTGGCTCAGCAGTGCCTGAATCCCTCCCAGCACCAAATTCCCTGGGAAAGCCCAGGCTTGGGAGATCTGGGAATGGTTGGACACCGGTGAGTAGGAGGGCAAGCGGTGGGAAGCAAAAGGACCACATTGCTGGAGAAGTGGGTGTGAGTATCAGGGAAAGGAAGGCTGGGAGCAGGATGTCGGATTCATGGGGAAATAAAAGCTGAATTTGAGAGGAGCAGAGGAAATGCTGCAGCTCTGCACCACACATCACTGGAAGGGGGAGGATTAAGGCGTCATTTGGTCAGTGCTTCAGCAGGACGTGGCCCTAAGCACAGCTTAAATGCATCAGGCAGCTCCCACCTGTTGGAAACTCAGAGCTTTTTTCATACCCAGCCACATCCCAAACCTGCACCTCTGCAGGGGTGGTGTCCAAAATTGCTCCCAGCCTGTGCTTCCCATGAAGGTTTTTAGGGGAAAACCAGAGCTCACGTTCAGAGCCCCCAGAGACCCCGCGCTGTCCTGGGAGCTGCCGGGTAAACACAGCGCTGGTTTGAAATCAGATATCGCCTGCACAGAGCTCCTCACAAGATAATTAGGCTCAACTGGGATTTTTTAAAAAGGCATTAACTCCATGAACTTTTCAATCTGAAACAATGCCACAATGACCACGCGGGGAATAAGGCATTCTGGCCCTTCTTGGGGATCATGTGTTGAAGTTGTCTTGTTAGTAGGGAGGCGTTAATGCAATAAAGGAAAGCATTGTGGCCTGGAACAGCTGGGCTTTTCTAACTGCTTGCCTAAATGTGGATGATTAATGACCAAAATGCATCCTTGCTGAATGGCATTGAGAGGCTGGAGGTATTTCATGGCATTTTCCTTTTTCCATTTTTGTAAGAGATTTCTTGCAAACAAAGCTCCATTGATGTGGGTCCATTACAGATATGCAAAGTGAATTCCAAATTATTGCCTATCTGATGGGTGATGATAATGTTACTTTGTTGTTGCATGTTTTAAGCTGCAGGATCTGAAGATGCTCAAAAAGCTGCTTGGTGCTTTTGGAGACTGGAGCTACTCAAATATTTTAATGAGATTTGTTGTCATTGTTGTTGGAAACTGCTGCTTCATCCAAACCAGAACATCTTGCAATGAAATAGTCCCATTAATAACATTTCCATGGGAAAGTGTTCAGATTTTCTGGGGTCAATTTATCAGCAGAGAAGAAACTAAATGAGAACCCCGATCTTCTCAATCTGAAACCAGATGTTTCAATGGCAGCAACAACAACAAAGAAAAAGCATTTCAGGGAAGCGCTTGAAAAGTTTGGTTCTTTTTCCACACCCGAATGAAAACACATTTCCAGACCTCAAAAACCTTCGTGGAAGTGCACTGCTGATCTCTGGCTGCCTCAAGCAGAAACTTCATGGCCCATCAAGAAAGGGGCTGGCACATAAGTCCTTTGTTAGTCCAGCCATGCCACCCACAGCCAATCCACCCCAACCTTGGACTTGGGTGGGGATGTCACCCATCTGCTGCTGGGTCTGTGCTTCTCCCCATCTGCCCTGAACTCTCTGGCAGTGCAGAAGAGCTGCCTTGGTTTTCCTCACCTGTGGAAATGCACAACGTGGTTCAGAAAAAGTAGGAGGAGTCCTTTGGACATGTGTGCAGCCGTCTGGGGGAGAGGCAGTATTGTGGTACCACGACCTGTGAAATACTGCCACCAAATAAAAGCACAGAGTAGGTTTATTACACAGTTATCATGTGAAAGGCAAAGCTAAAGGCTGGACAAGTCTGAAAGGGATGTCCTAATTTCCCAGTAGCTCCACTCAGTGCTGCTATCCAACACCATCCCACGTCTGCCAGCCTGCAGGTTTGCGTGTCACCCATCAGTGCTGCACCAGCAATGACCTGGGGACTCCTGGCTGGGTGGGTGTATCCATGTGGGCCCCTTTAGGGTGGGACAGGCAGTTTTTAGTTTCTTGCTGACACTGTGGGCATGGTGGCAGGCTGGTGGGGAAGGGAGGACAACATTTTGACACCAGTCCTACTGGCTGACCCTTCTGTGCCCGCAAGCAACACGTGTGAATGACAATTTCCTTCACCTAAAGGCACTGCTGCAGCCCAGCAAGGTATATCTTGCATTTATCCAAGGCACTTAAAGGCAATTTTTTTTCCCCTCAGCCAGCGTGTTGGCTTTTATCATTCAACAGGCCATGGAATTGTTTTCCCTAACATCCCCTTAAGAAGGATGTATTTTTCAAAATACTGCCATTCCCTTCTCTAAAACAGGTTTTGATGTGGCTACTTCAAATCAAAACCATGAGCTTTCCTCTCCTCACGCCCACCGACTTAAAACCTGCCCCCAATGCCAGTGGTTCAGAACTATCCAAATAAAGCAGTTGCTTTAAGGAGTGTTTGCTTTTCCTCTCAGGCTCCTTCTCCTGACGCTATATTGTTTGTGGAAAAAGAGTTCTCTGGGTGGGTCATTGAGCTGTCGTGGTTAAGAAGCTGTATTTGAAGTCTGGTTCAGTGTAGAAGAAAAACATGTCAAAACAGTCTTGAAAGTACAGCTCCCTTTTTTTCCCCTCCTCCGTGTCAGGATGTTACCTTTTTCCCTGCCGTGTAGCAGCTCTTTCCCATGAAAAACAGCTTCTTGAGGACATTTGCTGGGTGGCTCCAAAATGCAGTGAAAATAACACTCTTTTCATACCAGGGAAACAAATTGCCTCTGGAATAAAGCCGTGCCTATACAGCTCTGCATTTTAACTCTGCTTGAACGCTTACTCCTGAATATCTCTAAATCAGGGAAACATGCTTAATTATTCCTGAGTAATTTTGCCTGCTGGACTGCAATTCCTCAAATAGATGCTGTGTGGGATTTTCCTGATGGTGTTGTTCTTTTCGTTTGAAAGGATGCCAAGGAGCAGGTTTCCCTCTTCCATCTTCCCCCTCTACCTTTTGACTTTAAAGCAGATTCTTGGTGCTCCTTAAATAAACACTCCTCTGAGATACTTTTTCATGGAGTGGCATGAATGCCACGAGCCTAAAAAGGGCATTAATGCATTTTTCTTCTGTGGCTTTGGAATGACATGCATCTGATGTGGATGTGTGCTGCCTCGGAGAATGTTCTGTTTTCTATTCCTGCATTTGATTCTCTGCAGCTGGGAAGCCACGTTTCACAGGTGGTTGGGAAGCTTATTAGATTATTCATAACTGGGTTTATTTCTTTTTTTTTCCCCCTTTTTTTTTCCCTTTAAGCAATTAAAAACATGTGTCGAAGGAGGCCTGAGATGATTAGAAGCACTCTAACATCTCTTTCCCATTTACCTTTCGCTGTTTTCACTTGGGTAACACAGAGCCTGGTGCTGGTACCCACAGACATGGCTCTAAAGGAGGGGGAAGTGAGTGTTTTTCCTGTTAGAAATAATTAAAATAAAATAAAAAAGATTGGCTGCTGGTTTATCAGGGATTCCTGTGTGAGAAAACTCAGTTGTTTTCCTGGGAATGAGCAGCAATCAGAGCCATAATTATCATAATGATGATGAGTGTTTTCAGGCGTTTTCTCTGCCGGTCACCACAGAGCAGTGACAGACTCTGGGCAAGCAGCAGTTCATCTGAAGATGAATTCCCAATCCATGGCAGTCTCAAAAGAGCTACGTATACCAGGAAGGGGAAAAGTACAGAAGGAATCACTGGTGGGGAGAATTGAGCCAGCAGAGAATTTGTTACTACACGAATCCCTGTCTGAATTTCAGTGTGGATGACGAGGCTTTGCAGTCTTCCATCGGGATGGTCCATGTGTGAGCCAGACAGCAGCTTGGCCTCCCCTCCAGAGGAGGATTCTGGTAGCTCTCATGTGGCCTGTTCAGCTCCTGGTTCCCAGAGGAGCCCAGGCTGACTTTTCAGAGGTGTTGAGCTTTGACTGGCTCGGGCTCAGGCTGTGCTTGTGAATAGTCAGACCCCAAAATGCTGAGATGATTTTCAGGGAGAAGCTTCAAGCAAAGGAAATTAATTCAGTATAGAGGCTTTTAAAAGGATTCTTGTTTTTAAAATAAAGTAGAATTAATATTTGGTTGGAACTGCTGGATTCTCAGAGGATTCATACGTGCAATGGAAGGAGAAGGGGTAAAAAGATCAATATCAGAAGTAGCAGTGTTGCAAACAGTGATCATAAAATCATGGAATCATAAAATGGTTTGGGTGGGAAAGGACCTTAAAGTTCATCCAGTTCCACACCCTGCCATGGGCAGGGATACTTTCCACTAGACCAGGTTGCTCCAAGCCCTGTCCAGCCTGGCCTTGGACACTCCCAGGGATGGGGTATCCTGCCTGGAGAGATCGGAGAGGTGCCCAGCATACCTGCAGGCTGTGGTGATGGGACAGAAACATCTCCTCACACATCTAAACATCTCCTCACCTGCCTCAAGTTGAGCCATTCACCAGTTATTCACCCTTCTCCAGAGCATCTCCCATCCCTGGAGTGGTTCCCACCAAAACCTGTCAGGCAGAAAGTCTTTGTCTTCCTCTTCCTCATTATGTTTAAGTGACAGCTACATCTCCCACAGTGCAGCCGCCTGTTTTCACCATCAGCCAGTAATTCCCTTCTCTCCTCCAACTCTTCTGCTGCTAGATAATTCAGAATACTGACAAGTTTCCTTTTAAAATGCTCCTGACTTATTTGTACCCTTCATACATCACGATTTTCTGCATTATCTCCTTCTCTGCCTTCGGGTCTTTTCTTATACACAGGAAACGAGAAAAGGACGGCAAAGTTTGCATGAAATATCCATTCTTGTGTGGGAGAAAACGCAGACAGCTGAGTCAGACCATGCTCACAAACAGTCCAAACACTACAAAATGTCCAGCCCCACCACTCCTCCAGCTGCAGGTTTTCCCAATCCAACCATCCACCACCACTTGTTTGTGCACTCAGCCTCTTTGGAAATCGCCCATCCTGAGGAGCTGCTCTTTGGAAATATCGGGTGTGAACGACTTTAAAAACAGCTTGGACAGCGGTGGGTGTCTGAGGTTGAGCACGGATTTGCACCTAACCTCACCCTAACTCAGGCTGGAGTTGTGGAATGTGCTGCCTGCATGGAAAATGTCCCTGGCAGCAGCCTGCTGTCATGTTCAGTGGCACATCCACACTGCCATCAGCTGTGCTCCTCGGTGACCTTTCCCCTCACAGACGGAAATGAACTTCTTCTTCTTCTTCTTCTCTTCATCCTGACATCTGCCAGCAATCTGAGGCTGCTCCATCCTGCACAGCTTGGTTTCCTAACGTTTTGGTGAGGAAAGGTCACGTGGGATGAGCATAATAATACTTTCCAGTTAACCCACGGGTCTCACCTCTGGTTCTAATCACCTCTTGGTGTGGAAACCAACAGCATGTCTGTGGTGTCTGATCAGAGGAGAAGCCAGATCCACCCAGCTTTTATTTTTTTCCCCCCAAAGACAATTGAAACTTGTCTAAATTCCTACTTTTCAAAAAGAGGAGTTAGTGGGAAGGCTTCATTCAGTAGCCATGGAAACACCCAAAGAAAAGAAGCAACCTAACAGCTGACTTACATGGAAGTTACAGAACAAACCTGGCCTCCAGCAAGGGAATCTGGAGTCATTCTGGAATTTTATTGTGCAAAATACCAGTTCTTCTTATCCCAGAAGTCACCCACTTTCCTGCCCAGAAGTCTGTTCCTCTCAGGCACCTTTCAGCTTTTCCACTCGCAGGTTTTGTCCTCTGAGACATTTCCTGGAGGGTGAGGAGAGCTGCAGCGCTGCTCACAGCAGCACTGATGTCCTGTGCAGCCTGTGGAGGTCACCAGCAATGTCACTCCTGAGAACATGCTTTTCCAGCTTAATCAAGGCCAGATTCCCTGGGAGGGCTGTGATCCAGGAGACAACGCTTCCGCTCAGGGAGCGCTGCCTGACGCTGCACAGCCCTGGCTGGGACTGCCCCCAGTAACGATGTTCCTCCAATTAACCTCAGTGAGATCAGGCCTTGTTCAGCTCAGAGTGGTTCTGAAAATCCCATTTGCCTCATCTTCTTGGTCCACGGGCTCCCCCAGGGTGACATCACATCCTCTGCCCGCACCAGAGGTGGAAGCGTCCTGCTGCTTGCTCGTGTTCCTGTAGGATCGCTCAGCAGCACCAGGAGGCACAAATAAATAACAGTGTGCAGCACCAGCTGAAGTTACTGCAGCTAAGATCGGGGGGTTAGTTGCCTAAAGAAAGGAGAGAGAAGTTGGGTTTTTGGGATGGCTGGATTCCATGGTGCAAAGAGAACTCCCCATCCTACATCAAGAGCTGTGCCAGGGCTTATCTCCTTTCCTGCACTTCTGCTTTATTAACGTTTGGTCCTGCTGAGCTGAGCTGCCAGCGGTGCCTGTGCTTCCCTGCCCAGATTGCTTTCACAAATGGTGTGACCTCTTCTTTCTCTGCTTACTCTGCAAATATCATTTCATACCAGGATGTTTTCCAGTCCGCCCAGCTGCACCAAAGTGACGACTTCTGCAGCAAGAAGTCAGCCCAAGGTGTTGATGCAGCCTAACCAGAGCTGCAGGGAGCTCTCAGACTGCACACTTTTCTTACATTTCTCTCCTAGATCACTCTCTTTCTGCAGCTTGAACTCTCTATTTTTCTCATGTGGAATCTACCTGGGCATGTCCTTGGGCTCAGCAAAGCCCCCCTCGCTTCAGAGCTGGGAAAAGATGCTTTCCTACTAAACCTAGAAAGAGTAGTTTGTGGAAGAAACTGCAGAAAAACAGCTTTTTCTTCCCCCTACTCCTTCTCCCATCCTCCCCAAGGGTGCTGCTGCTCACCCAGATTTTCCCAAGCACTTTCTCTGCTTTATTTTCATGGAGTCAAGGAAGCAGCTGGCTCTTTGGGATTTACATGCCTTTGAGGTAAAGGCAGAGCAGCTTTGAGGGCTGACTCCTCCTCTCTGCTGCCTGCTTTGTGGCTGGCACCACAAACCATGGGAGAGGGATTTTACCCAAACTTTGCAGCTTTTTCACATTGCTCTGTGAGCTGACACCCTTCCTTTGAAACAGGGAACATGACAAGCATTTCTTGCCCAATGTCTTGAGTCTTAATCCAATTTTTGCAAGGAATTAAAGAATTTTGTGGGCAGGTGCTTTTTCTTTTTATTCCTCCCCTCACCCACTTTGCTGCTGTGCTTGGGCAAATAATTTCTGCAGGGTAGGAAGCGTAGCCCAAGCAAGTAGTTTACTGTCTTTTCTCAGTAAAACAATCATAAAAATTATCAGCCTTAGATTTATTTTGACACAAAATTAAAACTATGTTCGGACACAACGGAAAAACATCACAAATAAAAACTGCACCAAGAGCCTGGCTCCAAAGTGGTTGGTTCCTTCCTGAGTTACTTATGCAGTGAAATTATTATTTTAGGGGGAATATAAAGGCGAAGCTGGTGTTAAATCTGGAAGGCGTTTGCACCCAAGCTTTGCCTGGTGGCCTCATCAATTTTGTTTGATCGATTCATCCCTTGTTGTCCTTGTAGGGCTGAATGCAAAATGGAGCAACAGAGGGGTTTTGTTTTGATACCATATCAGGTTATTCCTGAGGGATTCCTACAAGGGGAGAGGAGGGATGTTATTCCCTGCTAATCCAGGCTGTTTACAGGGTGCAGGCTGGAATATCTCAGGATTTGCCTTTGAAAGTCCCTGCAGTGAGTGTTGCTCTCACACAGCCCGAGGCACACCTCAGTCAGCTCCTGAGACACCGAGATTTCCCTTTTGCATTGAAATTCAAGAATGAGAAGTGCAGCTCACAGCCTCCCTAGGAGACCTCGGTGGGTTTTGGCCTCCTGTAGGAGGGGTAATGGGATTCCTCTTTGGATACACGTCCTCCTGCGGCCAAACAACAGAGCATGTTCTCAAAAGGACTTTGCAACCAGAAAATTACCAAGACGTGGCCAAATCTGAGCTGGCAGGAAATATGGAGGCACCCAGTGTCCTCCTTTTTTCCAGCCCTCTGGTTTTTTTTCCGTTTGGTCCGTAGGTGATGCCATTACAAGGAAAGATTGTGATTGTCCCTGTCACCAGACACTCTGATCCCTCAGGGCAGACACCTGATCGTGTCTGCACACACTGCCAGCGCTCCAAGGAAGCCCATCTGCAGATCTTAAAAAGCCTGAAGTTATGTCTTTGCTGACTTCAGATAATCATGTAAAGCTCTGTCCACGTCCCAAGGACAGAGAATAAAACAAATAGAGAAATTCAGATAAACTGGAGGCAAAACATCACCTCAAACTCATGTTTGCTAATGTAAGTAAAGATGACATTTTTTACTGTCATTACATTTCAGCTGAGTTCCTGTGCTGTCCCACCTTGCCTGCATGGCATTAAGGACCATTGCAGGGTTTTTTTAGCACCTTAAAGCAATCTGGTAAGTCAATTTCATTTCTTCCCAGCAACACTTGTGATTAAAACCCTCTCTTCCATTGTGGAAAAGACCGTGAAACATGTACTCATCTTCCCCAATAACAGCCTTTATGGGGTTGAAGGGGGATAGTAATGTTTTCCAGCACTCACCAAAGCTAGAATTTCACATGAAATTTTAATTCATCATCTATTTTTAACCCTGGAAACCTGATCTGGGTAGGATGGTGTTTGTATATCATGTATCACGCACACACACACACACACACACACCCCACTTGCCAGGGATTATTTTGCACTTGGCAATGTGTTCCATCCACACATTGACATATTAATATACTTATTTGTGGGATAAATAGGATGAGCTCCTGCCAAGAGCAGAGTGAACGGCATGGTGGATCAGCACGTTCTGCTGCTGTCCAAGTGCTCCTGCCCTGTCCCTCCACCTGGGATTGCTGCAGGAAGATTTCCACACAGGTACTGGTGTCCCAGTCCTCCCCATAAAGCACCAGTGCTGGGCTGAGTGGCTGCACTGCCGCCTCCTTTGGGTTTTACATCCCCTCTCTTGAGTCCAGCACATTTTTGGCTCCTTGAGGATTAGGGTTTTGTGGCTCCCTGTGTGAAAGTGATGCATGGCAAGCTCAGCCCAGGCAGGTGAACAACTCAGTGGCCTTGAGCTCGAGGCCGGCTCTTCTCTTCTCTCTTCTCTCTTCTCTTCTCTTCTCTTCTCTTCTCTTCTCTTCTCTTCTCTTCTCTTCTCTTCTCTTCTCTTCTCTTCTCTTCTCTCTTCTCTCTTCTCTTCTCCTTTTTCCCCTGACTCCTTGCTCACCGCTCCATCAGCCCAGCTTTATTTCCCCNNNNTTTTTCCCATGACTGCTTGCTCACCGCTCCATCAGCACAGATTTATTTCCATGCTCGATTTGTAGGAATAAAAGAGCCAGATAAGAAATATGTTTTTAATAGTAATGTCACCAATGAATGCTGAGCATCTTGGTATCAGCCATTAAGTAAAAGCAGGGGAGGAATGAGCATCATTTGTCTGTTGCCAGCTTCTCTCAACTGGCTTTCATTTAGAGGAGAAAAAATCCCCAATCATTTCTATCCAGGTAATAGTGAAATATATTCTTTGTCAGCAGCAGGTCAAAATGCAGAGATATGTTATTCACAGCAAGCTGACTTCACATTTTCTAACCTAAATGTTGGTTTGCTTTCCTCAATTATTCACATATGTTTTCTGGTTTAATAATAACCCACATGCTGTCCCCTAAAGAAAACTACAGACTTCATGATGTTCAGCTAGAATCCATAGGTCTGCTCAGCCATTTCTTGTTCCAGAAGCTGAACCAGAGATGAAATTAAGAGAGGTGCCAGTGTAAAGTCCATCCTGTAAAAATATAAAAATATGCAATTTACCCACCAAAGAGATTGCAAGTAAGGAAAGTTTTAATGATACAGTGACTTAAATAAGATGCAAAACAAGCCTGATGGTCACACTGTAATTGCCAGCCCATGTGTTCTCTACTCCAGGCCTTCTGCAAAGCAAATTTATTTTCTACCCACATAGCTCTGGATGCTTTTCTATCAGCTCAGCTGATGCATTTTCTTACCCCTGGAATTCTGCAGTGCTGCAAGGCTTCATTCACCTTGGAACTGCAAAGGCAGAGTTAAAAGACCAAGTGTGAGCTGGCCTTGTGCAATGGCTGCTTGCTCACTGCTTGGGAGTCATGTGTGAGCCACGATCAGAGCCATGGGCAGGTTCTGCAGCTGGTGCTTCATGAAGAAATTATGGTCTGTTACCCCACAAGGATGCTGAGGGTAGAGTTCATCTAGGAAAAAAAAGTGGCAGTGAGCATGGTTGGAGCTCGATAAGAAGCAATTTGTGCAGCCAGGGATGTGCCAAGCAAGAAATGAGAGGTGGAAACAGTCACAGTCAGAAAATCCCACTCCTGAAATCTGTTCATGTGGTCATTCGTAGAATCAGAGATTCAGAGACTGGTTTGGGTTGGAAGGAACCTTAAAGATCTTCCAGTTCCAAGCACAGACACTTTCCACTAGACCTGGCTGCTCAAAGATCCATCCAGCCTGACTTTGGACACTTCCAGGGATGGGGCAGCCACAGCTTCTCTGGGCAACCTGTGCCAGTGCCTCACCACCCTCACAGGGAAGAATTTCTTCCTAATATCCATCCTAAACCCACTTTGCTCCAGTTTAAAGCCATTGTCCCTTATCCCAGCACTACCTTCCAGTCTCATTTTCCAGCTCTGTGGCAGCAGGGAGGTGCCAGCTCAGGAAAACATCACCAGGGTGGGTGAAGCTGTGCTCACCACTCTTCCAAACCACCTTGTCAGGTGTTGGATGGGAGAACTGGGCTGCTCACCAGTGGGGGTTTCAATTTCCAGCAGAAAAAAACAAACGTTCTGAGAACACAGATGGTGTTGACGTAACCAAACCCCGTGTTCTCCCTGGAAAAAAGTTTAGTGGGAGATTTTTGACCAGCACCATAGACACTTTCAACGCAGAGAGCTCAGTGATCCCTCCAAAGATGAAAGACTGAGGAGTTTCAGATTCCCTTCCTGCCACGCACCAGCTCTGGGTGATGCCTCAGCAGTCTGGCATTAAACAATGCCCTGCGAGTCGCGAGCCCCCGCGTTCCTAAAGAGATCACTTTCAAGTGTAGTGCACTAAAACCTCTTATGATTTCCATATGTCCTGCTGCCTGAATACTTTGCAACTGGCTCACGATGGAAAAAAAAAACCTTATAAACACATTACCTTGACAGGAGCAATTCTTGGGGTAACAGGAGATACGACAGCAGAGACTTTGAAAGGAGATCGTTGTTATCCAGTAGCATTTTTCTCTGTAGTCTGTGAAATTTATGTCAGGGAGTCACATCCTTTCAAAGCAAAGAGTGAAAAGTGCCCTGTAGGACAGGTGAGCCCCTCCCCAAGCCTCTCCAAGACTATTTAGCTCCAGAGCTGCTCGCAGCACTGCCAGCAAGGCTATTAGCTGAACAAGCCGCAGATCCAGATGCCTTGGCTGGGAGAGAAAATGATCCAAGCCTCCACATATGGGGTTTGCTGCAGCTGTAGCCACAAGTGCTGACTCCTTTGCTGGAGGACACAGAGGGGCCGGACGGAGAGCAAAGCAGTTCTGCCACTGCTGCTCCCAAACCCGGATGGTTTGAGGCAGAGAATGGTGGAACAGCCCTCGTGTTTCTGACAGCACAAAACCATCCTTAAAATCATGGCTCAGGAGGCAATGTGGCTCTTGTGAGCACCACGTGCTGTGCACAGCATGCAAAAGCCTCCAGGTCTGCCAGTCTGGGCCTTCCCAGCATTCCCTACGAGGCTGAAAGTTGGTTTTTGTTAAGCCTTGGACATCTCAGACCTCTGTGCTGATTTTGGATGACTCGACCTGTCTGCCTCTTAATGCTTTACAGGTTTGTTTAACCCCGCCCCAGCTCCTTCCCCACTTTATTTTTGAAAAAAAAAAAGAAGAAGCAAATGTTCCTCTCTGCACCAGACTTCAAATATAAGAGATGCTCAATCTCTCCAGAGCAAGATTTTTCAGATGCTACTTCTGCACTGCCCAAGCTGAAATTATCCACAAATAGGACTCCTAGTGTTAGGAATAGTTGCAACAACAGATTGACAGAGTTAGCCTGGAAATCCCATACTCCCACTCTAGCAAGGTGGCATCTGGATGATCCAAATACTGATGCAGATGGAGGACTTCAAAATTCATAGCAGAAGGGAAATACCAAACCTTTGACTCCAGCCACTGATCCAGAGAATTTCTCCTGGCACAGCGATGGAAACAGCTCTCATCCATGGGCATCCCATCACCTGCCTTGTGGGGTTTAGCATTGCCCTGAGACAGCTCACTGGAGCTCGGCTGGACCCTACAGATCTCTTGGATTCCTACATGGAAGTTTTGGGTTAAGTTAGTGAACCCATGAGAAGAGCCCTCTGTTATGCCTCCTTCCTGTGAAGTGCATCCCTGCTTTTAACCGGGAATTGGAAGGACAGCCAATGTTAGCCGGGGAATAATGTCGTGTTAACTGCTGAAAGCCCCTGGGAGAAGCTGGTCAGATGAACCTGTTCTCAGTGCGAAGGCTGGTTCAGCTCTTTGTGAATTTGTAGTAAATCAGCACTTCATAATAAGAACAAATGTTTCATTCTCACTTAAAAATTACCACGGTCAGAGCCTTGTAATGTGCAGTTTTCATGCAGGGGTTACATGACGGGAACTTAAATCCGTCCCGTTTTCATCTGTAATTTAAAACGTGTCATTTTGATCGATGAATTAGTAAAGGAACCCAGGATAATTTTGAAACTACCAGCTTGGTAAAGTTGCCTGACCTTGCAAATAACCTTTCCAGTTTAGAAGATTTTAATAGCTTAACTATTAGCTAATCTCCTGGGAAACGTTTTCCCTGGGCAAAACTGGTATGGAAATACTACACCAGTAACAAGGCTTCCATCTTTCCTCTATCTTGATCTTTTTAATTAATTGCCACGCTGTAAAAACACAAGATTTGGGAGGCAGGGGGTAAAAATCCTTGCAGGGGGAGGGCAGGAGTTAACTGCAGGCTGTTTCTAGCCTTCACCTGCTTTTTTGCATAGATTCATTAGGTGCTGAAATATATTAGCAATTGTTAAGGCATAACTGCTGCTTGATTGCTTGACACTCTGGGCTGAAAGCTGTGAAATAGATCACTTTGTAATGGAAAAAAGCTGCTCTCGCCTATAATGAATAAACATTAAAACCTAGAATGGCTTGCAGGGCACCTCAACGAGCCCCCGAGAGCTTTTGTGTTGCTGTTGTTTCTTGGTGTCTGTGGGTTATTTCTTTCTGAGGAGGGGCAGTGTTTTTTCCGAGGGCAATAACGGCCTGCAAATACGGGATTTGTTACAGGAAAAAAACAGAGTCGTGTGTAAGTGAAGGGAGTGGGTTGGAAATTCGTGGCTCAGGTGGGATGTGAACTAAAATATTGTATAAAACATCGGCATCCTGGTTAGTTTATTTTCCCGTTTATCTAATGGCCCTCTAACACAAGCACTGAGGATTGAGGAGAGGCTCTCCCTGTGGTTTTACCTGGCTGACAAAGGGGTTCTCATTTTATTTCACCTGTGTTTTGCGCTGTGTTTTTCGATGCTGTCTGGGGAAAAAAAAATTAAAAAAAGGAAACTCTGTTTTTTTAGGCTAGCAGCCCGTGACTTTTTGACTTCTGTAGCTCTCCAGCAGCACAGCTCCAGGTACAGCTGATGGCAATCCTCCTCCCAGTAAGGATAGGGACAGGGACAGGGACATCACCGTGCCCAGCACCCAGTGGGTGTTTGCTGTGCTTCAGGTGCTGCTGTCACAACTGTTCCACCTTCCAAACCCCATTAACTATTACTGTTCCAGTCACAGGAAACCAGGGGCAGGCAACTGAAATGAAAGGGCCTTTCAAACCACAAATATAAATGTTTCCATTTTAAAGAGAGGCCTTTTTTTTTTTTTTTTTTTTTTTTCTTTTTATGTGTTTGCGAAGAGTTTATTGAGACCTACATTTGCCTGCAAACACTCTGCATTTTTAGCTGGGACAAAGATCACCCACCACGCAGGTGAAGGCACATTTTAGGGAAGGAATAACACGGCTCCCGCATGTAGACAGTGTTTTGGTGCAAGGGAAGGGAGCATGGGGGTTTCCCTCAGGCCAGGTTTATTTTGCACGTCTTCACTTCAAGCTTTTCTGCTACATGAGTGAAGATAAATCCTCATCCCAGCATGGTGACACCACCAGCACCTGCTCTGGCAGCACCAGTTCCAGGCTGTTGATCTCCAAATCTCTCCTTCTCTGCCAAGGGGTGTGAGGGACTGAGCGCAGGGTCCTGCCCCGAGGGCTCTGTTTGCAATGAAAATGAGCTTGGTCCTTGCTCAGTTGTGAGGTGACCTCTGAACCAGCACTTCAGCCCCTGGAGCACAGAAATGAGACTTCAGCCTGGAAGGCCCTGGGCTGCAACAGATGACCTGTTATTTTATCTTGAGCAGGAGGAGCGTTGGCACTTGGCTTTTAGAGCTAATCACTCACATCCTTTGAGGAGAGCAGGAATTTCCCTCCCTCCCCCTCCAGCAACCTGGGACTTTATTGTGTGTCTGGATCATTTCAGGCTGATCCTTCCTTAACATTTTCCATTTATTTCCCCCAGGTTCAGACTTCTGGACCTCTCTGGCACGTGTGATGGAGGCTCTTTGCTCAAGCCCGTTGAACCCAACCCTTCCCCGCTGCAGGTCCCTGTTATCCCCCTCCATGAGCCACCTACAGTGTTTTTCATCCTTCTGGGATCTCCCCACTGAACCCTGTGTGTGTCTCACACCAAAAATGCTGTCTTTTTGCCAGTTTCACTGCCACCATTCATCCCTGATGATGCACAGGTGGCAATCCAAGGAAGTGGCAAGAAGCAGCAGCCCTCTCCTGTTTCCCTTCTCTCCTATCAAACCTATAGGGAAAGCCTGAGGCCACAAATAAATTATAGAAGGGAAACTCCATTTTTTTCCATGCCCCGAGGCTCCTAAATATTTGTTGTTTGCTCAGTCCAGTTCTGCTCTACTGAACAAGGGCTCCCTGGGGGGACTGGAGTGCAGGGTAGCAACACACAGGGCTCTGCCAGGAGAAAATGGCAAAGCCAGAGCTAGCTGAGAGAGACTGACATTCAAACCAAGAGCCCTTGGGATTAAACTGGGGGCAGTCACTGGTAACGTGCCCAAACTGCCTCCAAAACTTCCATGGGAGCAGTGGTGAACAGGGCAAGCCCCATGGCTGCTCCAGCCTCCCGTTGAGTCAACAGCAGCTGAGGGGTCTCTGCAGGGCTGCTGGTCACCACCTCCACCCATCAGGGGTCCAGGCGGGGGGGCCAGACCCCAAACTGGTTCCTCCCAGCAGGTGTTGATGGCAGGCTCATCCCAGCCCACGGAGGGCAGGATGAAGCCTTGTGAGAGCAGTGCTGGTGCTGGTGTGGCCTCCTGCTCATGCTGGCTGGGAGATCGGATGTGGTTATTGTTCCAAATGCATCCAGAGATGCTCAGCATGGCAGAAAACAGAAGAAATGAACCTGCTGTGCCTGTCCAGAGTCCCACTGTGGTGCATCTCCGGTGTGGTGGCTGTCACCTCCTTCTCTATCCCACCACCTTCAGGGTGATCCTGCAGTTCTAGCCGTGGGTTATCCCTGGACCATTCACATTCCATTCACAGTCCAAGCACTGGATGCACACACGGAGATTTCCTGGGGGTATCTGAGCTAATGGGACTGTACCTGTCCTCAGAGCAAACTGCCCTGTAACCCACAGAAAAGTCATTTGATGCAAATGCTGGACTGTAAAGCTCCTGTCTGGTTCGGGACATTGCAACTGCAGAACAGAATTCATGGCCTCTCGCACAGGACTGTGCTCAAAGTAAATAATATTATTTCAGAAAACAAAATTCATTTTGCAGCCTGAGACCAACTGCAACAGGATACGAAGCAGGGGGAAAAAAGTAAAAATGCCTTGCCCCCAGGGCTATTTATTATTTATACACCACTGTGCCTAGATAAACTCCTCCTTGAAAGAGTAGGACGAAAATAATTCTGCAATGTGGAAACAAACTACCTATTTAAAGTGATTTTATGCCTGAATGGCCTCATTATGAAAACAGCCTGCATGCAATAACTTTTTACCTTTTTCTACAATATCCAATGAACTGCTTTTTGTCACTCTCACCAGTCTCAGTGCTTTCATGCAACCACCTTGGTGGAAAGCCTCTGTGGTTTCCTTAGAAACGTCTTCCTTCCTGGATGTTGACCCATGGTGGTTGAGGCAGCTAACACCCTGGAGAGGTCCTGTTCAAACAGGAAAGAGCAGACAGTTTAATGGCCAGCTTTGCAGCTCTGCTCCTCCACAGTTTACAGTAGTTGGGAGCTATAAAAGAAAAATATCACAACGAAGGTTTCTTTGTTTTAGGGTCAGCTCTGCACGGACGTTTTTGACAAAAGCTGCATTTGCAGGCTGCTGTTGGGCATTGGTGGGGTGGAGAGGGTTCCCTTGCAAAGGGCTGGTGCTCAGGAGATGGTCCCTCGTGTGCAAAGAGGCTTTGTCCTTCGGAAAAAAACACATCCTGTGTCCTTCTAGGTGCATTCATAGCTCACTGGCACAAGGGGCAGTCTGATGAGCTGTAAATAACGTCACCTTTCAAGTGTTTTGCAGTGAATGCTCTGCAATGCCTGAGCAGGAACAAGAGGCCAGAGTCCAGCAGTCCTCGAGAGAGGTTGGAAAAACACTTGTCAGGCTGTGATGTTATTAAACCAGGCTTATCTCCAGCTCTGCTCGTGGCCAGACAGTCATTCCCAGGGACAACCTCACGTGTTGGTCACTGCCACTGGCGTTACTGGAGACTTCAGGGTGCTCCTCAGGTGAAGGGACGTGGTGAGACCTTTCTAACCTGCACCTCCCACAGAATCACTCCCATCAGCAAGAGCAAGAGCAAGGGCAGGTCATGCAGGTGTTACAGATTTGCTGCTTCCTTGCATTTTTATTCACTTCCAGGGGAACGCAAGAAACCTTTCAACTATGCTACAACCTACACAAATTTTCATTTGCTTGTTTTGGTTTTGTTGGTTTTTGGTTTTTTGTTTTGTTTTGTTTAGTGCTGCCTAAACAGTGATGCTCCAAGAAAGCTAGAGGGAAACTGTTTACAAGGACATGGAGTGATAGGACAGGTTTAGATTAGGGATTAGGAAGAAATTCTTCCCTGGCACAGGGTGCCCAGAGAAGCTGTGGCTGCCCCATCCCTGGCAGTGTCCAAGGCCAGCTTGGATGGAGCTTGGAGCAACCTGGAATAGTGGAAGGTGTCCTTGCCCATGGAACAAGATGATTTTTAAGGTCCCTTCCAAGCCAGCCATTCTGTGACTCTGTGATGACGTCTTCCAAGTGCTGCTTGTTCTCCAGGTTTTGCTGCCTTCCATAAAGAATGGAAAACCCAACGACAGTTCCACTACCAGCTCTAAGCTGTGTGGCACTCCAGGGTGCACTTTCCAGTCTTGTTCCAGTTCTTGCTCCCTACAGCAGCCACAGGCTTGGGAAATCCATGGTGTGAAGCAGAGCAAAATACCCCCAGGCTATTCACAGCCTGGTTCAAGCTGCCCAGGAGCTCTGTGGTGAGCATGGCACTCATCCTGTCCCACCCAAAGGGGCAGAAATAATCTGCTAGCTCCAGTGCAGTGCTGTGCTAATGCTGGTGCACCAGGTCAGAGAGGAAAAACCTGGAGAACTGTAATTAACAACAAAAACAAATTACGCAAGAGCGTTTCTCTTAAAGTTTTTAATAGCAAACGTTAGAGAGAGCAGGTTTTTCAAGCCAAACAGGAAGGAAAACAAATAAACAACTGCAGTCAGTGCATTCACAGGCTTTTAGAAGTCAGGTTATCAACCAGGGACCCACAGACAGGAACTGATGAAGCAGAAATCTCCAGGGAAACAGATGAGGTTTTCAAAGAACACAAACACATAAAACCCTGAGATGTGCATTTATAAATAAGCCCAGGGAAGAGCTGGGCACACGATTCCCAGGCTGAGGGTTATGAGCTGGAAGGAGAGTCTGAAGATTTGGCCCAGACAAGTAAAGTCTGTAAATGTTTGGGGAGGTAATTTGGGCATGTACAAATTTTGGAGAAGTCAGGCAATATAGTGAAAGTCACTGCTGCTGGTGCGGGTGTGACATCAGGAGGGAAGGGCAAAGAAAAGCTGAAGGAAAACTAGAAGAACTCTATCCTCTCCAAAGGACAGTGACAGCTGTGGAAAAGCTCTCCACAGGATTACACACGATCCTTAGGGCTGAAACACTGCCATGGAGTCTCATCAGGAGCTCCAAGGCTCTTGAGGCATCTCAAGCTCTCTTTAGGACAGCCTGCTGTGGGCTGAGCTGTTCTTATTCCAAACATCTCTCAACCTCCAGGCAGTTTGTATTTCCAGGGGCACAGTAATGGATAGGGTTAATACCTACAGGAAAGGGTTCAGTGGCCCCTTGGTGATGTGTAAATTAGCAAGTGGACAGTTGGCCCAGAGAGAAATGGCAAACAAATATTTATTAGTTGTTTCAAAGAACCACAGCCATAAAACTCTGCCATTTGACTGCAGAAGTGTTTGTGTTTTTACTGAAACCAATGCTAAAGGTGATGGCTTTGTTCCTAGCTGAGGTAACCTCTGTAACCCAGTGATTTACTGCCTTCAGGTAACAGAAAAAGCAACCTAGGATGTGTTTTAATGTACATTGCTCTTGCAGCATGATAGGAAGATGCCAAGAATGAATTTGAATACCATTTTTAACTTATGAATGTGGATAAACACCTGATGGGGCAGCCTGAAGGAGACCAAGCCAGGCTCCTCTCAGTGACTCCCAGAGACAAAGCAAGAGGCAATACAGAAATACAGAAAATTCCATTTATATGTAAAAAAATATATATCTTTATTATAGAGTGAGAGTGGTTGAACATTGGACGAGGTTTCCCAGAGAAGTTTGGGGGGGCACCCTTCTCTAGGTATTTTCCAAACTAGCTAATTGACTACTTAAACTCAAAAAATACTTATTTCGACATAGCAGGATATTTAGAAATATTTAGCTTCAGTAGAAACCATATGTAAAGTGAGGCACTTTAACAACAGGAATGGAGTAGTCATCAAAATCTAAGGATACATAAAAATTATTGTATAGGTACATATAAATTATTGTATAGGTACCTTAAACATATGTATGTGGAGAGACACATATATATGTGTGTGTATATATATATACATACATACATACATATCTATATATATAAAACAAAGATCTATTTCCTAAATGACAGTAACTTCTAATAAGGTTCATGCTTAACAATGAGCAGTTTGGCATTCAATTCAATTCAATTCAATTCAATTCAATTCAATTCAATTCAATTCAATTCAATTCAATTCAATGTTAATTTTTTTCCTTGAATTTTTAAGATGTCACCAAAATGCGCTGGCCTTTGGTCAAGGTTAATTTATAGACAAAACTCAGTTTCTAAGCCCACATATAGGTTGGAGCTTAGACAGAAAGGCACCGTGAAGGATAAGAAAAGGATGAAGGCACCTGGGTGTGTGCCATAGCTGGAACCTCTGAGTTTGCCCCAGTGCATCATCAATAAGTGCTTGAAGGGATGAATGGCCTGAGCAAATGCTCAGTGTCAGAGTGTGCATAAATTCACGGTGAACTGCGAAAGTTGCAGAGAGAATCCATTCCTGTCACCGTGTGCCATTTTCTCATTAGCCCCAGGAGACCGCAGCAACCACCCCTGATCTGAGGGCTGTGGTTTAATATGGATTTATAGGAGATCATGGCATGTACACTTCAGTCCAACCTTTGAAACAACTTGTGTTTCAGTGACCCCAGCATCCTGAGTCAGCTTGGTTAAGGAAATATGCACTGAGAGGTCATGAAAGAGGCCAGGCCCTCTGTAACTCTGGGGAGACTCCTCAGTGCCTGTGAAAAGCCATCCCACGGCTCTGCCTTCCTACCCTTTCTCTCCTATCTCCATGGATAGCACAGTCACCCTGCAAAATGGGCACTGCTCTTTAAAATAGAAGGTGTCTGAATGTTTGAGGATTGCAACAAAACTCAGGGAGAATATTCTGGTGATCTCCAAAACACAAAAGGAAGTTTGATGATCATTATTCTCTGCAAGAATTTCCCTGGTTCTTTAGCTGTCTACAGAGGGAAAAGATGCAGCAACTAACGTGTTTACAGTGGGAAAAATGCATTATTTTCAGCATGTATGAGTGAATAGTAGCTAAAGTATTTCCCTGCTTATTCTTGCTAATTCACCTTTCAGGGGACTCTACGACAAAAAAAAAAGCCATCCCCAGAGGAAGACTTCATTTCCCTGGGAAGAGAGGAATTAGCACAAATTAAAATTCTATTTCCCTAATTCACTTGGAATTCTAATTGAAATGCTTTTGCAATCTTAATTACACCACTTGTTCCCCATTTGTTGCGCAAGGGTACTGAATCAAGTTGAAAAGGAAAAGCTGCTGTATGACTTTCTGATGGGACACCTAAGCCTGGGTGAGCTGTTCCTGGGAAGCTTTGAGCGTGTGTCATCAGGCAGCTGGTCCCAGCCTCCTGGGGCCATGTATCCACTGTTCCTCCTCAGGACATGTGAGAATTAACTTGGAGAAGCCCTCTGTGCCCCACCAAAAGCAAAATCGCCCAGATGCCTTCAAGGAAGATTTTACAAAATGAGAGGCAAAAGAAGGGCAGGAAAAAAAATAACTCCAGGATGAATTTAGATGAACTGTTCTTAATGACGAAAATTCCATTATTAACTCCTCCAGCTTTGCTGTGGTAGGAAGGGGAAAGTTGTAAAGATAGTGAAAGGTGTTCCTGCCCACGGCAGTGGGATTTGGAAGTGGATGATCTTTAAGATCCCTTCCAACTCAAACCATTCTATCATTCTATAAGAGAAATACATTAAAGGGGTGAACTCCACAGTTTGTGCTAAAAGCTGTGACGCATCAGAAAAATCCCCGTGAACTCTGCACGTTCATGCTGCTTTTATATCAAATAACGGCACTGTCACCCACAGAGCACTCTGCTTCCCAGGAGTGCCAAATCCAGAGCTGAGTGATTCAGCCTGAAAGTCAGATCAGTTTTACAGGGTCTCTAATCCCCACAGATTACTCTCCTCCATGAAGACTACTGCTCCACTGGTGCAGGAGGTGGATTTTATAGCAGCACCAAAATCCCTTCTCATCTGTTATCTTTGCCTGGAGAATCGGACTTCTGACATAAACCTGGAAGGTAGTTCAAAGCCTTGCTGCATAAACACACATCCATTTTTTGAACTTTAGGAATAGGTAATGTAAGAGTTGAAAGGTGAAGGTTATGGCAGTTCGTGTTTATTTCACCAAGAGCCAAGAGATGGGAAACATCTGGCACTTACACACCAAGCAAGTCTTAAAAACAAAGAGACCTAGACTTTAGTCCGGCTGAGCAAGCACTGGGATAAAAGCTAATGACAGGCTGCTTATTTAAAGGGATCATAATACAGAACAGCCATGTAGGGAACCAGGGAGGATTCGGGAGGGGGAAAATGAGGGGAAAATGAGGGGAAAATTCAGCTTTGTGTTTCCAAGTTAAGGGTCAAATCCTGACTTCAGTTACACTGCAGTGTCAATCCTGACCTGCAGGCCTCATACAGCAAGTAGGGCCCTCCAGATTCCACTTTGCCCTGATTTCCAGTGTGAAAATATCCAAAGCAGTGCTCAGAAGTGCTGCTGGTGTGTTTCAAGTGTGACAGTGTAGAAGTCCTCAGGACCAGTCGTTTTTGTGAAGGTGAGAGGAGGGCTGAGGGTGGAAGTGACTTGCAGTGAGGTGAATTGGGTTAAGTGTGAAAGGCTCATTAACATTGCTGCAGCTTCCCTGGAGCAGATCTTCACTTGCTTTGCATCTTCTTGCAGAGGTTTGTCCTGAAAAAGGTGTTTTGTAGAGTGGGGCTCTATCCTTTTGAAAAATCCCAGGCTGAACTTGTTCGTCCACTGTGGTAGCTCCTCTTCAAAACACATCACCTCCAATCTCCCATCTTCATTGCTCAGTCCCCAGAATAAATTGGTCCCTTCAGCAGGATCCATTTTACAAGCCTAGATTTACCTAGAAAATGAAGAGTGAAGACTCTGTTGCCACTTTGCACGTTTATGGGAAAACAGGATTATTTGTAGTCCCTTAGATTGCTGTTTGTTGCTGTTCAAGGACCTTGGAACTAAGGAGAGCTCCACTTTTTGCTTTTGGTGAGGTAAGTTTCCAATCCCAACCCCTCAACCACACCAAGAATTAATGTTTAACGTATCTCCAGAGTAATGAGGAAACGTGGACTCCTCCTTCTGAGATTTTAAAGCTCACCATTGAAACCAGCATTGTCTGCATTGCAGCAAACATCCGTGAGAGTCCTCCATCAGTTGGTTTTTCAAGAGAAAAGACCTGTCACAGGCAAACAAGTGGGTATCATAAAAAACCCCTTGCTCACATAAGATGTGATAAGGAAACAATGGTTACTGCCCTGGAAAGAGATTTCCAAGGGCAGCTACGTGACAGGAGCTCAAGTGCTAATTCTTAAGGCTGTGGTTTGCAGCCAGCTGTAAGATTTGTGGTACCACACCACCAGTGCCATGTGCCAGATGAGCAACACGCCGCTAGAGCATAAAAAACTCCCATCAATGGCTCACATTTATCCAAACAACAACAACAACCAAAAAAAACCCTTTATGACAGCAGGTTTTTCAGTGTATCAGTATTTTTTCTCTTTATGTTGGACCAGCAATCTCCTGCCTTCCCACAGCAGGAGTGCAGCTAGCACAGGAGGATAAAGCTGGTATAGATTCCATATCATGTCCCTTGGCTAATTTGACAAAACACAATCATGTGTCCATGCCTGATCCACATTAGATTGATGGTCCTGGGTGAGCTGGCAGTGCACAGATCTGGTATTAATAATCCTGGAAGCACAGCCTAAATCTATTAGCTGGAAGCAGTTATATGATTCTTAATCCTATTTTGTATCAGAGCAGATGACTGCAACCAAGATGGAGCAGAAATTACATGGTTTTGCCTGGCTAAACTTGCCCTGAGTTGAGCTTTCAGAGAGTTCCAACCACTCCAGGTACTGATCTTAAAACTGTTGGTTTGGGGATACTTTATGGGAATTGAACCTGGAAATCCAAGAGCCCAAAGCATGAAGCTTTGTCCTGTAAGAAATAAACTTCTCTTATTTGAAGGATGTTTAAATCCCAAGCAAGAAATGTCATCTATGTTTGAGAACCCACTGCTGGAGCAGGATGAAAGCTCAGCAGTTCAACATAATTTGGAAGTACGGTAAAGATTTGGAACAGTATTCCTTGAAAACTTAATGAGACTCGTACAGCAAGACTCCACCATAAAAACACAGCTCCCTTGCTCAGAATGATTTTCCCATTCTAAATATCTGAAAATCATAATCATGCTGTTTCCTCAGCAATTAGACATTTTTTATATACTACGTTTCTTTAATAATACTAAAACTTTTTTTTTATTATTATTTAAAAAAGCTGTCCCCTGACAAGCACGTTATTAAATTACAGTTTATAGCTCTTTCAGTGGGGTAAATTATAGTTGTTTTATTAAAGTATTTTAAAGACTGGAGTTTTACCAACATCTTGCTCCTATAGTTGGCCAAACCCACGAATGCCGTGAGGCGCAAGTTGCATCTCACAGAGTCCTTCTGCACACCAGGAGGGAATTTAGGTTTGATTTTCCAAATAATGGGGCACCACAGGAAGCAAGTCCCATCCGACTCCAAACCTCTGGTGTTCAACATCCATTATCTGTGTTGGGGTGTTGCATTTTCTCTCTCACATGCACTCAGAGGTGGTTAGATGCAAGGAGGAGCAGGCTGGGGCCTGTTAGCGCCCTCATTATTTTGGAAGTTCATTCTTATTGCGTTGGTTTGTTTGCTTCTTTGCAGACGATCCAGTTTCTCCACATCTGCTCCTCAAATGGAAGAGCTCCACGAGCTTACCCCCTGAAAAGCAGAAAGAAAAGATTGGCAACATCCAGGCTGCATAAATGAGCCATGAAAATGCAAACTCGTGCCACTGGTCCAGAGGGCAGGATCTAGGACCCACTTTTCCTGTTGGTTGTCCTCCCTGGAATTGCGCTGATGTCACATAAACGACACCAATGGAAATTCGTGTTCCAGGTGTTGAGCAGAACTCCTGAGCCTTATTTGGAGCCAACAGTTTTCTCCCTTCCACAGGTCTGTGTCAGTAATTGATTGCTGTGTGCTCGTGTCACTGTGTTTTCTGACGGCACTGAGAGAGCAGAGCTGCACACACGGGAGCTCCGGGGGCTGATCCCAGGGGAATTCTCCCTTGTCTCCCGCTCCCAGCAGCTCCTGCATGCGGTGTTTGGCACTGGAACAGGAAATTAAGGGCTGTAGGAAAGCAACCTTTGGCCTTTAATTCACTTTTTAATAAAATCATTAAAAGAAACCCACTCCCTGCCAGACATTATGGGAAATTGCTTTAATGATACTTTGGAGCAGAACACGTTCTCTCAGCTGCATGCATGGCTTGCTCCATAGCTTTGTGTGTTTGTAGCATGAAAATGGTTTCAATTACAAAGCCAGGCTAGAAAATTTTATATGAACCAGGCTGTGATAACAACCAGAGGCCAGGCTCTGTCCACTGCACATCTTACATACAGACAACACTTATAAAGTTCTGCTAGAAAAGATCGAGACATTCGAGCCAAAGATGAGCAAGAAAAGGACAAAAAAAGCAGAGGGATTTTGTGTTGGGAACAAAATGGGTGCCATTACCTGCACAAGTGATGTAAAGCAGACCTGCAGTTTGTGAGAGCACAAACCCATCTAAAAGCATCACGGTGTAGCTCCTAATCTGGCTGTTCTCTCATTGATTTTAGAGTTTGCCACTGCATTTTTGCATACGCTCTAGTGAAGAAATTTTATGGCCTTACTGTCCTAGAGAAGAGACAAACCTTGCTTTATAGTTTTAAATTCATAAGTTACCACTTGGACATGTACAATTCTAGTTAGGAAATTTTATTAATTGAGCTAAGCCTATGGATAGGTAGATGATTACTGAAGACACCTTTAAAATTACAGGAGAGGTCTGTGCTAAAACAAATCCATTGTTTAGTTACAGCAGCAAAATTTTGAGAGACTGAATAACCTCTATCTATTGCAAAATTTGCCCTAATGTACTTTGATTTTTTCTGCCTTTCCCATTGTATAAAAAAAAATCTTAATCAACAAACCTGGTAGTCAGTTTTCTACAATCAATAAATTCTACGTCCAAGCCACAGTAGCTTTTATGTCTGTACGTTGTAAAAGTAAATTTACATCATATGTCAAACATTACACATGAAGAGAAAAACAAGGCTGATTTCTAGTCCTAAAAGATATATGTGTATCCATAAAATCAGCAAGCTGTGTCCTGAATACAGCTGGATGATCATACTCTGACCAAATGGCTTTTTGTCTCAGCCTGGAGATCTGTCAGGCTCAACTGTTTTCCAGAGCTGCATCTGTTTCAGGGAGCTCTGGGGAAACGCAGGACAAGCCCCTGCTTTACTACCAATCCTATGGGAACTCAGATTTTCCTGCTGCCTGGGCTGTGGAGCAGCCTGGGTCGTGCCAGGTTCCCAGAGGCTCCGGGATGGCAAGAACTGCACCCAAACTGGAGCTGTGCTTCCACAGCAGAGAGCCAGGCAGCCGGGTGGAGTTTGGTCACCAGAAGGAAATGGAAAAAGGAGGAAAAGACCCAGCTGTGCTAATTAATCACAGGGTGACTCCAGAGCACCAGCTTTTCTTGGGAAGAGCAGATCTGATCCTGGGAAGGGGGACTGAGCAGACATGAAGGGAGCGGGGAAGCCTTTGTCAGAGCCCAGCATTGCTGGGCACCTTCCAGGGAAGGAAAATCCCAGCCAGGAGAAATGCAGGGAAAGGACAACCAGAAACACCAGGGAATATGTAACCTTCTTACAAAATGCAACTCAAAACCTGTGCTACCTCTCGCCTACTAAATGACCTCCAAGATGAACACAGCACCTGCCTATAAATACACTGGAGAAGGGCAGCGGAAAGGAGGAAAATGTTGCTTTGATTTAAAGACCAAATGTGGCACAAGAAGGATGGATATAATCTCTGCCCATAATTACATAAACATTCAGGGAGTTCCACTGACTAAAGAACAATCGGCCAGGTTTAAGGGTCGTGTTTTTACCCCAATGTGTTGGAGGGAGTAAAATCTTCTTGCAATGACCATAATCATTTCTTTTTTTTTTCTTTTTTTCCCCTAAAAAATTAAGATATATTTCTACTCATCTTTCTAAGCCCTGAAGCTCACACCTTGGCAGGTGGGGAACACAGCAGAAAGGCAAAAGGTGGAACCAGCAGAGAAGATTTGTTCATGGGCTCTTTGTTAGTGGGAACATCCTCTGTGAAAGAACTCTGCTGCTGGAGAACACATGACATGAGTATTTCCAGAACATTTTCGACATTAATTTATTTGGGTGGGCTCCTTACTTTGGCTAGTTGTGTCCCTGGTTTTTGGCTGGAAATCTCCATGGATGAGTAGGAAAGGAATGCTACCTACTCCCACAAGTAGTTTTTAGAGCTGCAGTCTCTAACAAAGTATACCTTTGTCATGGAAGGAATTTATTAGAAAATCCCTAATGAAAATTAATACGTCTCTGAAATGAGGTCTTTATCTAATACCTCACCAGCTTCCTGGGAAGTGATGAGGTGGGAGGCAGTTGAATTTCAGGGTGGATCTGGTTAATATAAACTGCCACCTGGTGAATGCTAAAGAGTATTTTTGCCTTCACCAGGCGTGGCCTGGTTTACGCTTAGGAGGAGAACAGATCCTCAGATACTCATGTTGTACCATTAGGAGTTACAACACGAAATGAAATCACTGCATGACTTTCTTCCAGCCACGCTGCACAGAGGTTATTTTAACACTCTGGTTCCTTCCAGAGTCCCCAGGCCAGAGCAAGCTGAAATCAGGCATTCCCAGTTCCTGCTGATCATCCCGGTTTACTTTTTCATCCCAGACAAGAAGAAGCCACTCTGCTTAACCTGTGTTACTAACTCAGAAACGACGCTGCTTCCTTACAGGGATGGTGAAGGGTGCTGAGGGCAATGCACAAAGTGTCCAAACCCTATGGGGATGAGTTCACAGCCGTGTCCAGAGGAGATTGGGGATGCCAGGCTGCAGCAGCTCCCTTCAGACAGCTCGTGGCATCACAAACCTGCTCCCAAGCCTGTGGACACTGCAGGACTCCCACTGGCTTTTATCAGCTCTGGCTCACATCCTTGGCATCTGGTTCATGCCTCTTTATTTATATAGTCATGCATATCAGGGAGCAGCCTCCCGGGGAAAACAGGCCAGCTCATCTCCTTGCTCAGAGAAGCCATTTAGCTGTGATTGTAATCTGTGATTTCATTGCTAGCCCCTCTTTGCCTTCGCAGTTGGGCTCTCCGGGGAGGGAATTTTATTTCTTTGGCACAGCCTAAGCATTCTGCTGAGCAAATCTCTCTGTCTATTTATCTCATGCATACCTATATAATAAGCGTGGATGTGATGAATAATAAGTGCATAGGTGCTGCGGGTCTCCTTTATATTTCTTTGGCACCATTAATAGCCTTTAAAAGTGGGAATAACTCTCATTTGTGCCAGCTCTGAGCTGTCTTGATATGGTCCAAGCATTGTAAGGGAGTTTTATTTTAAACAGAACATTTCTGAATAATTAATCACCCTGATACAAGACACACATAACAATTCCAAATAACCTCTGCATGTGTTCTTAGTTGAAAGGGGCAAACGAAAGATGGGGGAAAAATATAGTGAAAACAAGGAGTTGAGATGCAGAATCCAGCCAGGAAAGCGTGGATGAGGTTCCCCCCCTACCCCCTCCTTGCTCAAACAATTCAGAACATACTTTCCCTATAAAGTAAATGGGTAGGATGTCCAAGTGTGCCTCTGACAGTATCTCAGCTGTATGTGCAGCTCTGGGGTGGAAGGATGGGGTGCTGGACAACATCATCTGCTCTAAACCACTAAGCAAGGTCCCAAAAAAGTAAGTGCCAAGCTCTTGGCCGTGCAAACATAGATGTACAGCCTGTCAGGCTGCCCAGAGCCATCTGTGTGCATAAGCTGGTGCAGCCAGTCACTTGCTTCACTTTCAGAAACCCAAACAGTCATAAACACAGGCACTTTTTAGCTTTAGCAGCTGCAGCAAAACTCACCAGGGTGGGATGGTCAAGGAGCTTGTGGGAGGCAGGAGGTTTGGTGGCTGCTCTTTATTTCAGTGGGTGTTTCCCTGCACTCCAGGATTTTTTCGGTAGCAGAGTGAATTGGTGTGTGGCACATCCTGCCAGAGGAGGCTGCAGCCCGTGAGGACACACCCTACAACGTTGCTCACGGCTTTCTGCTCACTGTCCAGCTCGTGTTGCTGACCCTCAAAGCCAGTCTTGCCCTGCCTCAACCAAGTGGTCTATCATCATATGGGAACAGTGTTGTGGGATGAGCTCTGGATGGCAGTGAAGACATGAACTGACCCTGAGTCTTTAAACATATCAGGAACCAATAGGATGCGTTATTTTTGCTGGATTCATCTTAAGAATGAGAGCTGATTTCTGCCTTGTGCAGGTATGCCATCTGTTTTCCCTCATGTCCTCTCAAATCCAGCCAACCATATCTTCAGTAAATAAATGTTGAGAGAGCTTTGTTTTGCAGCCGTGTAACATAAAATTACGTGTAATGTATGAAGTAAAAAACAAGCAAACAAACAGTTGGAGTGGTTTGGGTGAATAAGGCATTTCTCCTCTGACTCATGTTGGTACTCAAGGTGCAGGAGATATTGTTCTGCCAGTTGTGAAGGATTTATCCCCCCTGGACGGCACTTATTTTGACCTCTGTCCATGGAAAAAATTGCCAACACTTTGGGAAGGGTTTNTCATACAGAAGGGCTTTGTCAGAGCACTCACAGCACCAGCATCTACAAATGGCCTCAGCCTTTGAAATCCTGCTGCCGCGTATTTCTGAATCACGGATGAGCTGGTGGATCTTGGGCAGCAACTTCCATGTCATGAGATGTGAGCTGAAGGTTTGAAGGAAATTTCTCTGAGCAGGTGATGGTCTCACTTGGAGGAAAAGATCACAGAGATCTATCATAGTACACCTGTCCATGGCCAGGTCAACCCTTTTCTTGGAAACCAGATCCAGTCTGGGCTCCCAACCAGCCGTTGGATAGCGTGGTTTGGATTATCCCTGCTCGTTTCTGCTCTCACCAAGCTGCACAGAGACATGAAGAGTCCAACTGTGGCTGAACCTGTCAGAGGAAGCACACAAAGATCCCAGGACACTGGAGTTCAGGCAGCACTCCCTCAGATTTTAGTAGCAATTGTAGGGTTCTATATCATAATTTTTTTCCTTAATGGTTTGGGTTGGAAGGGACCTTAAATGTCATTTAGTTCCAACCCTCCTGCCGTGGGCAGGGATGCCACCAACTAGCAAAATTTGTTGATTTTCTGGGTTTTCTTTAAATAAAGAACTCTTTATGATGACTTTAATGGGAGAGGTAAATTGAGTCTCTGACCTTACAGCTTTCATCTGGGATTTGGAAGGATTTTTTTCCATGCTAGGCATCAGGAGTTTTACTACAAATCGGTGCCAAACCCCATCCAACTCCATCTGTCACAGATGGGATACCATGCCTGAAACATGCTTTGTGCATCCTCAGGGCCCTCTGGACATTAACACCCTGGTCCCTGAGTGCTGAGAAACTGGCAAGCAAAAACTTGTTTAATGCCATGACAGCAGGGCAGCTTCTCACCACGCAGAAAATCACACAGGGCCTGTGTGGCAAGGTTATAAATCAGCCCCAGCTACACAAGTGGACAAGTTCAAGTTGAAGTTATCGAGTGTGACGGCTCGAGTGGCATCCTGTACGTCAGACCCAGGGCTGGATGACCCTTCCTTTCCTTTTGCCAACGAGACAAATGGTGAGAACGTGTCAGGCTTTATCTCTGATCCACATTTTTAGCTGGGGACATAGGAAATTTTAAGCTGAAAATAATGTCTTTCTAGGGGCGTGTTGCAACCTTTTCCTGACGAGGCCTTTATTTTTAAAAGCACGGGCAGTAAACAGAACAACACCCAAATGATGACAAGACTGAGACACAGGGATGATCTTAAGCGTTTGTCATCAAAGAGATACTGAGCTGCTCGTCTCCAGAGGCCACAAATGGCTTTCCTTGCAGCAGGACAGCATAGCATGCCTTGACCTGGGCCACCACCCTGTCTGAGATAAGCCCCTTCCAGATCTTTCATCCTTGTCCCACTGACAGAAGGTCCCTAGGGATCCCCTGTTGGAATATCAAAGCACTGATGGCATGCCACACTCATTCTCCCACCATGAGCCTCCCCAGGACAGTGATTGTGACATCTTATAGAAACCAGCATTTTATCTGGCATCTAAATGCATCTGTGGCTGGGTGAGAGCAGCAATATGTGCCAGAGTGCTGTAAATAGGATGCAGCCTGGTGAAAGAAGGGAATCTTCAGTCTTCACGCTCCCCTTGGACAATCAAAGCTCCCTCACATTAAAAAAAAAACCCTAAAAATAATGAAAATCTCCCAGTTCTTTACTTCAGAGCAGTCAGATTATGTAATGTTAGTACACACGTCTCGAGCAGAGACACGCTGCCCTTTCCCTTTGCATTGGATAAACAGCAGCTTTCCTTTTTCCGTTCTTTCTGATGGAAATCACAACTGTCAAGCTGGCTGTGTTACTCAGAGGCTGAGTTACTAACAGCCCTCACAATCCTGTTCATTGGAAGCAGCCAAACAAACTTGACAGGACCCTCATGTACTCAGTCACTTTTACTAAATTCTGTTTATGTTATTTTTGAAGCGGATTTAGCATTCACAAGGCTGCACCACTTGTTGAGATGAAGGCAACAAAAGCTTTTGCTGTTCACAGGAAAGGGTAAGAAGAGGTCCTTCACGCGTCCTTCAAAGCTCTCTTCCTCTCTTGTGGCTCTAGAGCCAGGAGTGCAGTCAGGTCTCTCATGCAGCCATTTGAGTTCTGCAGAAATCACCAAAACCATGCCCAGAATATTGGCTGGTCCCAAGAAAGTGACTGGGAAGGTCAATCCTTGTGGATTGACTCCACTAAAAAAAGGTTGACAGCCTTGTGGTGGTGACTGCCATCACCCCCAACCTGGAGTCAATTCATCCGAGCACTTCTTCTTCCTGCAGTGGGAATTTTACCAGTGGCTTTAGTGGCCCAGCCTTTGTAGGGGGAAAAAAGACAGCCAAAAGCCTGACAGCCACCCAGCTTAGAGCCTGCATCAACAGCAAACACGGGGAGTTGTGTTTGGTTTCCTATCTGCAACTGGACCTACCACAGCGGCTCATGACAGCCATGTGCCACATCTCATCTCCGGGTTATCCTCCACAAAGCCACTGGGATTCCATCCAGAGAAATTCTGTACAGTGTGGTGAGTGGTAGCAGTAGCATTCTGTAAAATGTTTCATTTCACACAATTAACTTCTCAGTGAGTACACGAGAGAATTCCCATTTGTCTACTGGGCAGTAAAGCTAATTCATTTCCCCTGACAATATTTCATTTTCAAGCTGGAAATCTCCCTTTTAAAAGAAAAGCTGTCTGATCAACCAGGCCCGTGGTGAAGCAGCACTTACTGTTCCTTGGTTAGGAGAGACTTTGTGCCACGTGCAGATAAAAACGTGATCATTAACCCTCGTTCCTCCACTGAACACCCCACCAGTCCTGCAAACAGCACTCCAATTCCAATAAGGAAGGAGAATATCAATGCAGAATTTATTGGTCATCAGGCAGCATACTGTGGCTGGAATTTTCCAACGAGCTCAGTGTCTTTAGCAGTGGCCAAACACTTGAAAGAAGCTCTTCGTAGTCCAAAATAAATGTCTACATTTTCAGAAGACAGGCAGTGATTAGGCACTGTCTGGGAAGAGATTCCATTTTTTTAATCACTTCCAAGTTTCATTTTTGCACATGGATTTTGTCCTCGGGTCTGGCTGATCTTGAAGAGGCACGTGGTGCTCTGTGTCTCAGAAGGGTCAGCCAAGCGTGGGCGCTGCTGTGAGATGGATGCACTGCTTCAGTGGCACTGGAAGTTTGGAAACTGCTGCCCCTGGAAGAAACTTCGGAATGGTCTGGCCATATCCTCCACATCTGGGCCGGTCCAAGAGTGATGCAGAGTTGGTGTAACCTTAAATCAGGAAGATTCATCAGCTTTGCGCTCTGGAGCATAAGAGAAGCCTGGCAAATGCTCCCCCCACTGAAAAGCACACACAGATCAGATCATGTTGCCTACTGCAATGCAAGAGAAATGAGGAATCAAAGACACTGGAGACTTTTATTGTTCTTTTTAAGCCCTCTCCCAGCAAATACGGTGCCCATATTTTACAAGGCTACAACACAATAATCTGCCACCACCGCTTTAACGACCAAGCAGTTGCAGAGTTGATCTGTAAACCAATGTTGCCATTTAATGTGGTTTCCAGTGAACTGTAAAATTTATAGCTGTAACTAACACCCCCCCTGCCCCTCTCTCTTTTATGTTCCCCTCAAAAAACAAGCTGCTCCACAGCTCCAAAAGGCAACACGCAGAAAATCAATGTGTAACCTGAAGTGAGCTAATTAGGATCACATTCCCATGCCATGGATCTGCAGCCTTCTGGTCAATTAAGTGAAGATTAATGTCTAACACGGGATGGATGAATACCACCAAAAGGCAGGCACAGAAGTATTCACAGAAATATTCAGATAGACTGTTGTTGCACAACCTGAATAGTGGCAAAGCTGTTGTGCAGAGCAGAGACCCTCTGTGAGGTTTCTTCCATGGTTTTCCCACTCTTTTCCATGCAAGCTTCTCAGCCTCACCACTGTTTCCATCCTAGCATGGTGCCACTGGCACCCCTTCTTTGGCAGCTCCCTGGCATGGGTGTGCCTCCCCTCAGCTGTGCTGATAAGAGCAGCTGTAAAGTGAATTCCACCTCTGCCAGGCTGGCCTGGCCCTTCTCCCATCCTCTTTGTAGTGACTGATGGGATTTAAATGGGCTTCACATCAAGTCCACCACATGGGGAGAGCCTGGTCCCAAACAAACGTAATGTTGGAAAATCTTCTCGGGCGCTCGCAAGCGCACGGACTGATTTAAGCTCACTGTTGTGAAGGCTTGGAATAAAAACTGAGGGCCTGATCCCAAAGCCCATTAGCCTTTGGAAAGGCTCCCTATGATGTCAGTGGATTTTGGAATAGGCTTTTGATGCGTTCTGGTAAGGGCTGATGGAAAAAAATCTCCAAGGTTAATTGGACTGTGGGGGGAATTGGTTAGGAAAATGTTTTTAGATGAACACCTGTTGTGGGGCATGCATGTCCTTGCTTGAGCTCCACTGATGCTTTCTGCAGAAAACCCACACTTACTGCTGCTGGCTGTTTGTTTATAAGGTGTAATTTTTTCAGTGGGGGATGGATTAACTTTCTGGCCTCATGTAAGATCACATTTAATATTTTAATCTCCTCAGCAACTTCCTGATGGGAAGGAGGATCAATTTCAAGGCTTTTATCTGGATAGTGAATCAAAACTTTGGCTTTCACTTCATAGGTTGATGAGAGAAGTCAGGGGTCCTGAACCTCACAGTTGCAAGAGTTTTTTAATCACAGATTTGCCTCAAGGTGGCTTTATCTGGAGCCAGAGCTTGAGGGGCAATTTGGGGTAAGGCTGCTTTATGATGGTTTTGTTAAGCTCATGTTGGTGGTGACGTGTTTTTTATTTAAGCACAGAGAAACACAAAAGCAGAGGGCCAGATTCTGATGTCATTTTTGCAAGGAAAACCAGGCATAAGTCAAGGGGTAATAAACCTGCTGCTGGGGAGCCACAGCGCAGTGCCATGTAATTATGGTCAGGCCCATAAAAACTGGTGGAGGTGGGAATGGAAGAGAGCTGCTGTCTTAGGGAAAAAAGAAATTAGGAACTCTAATAGTAGGGGAAAAAAAGGAGGGATAACGAACAAGGGTCCAAATCCCTGGTTAGAGACGTTCAGAAGTGTTATATTATTATTTTTTTCCCTTTAACCTGATGCCTACATTCGCTGGTGGGGCTGTCCACTGGAATTCTTCCTACTCAACACATTGGTGAAATTATACCAAGATATTCACAGAGCCATAAAATACCCTGAGTTGGAAGGGACTCACAAGGAGGATCACCAATGCATTGTTGTGTAAATGTGCAGAGACACAAGGACTTTGTGTTTCCTCACAGGGATAAACATGGAAACACGGAGCAGCGTGCAAACGCCATTGCAGAGCTGTGGGGTACCGATGGAGCACTGCCCCAGTGCACAACAAACAGCCCCAAAAGCAGGAACAACAAAAGAGGGACTACAAAGATCAACGGGAATTATCTCTGGGAATCTGCTCTGCACACTTTACAGCAGGGAGAGCTCAACTCTGCTTTTACAAACCCGCCTGGCAGCTGTGCTATTTATATGTTCGCCACCAAGCTTTCATTAATTTTAACACGTGTTAATGGACAGCCTGTATTATTATGGGAGGCTAAACGTGAGATTTATTTAATTTCCTTAAATATCAAATATGGGTCAAGTAAAATAAACCGTGGATTGTATTTTTTTTTTTTAAAGGAAAAAAATAGTGTCAGTGTAACAGAATTCAGACAGAGCAATGTCTGATCATATTTACAGCATTTATAGGTTTGGAAATCTCCAAAGAAATCTGAGGAAACCTAAAGGCTGCCTGAGTACATTGAGTGAAATTCTTCTTGGTAATGAATAAATACTCCACAGGTCTTTACAAGAACACCCTTTTAACTACATGTAAATATTCCACAATGTTTCAGAAAATCTCCAATTCAAAGGTGATGCTTAAAACAGATTATGTTTTTTTTAATAGTAATTTTTTTAAATGTCATTTGCAGATCCTATAATTTCTCTCAGATTTCTTCCCTTTTCTAAAAACACCAGTGTTTCCAAACAGTCATACAAAGTCTTTGGAAACAGAGTCCTTGTGTTGTTCAAAAGAAGTTCTCAAATAAGAGCTACATGGACCTAAATCAAATTGCAGCTACAAGCAAACTTATTTCTCACCTCATCTTGCTTCTTAGGGTTTAATGGAAAACTGGTATAAAGCGTGGCAACAGAAAAAAAATACCTGCCACAAAAAATAAATCTGTCAGACTTGGGAAAATCCATTCATCAAAGGAGGGAAAAATACAATGAAATCATGAGAAGTTTATGGAATAAATCTGCAACTGATTTGGTTATAATATTTAATCTCCTTCTGCTACCTTGTAGTGTGAGGCTGTGTTCGCCCTGCATAGCTTGAACATGACAATGGGTTTTTAGTACCAAATTTATAACTTAATCTGGATATTGCCAGTGTGCTAGGACAAAGCCAGTGGTTTTTGGGTGTTTCTGATTCTGGCCAGAGGGACAGATGCTCGGGGAGGTGAACCAGACAGATTTTGACTGGTAACACATGATTTAGTAGAAGGGCCATTGATTTACACCACTGAGGAGCCTGGCTCTAATCTGTACTGCAAAGGGCACCTTCAAAGCAAAAACTGCCCCTGGTTGCAGTTAAACAAAACTCTGTTCTGTCCTGAGAGCCAGGCCCTGGGATCACAGGTTTGCAAGTAAACAAGAAAAAGTGCCAGGAGAAACGCCCTTTAGCACAATAAACCCCTTTCCCTCACACCCCACGACAGCGATGCCGAGCTCGCTGCCACCCCAGGCTTCAAAGGGAGCTGAGGGGCAGCTGTGAAGGAGCTGATCTTGCACAGAGGGTTGTTTTTTGGCACAAAATGGTGCCCTCCCGCAGCCCAGCAGCCAGCTGGGTCAAACAGCTCCTGTTGGGGCCCAGGAATTGCGGGAAGCTGGAAAGCCCATGAGAGGGCTGCAGCGCCCGTCCGGAGATTTGACTTTCTTGAGTGACAGCTTGATGAACTCAGGCATGGGGAGTTGGCCCTTTGAAGAAGTAATTATGCTGCTAGTCGAGAAAAAACAGCTCCGGATTGTGCTGTGCATGTTTACACAATGCCAAAGGGACAGGCAGGCGCTCCTTGGGATGGGTGCCACAACAGGGAGGGCGCATTTCAAAGAGTTATTTATTCACCGGAGATCCTGAGAGGATGTTTGTTGGATCACGCAGGAGAGTGGAAGCTCCTGAAATCCAGGATGCCGTAAGTTCAAGTAGGAGCAGGCAGCAGATTTATCTCTCTGGGCTGCTGGGAGCCTGTCAAGTGCCATAATTATCATTTGTTCTCATCCCACCCATGACTCCTCCGTGGCAGTGACCTTTGGAACAGCGTTGATGGTGGTTATTTGTGTCACAGAAACAACATATGCTGGCATAGTCCTCCTTCCCCACTTTTTAATTCACCGGTTTCTCAATGAGTTTTGCAAAAGCAAAGGGAATGGGAAGGAAAATGATCAGTGCTGAGCAAGCCAAGGGGTTTGTCTGGGATCTACTCCTTGATGAGGAAGAATGAGAGTCTCTGCATAGTCTGCACAGCAGTACCCACTGTGCTGTTTGAGTACCTAGCCTGGCCTTGTCCCTTGAGATGCTGATGGCTCCCACTGCTCCTCAGGACATCATTCAGCACAAAACCAGTAAAAAAAAAGTGCATGTGTGGCTATTTTTAGAACAAAGCATCCACCTTCTGCCTTCCTGTGCTTGCCCTGAGGCGGGTGCCTCCCCCACGCCAGCCCCTTGCCTGCAGCTTGCTGCTCGATCCCCCTTGTTTTGTCTGCTCCCTGATAAAGGCCTGCATTAGGGCACTGCATTGTTTTAATTCCAGCCACCAGCCAGATAAGGCTATCAGCATATCACAACTTTTGCTGGGGATAATCTGCTGGGGCTCTTGTGAAAGGAATGCTCTGCCACGCCAGGGGGGCGGTGCTGGGTGTACCCAAGGGGTGCTCATCACCCACGGCCTTGTTGCACAACGTGAAGCAAATCTCTGTTCTCCCATTTGACACCATCTGTCTGCGTGTTTTTGAGAGCAAAACTGACTTTTAGTCCAGATTGACAGACACTAAGCAATGGGGCTGGACCATGACTGAATCTCTGCTGGCTACTGTAATCTAAATCACATTGTAATGGACAATATGTTGTCTTATATCCAACTTGTAGGCAAATATTTGTGTGTAGATAAGCTGACATTTTGTTTAGTACATGCACTCTAATTTCCAATAAAACCTCCAATAAAGAATTACAAAGCAAATTTATTGCTTTGCTTCAAAGCAAGGACATGGTGCCACTTTGAAAGGGTATTTGAAGTGTTAAATCCATTTCTATGATGCTTTAATACATTTTCTGTAAATTTCTTTTTTTTTTTAAGTTATTTTAATATTATTGTGCCACTCTGTTAAAAGGCCATAAAATATTTTAAAGAGCAATAAAAGTAAACACAAATGCTAGAAAGCCCATTCTTCTCTCTCCAGCCCACTGAGAGAGGAAGAGACAGAGGATTTAGGCATAACAAAATACATGGCAGCTGTGTAAATAAAATAAAAGAGCACACTGTTTTTCTGTTGATGATGATTCTTAACATCTTGCTATCAAGCAGGAGCCCAAGGCAAGCCATGGGAAGGAAGCAGAAACACCGAAGGAGAGCATGCGAAGGAGGGCAGGCTTTGCATCCTTCCTGAAAATGGGAATTGAAATAAAGGTACAACAGAGGAAGCTTTCCAAGACAAAGCCTTCATCCAGCAGACTTCACCTGCTGCAGGCATGAACCAACTGAAGGATGTTATGACAACCAGCAGTAATAAGGATGTGCTCCTTGCCAAGCCAGAGTGGGCTTTGGTAGGACTGACCCCCCTGGGACAACCTCCCTCCTCCTGCCTGGCTTTCATTTGCTTTCTGCAAAGTTTAGCTCTGTGTGAGGTACCTGCTTATGGGTCACTGAAGTTTTAGAAAAGAAGGTTTAAGGAAGATGTAACTCGATAAACTACATGGTTCTTCTCAGCCCATCCATGAATTTTGCTTGGTGTGGGAAGAGGGAAGTCTGGTCTAGCTGCGAAACTGAAGCTAAAGAAGGACGAAAATGGTCAAAGTCTTTCAAAAATGTGAATAATGACTGTTGATGCTAAGAATAGAGAGACGAAACCTCCTGCCAAAATGGGCTTATCGCAGGGAAATTGGATTCTCAATGTTGATGGTCTCTGCAGAAATTTACAACAGTTCTCATAAAAGAAAGTAATAGATTTTGAGCCAAAATCTCTCATTCCTCTGAAATATTCCTGACAAAAGTGGTTCTTTTATTTCCCAGCCTGGGCCAGTGTAAGGAGCCCAGCACCTTCCCAGGCTGCATCTGACTGCAAGCAATGACAGCTCGTGCCAGCTCCCATGGTCACAGAATCATGGAATCACGGAATCCTTCAGGCTGGAAAAGACCTCCAAGATCATTGAGTCCAACCTTTAACCGATCTTCACCTTGTCAGCCAGACCAGAGAACTGAGTGCCACATCCAGGAGTTCCTTGAACACTTCCAGGGCTGAGAACTCCACCACCAACCTGGGCAGCCCCTTCCAGTGCCTGACCACCTTTTCGGTGAAGAAATTCTTCCCAGTGTTCAACGTGAGCCTCCCCTGGGGCAGCTTGGAGCCATTTCCTCTTGTCCTGTTCCTTGTTCCCTGGGAGCAGAGCCTGACCCTACACCTGGCTCTGCCCTCCTGCCAGGGAGTTTTTGAGAGTGAAAAGGTTCTCCCTGAGCCTCCTTTTCACCAGGCTAAACAACCCTACAGGCACCAAGGAGCTGCTGGATCCATGGCCAGATCTCAGCCCTCCTGCTTTTTAAAAAGAGTTAGTTACTAGTTATTAGTTAGTTATTTATTTATTGACTATTTAGAGCATCTTGAAATCTAAATTTGTAGCCAAGTCTCCAGGTACAACCTTAGGCCCTGGTTTACTTCTCGGGATGAGCACAAGCCCCATAATATAGCTTATGTTATCAGCAATAGCTACACGATAAAACCTCCCCATGGTTTTGGGGCCACGTTGGAGTTTTTGGAGACGTCAAGCACATCATAGAGAGGCTGCTTATTTTGCAAGATGCTGCTACAAACCTTCCTTGCCTTGAAGAGTGTTTCACCAATGAGCTCTTACAAATGTGGTTCTTCACAGGCAACAGCCACTGGGGTGATGGCAGGAGTGAAAAGAAATTTGCCTTCAGAGGCCAAGGTGTGAAAGGAGGGTAAAACAAATGTGGGAGAACTGAGGTTTGGGAAAGCTTAGTGGTGAGAAATTGTGACTAATGATCAAGTCGGTCCAACAGGTAATGAGCACCACGGAGGCTCCTTCAAGAGCCAGACATCTCCTGGTTTATATTGGAAAGATTTCCCAGGTAGGGAAGTGCAGCAGGATCCTGCCCTCAGTGAGCAGCCCAAGCACTGCTCAGCCTGGGGACATCTGAGAAGATGCCATGCAGGGACTCTGCCACCGCATTGCACCCCAAACTGTCCCACCCTGGGCAGGGCACCAGACTCTCCTATCCCTGAGGAGTCTGCTGCAGGCTGTAATCACAGCATGCATGCACAGTGTTACATGAGCAAAGCACGCCACGATGTTTTCTGGAAGTGACTTCATTTGGTCTGAGACCTTAAAGAAGGATTTGGTTGTGTTTATTTATTTTCCCCCGTGTTTTCTTGTCCTAGACAACACACATGCAGCTGCAAAGTGCTGATGACTCCCTTTGCTGAGTTTCTCCTGAGAGCCTCCTTTCCGTGGTCTCCATTATAAAGGTCTGGATTTTGCATTTCCGCCGTGGCGCTGACGAATGGAGTCGCAGCTCCTGGCGTCACTACAATGAGCCTGGGGTGGGAATCACAGCCAAATCCACCGGCACAGCTCACTGGCCACTGATTTATTTCCCTCAGTGACCTCCACATGGCTGCTGGCCAGGCGCAAGCCCACGTCCTGCCGGAATTCTGCTGGAATCCTGCACATCGTTTCGGGGCCTTTACTCATGGTTTACTGATGGTACTCTCTGAGTCTTCAGTTGAGTTTCCAGGAGGGAGAGGCTTTCGTTGTGCTCGGCGGGGATTTGGCCACGACTTTCCGGAAGGATGGGAATACCGAAAATCCTGACGTCCTCCAAGTTACTCACTCCGGTGTGTCTGCGAGGGCTGCGTGTGGAAAATTACTCGTCATTTCCTTGCAGACACAATTTTCGAAGGAGAGATAGATCACTCTGGCAACAGTGCAGCACCGCGATTTAAGGGTTTATTTATCTCTCAGCCCAGCTCTGCTGCTTAAGTACACGAATTTAGTCCTGTCCCTTCTTTCTTTCCTTTTTTGTTAAGAAGCAACACAGTCCTGGTCTAATAAGGCTTGTTCATGGAACAAGATTCACTGACATCAATGAACCCTGGCTACCAAGGGAAATGAGGATTTGTAGTGCTTAGAGCTTCGTCCAGAGGGATGCAGTCATTTGGAAACCTAGAGTGACTCCAGCAGCTAGAGAGATTTAGGGATGGGAATTCATCAAAATGTTTCACTAGTGAGACACAGTCATAGCATTGGGGTATAGAGGTGTTGGAGGGAGCACTCCTGTGGGAGAAGCTTTCTGGGGTAAAGAAACCATGAAAATTGTTCTCCTCACTCCTCTTAGGGGAATAAATAGAGAAAAGGGATATGAATAGGGTTTGTTTTTAAGGTTTCAAACCAACCCTGAACCTTATCATCCATCCTGATAACAGGCATCTCTTGACACCCCTTATGCCCAGCCAGCCCAGTGGTTTCAACCTCTAAACCTGAGGGCACAAGCTCACTTAAATTTCCATATAATTTCATGATGTTCTGAGCAGCAAGAGCTTTCTCTCATTTTGCTCTTATTTTATAAGGGAGGCAAAACACTTCATTATCTGTATTTTATAAGCATCAAAATTACAAGGGGCCCGACCTTGTGAAGGCTTGAGGGCACTTGGCTTTGCTGGAGTTTGGCCCCGACATGTACATAGAGCCCAAAGTTTGCTTCGAATAGAAGTTGGAGTGCCTGTAAGTTCTGGCTGCAGAAAACCCATGGATGCAGTCAGACCTCTTGCAGGAGAAGTCAAATTACATCTTTGGAATGGGAACCAGACATTTTAGAGCTGAGACAGAAATTCATTAGAAATAAAGGCACAAGACCATGAAGTCCAGGACTGTGACTGGAAGAAGTTAAATAACCTCCCAAAGATTTGACAGGCCAGCAACCTCCTCCACCAAAACATTATAGATGTCTCTTCAGAAAATAAAAATAATGTGCATTTGAGGGCTTGAGAGAGGTCTGCCTTCAGGAATCCCTTTGTCCATTTGCCCAAAAGTCTCAGTATCAGTTACAGCCTGTGAAACACTCAAAGCTTTCTGGGGTCTCTTGGCCAGCAGATTCCCTCTCTCTGCTTCCAAGGATTACTTTTTCCCCATTAGAAAACAAACTTTGGACAATTTCCCTCTCATCATGCACAAGCGTAACAGATGATCTCTCACTGAATTATTTTAGAAATGCATTTATGGAGTCTGTTGTCTGGGATATAGAAGCTCCATCTTTCCTACACTGTATATTATCAAATAATATTAACACAGTCCAAAGCATGGAAGACTGACTTTGCAGACGAGAAAAACCTTCCACCAGTCAACCCAGACACTGTGAAGCATCTGCACTGGGCTTTGTATCTCTCAAGGGCCTCTTGCACATGGAGGACAGAAAGCTGCTGCTGACACCAGCTGAGGGAGCTGCTACCAGAGCTTGGGTACCAGCGGCTCACACCTTTTGGTGACAAGGATCCCATGTCTGCTTGGGATGTGTGGATCCCATGCACTGTTGTGATGCTGCCTCCTGGTCTGGTGGCATCTTTGGGAAAGGAATGGCTTTCAGCAAAATGATGTGATGGAAGGAAGGGCCTTGGCTGTGTTGTGCTCACCCTCTGCTCTCTGGATGCTCAGCTTCGCTGTGTCCTGACTCCTTGCTGGGAACTGACCTGAGCATGGGCTGTCTCCCCAGTTTCCTTGGGAAAGAAGGGGCCCATGGGACATTTCATGAGGTCCCTTGGCACAGACAAGCTTCAGACACGGGCTAGGAACCTCACCATGCTGAGTCATTGCTGTCGCCTGTGTCATCGGTTGTGCTGGCATCAGATACGGGAAAGTCATTACGAGGATTTATTTACAAAGAAAACAAAAAGAAATCAAAACCTCGGTGCTGTACAATGGGTAGCATGGAAAATACACTGCCCTGAGCCAACTGAATATTTGAGCTGATATTTAGTGTTCTCTTTGCGCTAAAAATTGTGCATGTTCTGGCGTCTGGCCCTGGCCACTGAACATCTTGGGCAATCCAGCCCCCAGCACTGCTCAGGACATTCTTTTGGGTTTACAAGGAATCTTTATTGAAGCAGTACACAACGATAAGCATTAATAGAAAGGGCATTCCTCTCCCATAGCTTTAAAGAGAAGCCATTAATTGCCTTTGCAGAAATGTGTGCGATGTGAATTCCTGGAAGGGTGGGGCTGGAGGGAGAAAGGACTGAGAGATGAAAACCTGCAGGAGTGGTGTCAAGAATAAAATGTAACTGTACATTGCACTATGCAGATTTAGAGAAATCTTGTGTCTTGGGGGAAAAAAGAGCTGATCGGCCACTATTAGTGTCCAACTTGATCACCCTGTCCTCAGCTACTGTCACATGTGCTGCTGCCATGGTCAACCTGTTTTCTTCCCCACTTCTCGTCCCCTGTGTTGTCCCAGCTCTGTGTCCGTGGGTCTCATCCCTGTCTGTCAGCTCCTGCCCTCTCCTGTTGGATGGGTTGAGCTTGACCATAACCATGATGGGCAGAGAGCACATGGAGAGCAAGGAAATGCTGGCAAACTTGGTGTGGTGGGAATGGGAGCATTGTCCCTGCATCAATTTGCTATTTTTGCAAGGAAAGCCACTTCTGCAGGTCATGCTACGAGTGCTGGTCCTGAAGTGCTGATGTGCTGCCATGCACAGGGTTAATCCCAGGCTGTAGATGTAAGGAGGAGCGCTCCAAGACTCCTTGCCACCACCCTGTGACAGCCACTCCATGGGGCAGGAAGGGAAAAGAGGAGTTGGAGATGCGAGCAGCCAGGAAGGCAATTAACCAGTGCCTCAGATAAGAGTAAAATATTCCATCTGCCTTTGTTTTAATGGCATTGATCTAAAGCAGAGGCACAACGATTTCCAGTGCACAAGTTTATGGTCTGTGTTTGCTGGTGGGAATGGCTCTCTGTCCTTGAGAGTGGGAGCGCTCCATGTTGGTGCAGTTTATCTTCTGGTGAGTTAAGGACTTCAAGGAGATTGCTTTAACGAGGGGTTAGCAAACTTCACAGTTGTCTGCGATATTTTATTGGAGGCTGGGGAGACTCTGCTCAAACATCTGTTCAGGAGAATAAACAAACAACCCTGCCACGTCAGTTATAGCTGAGCCACAGGTTTTGGGAAGGAGGTGATCGATGGGCTTCTATTACAGGCCCAGCCTGGCTCCTGGGGTGTGTCTTATAAGGCAACTGAGAGGATGAGGAGCGTGCAGAGCTGCTCTGGGATCGAGTCCTGGCCCTCTCCATTGCCTTCATACTTCAATATCGCATCCCAGAGGGGAGATGTGGTCTTTGGTGGTTGTTTTTCAGAATAAACATTCTGGGTCAGGAGCAATGGTTAATACAGCAGAGATCTGGGAAAATATACCTCTGTAAACAACAATGTTTTATAGCTGTGAAAGGAACTGTGTGTACCTCTGCCTGTATTGGATTGTAGCCTCCTCGCAGAAACAAATCAACAGGGAATTTCCTCACTTGGAGGAAAATATTCAGTAGTCTTCGTTTGGACAATAAATTTCACATAATCCATATTTCCCTGGAATGGAGAGACAGCATATGGACTGTGGTGGGAAATTAAATCCAAGAGGAATCAAAGCAGGAGGCAGTGAGATTTCTTATGTGGGCAACTGAATGAAATACATTAGGAAACCTTAACTTTGCTATCAGTCACAGAAGAGAGAGTTTGAAACATAGATCCTGCCTGCCACAAACTTCCAATGGGATGTTGTTGTAAGAATGTTGGACAAATATATCTATATCTGTCTATCTGTCTCTCTATATATCCCTCTCCACAGAAATACAGACATTTGACACTGAAAAAAATGTGTGTCATACAAAAGAAACAGTGAAACATGCAGGGTGCAAAGGCACTGGTGATGTTATCTCTTATCCAAGTGCCAGCCCTGCCAGCAGCTGGGAACACGAGCTCCTTGGGGGTTTGAGGTCAACAGGAGAAGCCCATATGGGTAACCTAATAGCACAGTACGGGCAGGAATGGTTTTCACTGTACAAAGGGCAATTTCATGGTCATCTCCCTTGGAGAGCTGGTGGGAGTTGGAAGCTGAACTGCTATTTGTGTGTTTGAAAACCTCTCCTGTAATGTTTAGACAGAATGGTGACAGGCTTTTATAAAAACACCCCAAAACAGGCACCTGTATTTCGCTCTGTCAGGGTGACTTTGCTCACAGCCCTAGAGAAACCAGGCATGCAAAGTCTTTTTTTATTGTAGTTATTCTGTCTTTCAATAGATTTCATAACATGCAGGAATCTTATTTATTTACAGAATCAGAGAATATCCTGTGTTGGAAGGGGCCCACGAGGATCACTGAGTCCAAGTCTGAACGGAATGGCCCATATAGGGATCAAACCCACAGCCTTGGTGCTATCATCACCATGCTCTTAACCAACTTTGTCTAAATACCTTGTTTTGCAAATAAAATGAGGTTTTTCCTTTAAAAAGACTGTCTCTTCCAGAGAAAAAAAAAGGTGTTTTTTCTAAGGAAAAACAAGGCTTGTGATGTGGCATCATTTCCTCCAGGAAATATTTGGGCTGATTCCTTCTTCTGGTTGCCTCTGGTGCCAGGGGTCTCCTGCAGTTCCCCACTGCGTGAATTTCCACAGAGCTCAAAGACAGGAAGGTCTGTAAACCCAGGAATGGAGGAGGAAGAGAAGGAGGAGGAAAAGGTGATAATCTTCCGTGCTGAGGGAATGTCAACCCCATGGTTTTAAATGACTCTCCCAAATACTTCTGAAAGTTTAACAATTGGCTTAATAACAGGAAGTTGGGAGCTGGCAAATTACCATTCTTATAATCAGAACAGGAGGCTGAGAGAAGGAGTTATGTTTTGGCAGTGACAGCTAATTTCCACGTCTCATTAAAGCAACGTGGCTTACTCATTTATGTTTAAGGCTGTTTTTCTTTGAAAGGATAATAGAGTAGATGCCCCCTTTTATTGGACATTAATCTGTTTTGTCTGAGTCATTTGTATTGATGGAGGAAGGTGGGTAAACACAGCACCAGGCCTGTGTCCCTCTGATACCAGTCTGTTACTGGAAAAGACATGGAACACGTCACTTCCACGGTGTCTGGGCTCAGCTCTGAGTCGGCACAGGGACTGTCCCAGGAGCAGTTTCATGTCTCTATATTGTTTTTTTTTTCCCAGAAGAGGCTCAATGTTTTGATGTGGCCTGAAAAGGCACCAAAAGCAGAAATAGGTGCTCATGTTGTCAGGATCCGGGCAGGTACCTGACCACTGCACCTGGTCCAGTCTCCAGCCCCTATCCCATCTCTCCAGAATGACGTTTGGTGACCAATAACACAAATAATAATGTCAGTCGTAGAATCACAGAATCCTAGAATGGTTTGGGTTGGAAGGGACCTTAAAGCTCATCTCATTCCACCCCTTGCCATGGGCAGGGACACCTTCCACTATCCCAGGTTGCTCCAAGCCCCATCCAACCTTGCCTTGGACACTTCCAAGAATGGGACAGACACAGTTTCTCTGGGCAACCTGTGCCAGGGCCTCACCACCAGTCCAGTACTTTCCTATATCTCAGGCAGTTTAAGGATAATTCAAATCTACGGAGTCCTTTCTGCTTTCCTTGATAAAGTCCCTACCTATGAGGGCAAAAGCGCTGGTCCTGTAGAAAGAAAACGTATAAATCAGATTTCTCAGGGTCATCATGACACTTCCCAACAGCAATCCTCACCAGTGGAACTCTGTTCTTCCTACCTGGTGCAGCCCTCCCAAGCATGGGACTGAGAGATGTGGTGGGCAGCAAAAGCTCTGCACAGCTCCCAGGGTGTTTTGCAAAGAGGTCTGAGCAGAGACACAACAGTGATAACACAGAAACAAGGGTGACCGACAGCCCGGGTCACCAAAGGTGCTGGGTCATAATGAGCCCACAGCAACATTTGCACACACTTCTGGAGCACAGCCTTTGAAAGGACGAGGCTGTATTTTGACTGAATTCCGGCTGAATTTTGGCTGGATTTTGACTGAAGGCTTCTGTGGCGTGTTTCTCTGCTATGGCCCCAGAATCAATGGTTTGGCTTTTGCAGAAGCCTCTTGCTGCAAAACAGCAGGACTTAAAGCAGTGCAAACTGCACAGTAGAAAGCTCAAAAAAAAACCCCAGAAAAATTGGTATAATGATCATCCAAATAGAGCTTTATCCTTTGAGTTATATTTAAAGATAAGTAAACACCAAACATGTGTCTTCATCAGTTCTAGAATACGATCTGAAGCAAAAAAAGCTTGGGCTGAGCAATTTAGAAGCAAGGAGAAAATCCTGAAAAATCAGATTTCTCCAGTTTTATATAGGAGCTAAAGAGCTGGAACAGAAGGGAGCCTGGTGTCTGAGGTCCAGCACCTCTTGCTAGACGATAGATTGACTGTCTATACAATGCCGTGAAGTATCCTGTCGGCTTTATCTTGGGTGGAGAAATAGAGGAAGGAAAGTCACAATAGCTCTCCTCCCTTTATCAAAATAGTCTGTGCCTATCTAAGAATCAAGGATAAATTAATCACAGGGCTCCTTTGGGATTTGGGCTGCTGCTAGAAGCCAGCGGGTGACATGGTGAATGTGCATGTTTGAATATCATCCAAGCATTTAACACCCTCCAATTTGGACAACGTGTCTGCGCAGCATCGCTCCAAACAGTTCATGTGCAGCCTCATCAAATATGTAAACACTGCATTCCTTTTTGTTTGAAAGCCTCTCCTTCCTCTCATATCCATTTTTTACAGCCCTCACCTCCTCCACCACTCTTCTCCCGTGCAAGATCCAGCACCTCCCAGCCCTGCAGCCTCCCAGAGCCCCCAGTGCAGGCAGGGATTATTCGGGGTTATTTGCAGCTGATACCATCTGACCCTAATTCGCTATGAAGTTGTAACTTGTGTTCGGTCAAAGGTTAGACTTGATGGTCTTGGAGGTCTTTTCCAACCTTAATGATTCCTTGGTTTTATGAACTTGCCCATTGCCTTCTCCAGGACTCCAGGGAAAGGAGTGGAGGTGGCGAGTCCTGTGTTTAAACAGGGCTATGCATGCAAGGATGTTCATGTTTAAGGGGTACAGCATCTCCAGAAGGAGAGAGGAAAAAAAAAACCAAAGCGCATTTTCTCATAATTTATGCAACTGATACGAAATATTTGTTATACATTTCCTTTGGGATGTATTTTGGTTCCAAACCTGTGATACCAGCTGATAATGAGTTACACATTTATTTTGAAACAGCGCAGGCTGACGCTAATTGGAAGCACGTTCTGTTTGACTAAGCAGGTACAAGAACTCTGAAATACTCACTGCCATTTCACAGGCTTCTGCAATGGTATTAATCAAAGCACTTTTTCTAAGCTAAGAAAAAGTCAATGCAAAAGTGATCAGGTATGACACAGGGTAAAGCAACAATCCACCAGGACCAGCCAGGGAGATTTTTCTTTTCTGTTATGTTTTCATTAAAAAAAGCGCAAAAAGCTTTCAACTGGGACTAGTAAATTTTTCATTGCCAGATGAAAACTTCTAGTGATTTCAGGAAATGTCAGGTTCTTTCCCCTACAGAAAGCAGGTCTTACTTTTGGAAAAAAAACAAATTTAAAAGAAAGAAAAAAGGATGATTTACATTATAAGCCTGGCTGGAAATTTATGACTATTTCTTATACATGTTCTTTCTGGGTTCTCTAGCAATCATGTTGCATCCACATTAACTCATGCTGTGGCCCAATGACAACTGAGATGCAGAAATGGAGACACAACCAAGTTCTGGCAGCTACTGCTACAAAGCCGAAGCAGCTGAAAGCCTGAAAACGCTGTTTTTCATCATCATCATCATCACTATCATCATTGCTTGCATTACATTATCCTCCACAATCACAAAAACAAGGCTGAGACTGCAAACAGGAACACATGAGGAGCCCATTCTACCTCTTGGGACAGGATTCAATATTATCTAAAGCAGGTCTGTGGTCATAGTCATTATCCAGAAAAATAATTAACACTCATGGCCGGGAAAGTGAAACACCAGGACAGCCCCTGAGATGGCCCAGTAAGTGTAGAAAACTGTGACAGCACTGTGCTAAAAGGATCCTCAGCCCCTGAAGTTTTAAAGCCTCGAGAATCTAGGTTTTTAAAGAAAGCAGAGGGATCTGCCTTTTATCACCCTGCTATTTACATAGATAAATGGACAAAAATTATATACATGAGTGTGGAGGATGTAGGAAGCTTTTCCACGGTGAAAATGGATTCAGAGAACTACTTGATAAACATTACTGCAGGCAGCAACAGCTGCACTGAAAATCAGGTTGCTATGATGAAGGAGAGGAAATGGGCAGAATAAGACTTTTGCTGGCAGATCTTAAAATCACATCCCTGACTGATATTCATGTCCAAGCTCTTCGTGTCCACTGAAGTTACCCATCCCTGTCACAGAAATGTGGATTTTGTAGTAGCATTCCATGTGGGGAATCATCTGCTAATTTCAAAGCTACAGCTGGGTTTTTCCTGTTGCCACATCTTGCTAAATACTGGGAGCAAAAAAGTAAAAGGGTGTTCTTGAACAAATTTATCTTAACTTTTCAGGTGGTAGACATTGTTTCCTTCCCCAAATACAAGAAAATAAAATGTGGTGGTTTCTTTTCTTTGCTCTTGCAAGGAAAAAGTTCAGCGAAGTTTCACTCCAGCAGGAAACTTTTCTACCTAAGTCGCAAAAAGGGCCTTTCCCCTCTACTATGAGGAGAATTTAATAAACCAGTGAAACCTTTAACCACACAGGTTGGAGGAAGAAGCCAACAAAGAGGGACTTAAGGGGGAGACAGGACAGAATTTGCTGGCACAAACACACATGCAGGCATAGTAAGTAAACAGAGGAAAAGCTATGCAGAGGCATAATTAGATCCTGCATGGATCTATGGCCAGGGATCCATCAACTGTAAAAAATCCAGGTTGCTTGGTACTGCTGGCCTGGCTCCAAACCTTGGAGAAACACAGAGCGATCTCCAGTGAGGGAAATTTCCACGAAACAACGTTGTGAGGACATCCTGCGCTGGCTCCACCACATTTTTTTTCCAAGAAAAGCAGCCAGCAGCCCAAACCGAACGCCAGAAAACGTAGACCTCAGAAACGTAAACAAAAACAAGCAGGGGAAAGAAGCCTTCAGAAATTTGGGGAAAGCAGAGAAAGGAGCAGCCCAGTGGAAGGCACCAAAGGACTTGAAGAAATCCAGTCTGCTGTTTGTTCATTGCACCGGAGTAAATGCCATGAAACTGTCCCTAGGAGCAAGATATTTGGCTGGCACAATGTTCCCGCTTGCCAAAATGGGAGGCTTTGTCCGGACTTCATCACCAGACAAGGAGGAACTTTCCATTCGAGAGCAAATTGGGAGATTGACCATGATGGTGGAAGCACTTCCTGAAGAAACAAGGCATTGTGCACCCCCAGTTCCTTGGGTGATGGATGCAAGGCCATAGGATAGAGTGTCGTTTTCCAGACACCACAAAAAGGCACTCCAAACTACTGCTTCTCGATGTCACACGCGTGGCAGGGAACGCTCAACTGGCCGTGCAGCTGACATCAGAACAGAACGGCCTCCAAGAAAAGCAGCACAGGCTCAAGTACTGTGCCTTTAAATAATAACTTCTTCTCTACCAGATGATTTTAATAAGCCCAGGCACATGTGTTGTAACCCCTTGATGCAGTACAATATGAATAACCAAATAAAAGATCTCTCCAGATTTTAAGATTTACTGTTTGCGATGGGAAGAGGCCAACCAGATGACATCATTATATTTCAAATGTGAAATACTGCCAGGTTTGGTAATTCTAAACTAGAGAAATTGATCCTCTATGTTTTTGCAGAAAAACGATTTTTGGATTTTGGGGGTGATTTTTTCTCTTGTTATTTATGTAACTGTAACATTCATGTCGAGCAAACTTGAATTTGACTTAAAACTAAAGCCAGAGTACCTTATCTTACAGATTATTTATTTTCAGCTATCTGCTTAGCTGGAAATAATTGAGTTTGACAATTTATAGGTTAAAGAGTCAATGGATTGTGTTGGATAATTCACAAAGAGCCAATTTCTAGCTCAGGCAAAACCATGCTTGGTTTAGGTGGGAGTCTGCCTGATGAGGATGTCAGGAACTTGGTCCCTGTCTGGAAGATGCTGCTTTGTTTGTCTCTAAGGAACTAAAATCCATACGTACGTAGCAAAAACACCCTTTTCATCTGAGACATCTGGATTTCTGGGGGGATGAAGCCATGATAATACTATATTATATTTACATGCCATCTTTCTTCAGGGACTCTACATCTTCTCATGTCTCGTGGCTATTTCAAACACTCCCTTAAATGAGGACCCCTGAATGCCGTTCAGCCACTGCAGAGCTGCACACATCGAGCCCCCACAAGGTTAAGCCACTTGCCCAAGACTGCAAAGTGATTCACAGGCAGAGCTGAAACAGAAAACCACAAAGTTCTTTTCCCACACCCCTGCACACCACTTCTTTTAGACTGTTTGTTGATGATGTGAATAATAACAGTTGCAAAGTTTTGTACTGCAGACAACTCCAGTGGCTGTTCTTTTTTTCTTTTAAATCAAATACTTAAAATCTCTTTTCTTTTCCACGGAAGCAAAGGATTCTGAAATGTCATGTCACAGCAATGCTTGCAGACAAACCCATACCCTGAGGGCCAGGAAAATATTCTATTTTTACAGCACACATAAGTATATTTATTAAAGCAGACATATATACATAGAATTATGTTGGATCTGTGTTCTTCAGAGAGGAAGCTCCAAGTGAAACTGACATGGTTCACCCATCACAACAAAACAGGTCCTACTTAAATCTCAGTGCTGTGACTGCTTTGGTGCATTGTATGCCATGTCTGACCCTTCAATCCCAATCCTCCATCCTGGCTGCCAATCCAGGAGCTGGCACCAGGAGGTGGAGCACACCAGGACCCGCTCATCCCAAAATCCTGCACGGATGGTTTCCATTGCTGACGGGTAAATCTCCCTGTGGTAGAAAATGGTTACCTCAGTACCAAGGTAGGGTCGGTCTGAGCTGACCTTCTTTGGCTGGACCCTGAAATCCATCCCATCATGGACAGGGGGATAAGTTCCTGGTGGACGTGGAGCTGGGAAGAGTGCCTGGAGCATGCCCGCAGCTTGGAAACAGCAGCAGCAGCAGAGGACGAGGCCAGAATAAGCACAGGAACTGAGAAGCTCCAAAGGGAAGTTTCTGGGTCCAAGAGCTGGTTGGGAAAGGCACTTGGCTCCTTGAACCAGAGGAGCCTTTCCTGCTCTTTGATTCCTGGTGTGCGGAGGGAAGCGGGACTTCATAGCTTCACATGGAAGAAACGGCCCACACCACCCCCAGCTCCGATTCCAGAGAGGCATTCCTCTTCCCACCAGCCAAACAGGGAAAGAAAGGAGTGGGGAGGGAAAACAAGAAGTGCTAAGCCCAGAATTTTGGCGAGCTGTTTCAGCCAAAAAAAAGTTTGAAAGCCTCTCTGGTTACAGCAAAAACCACTGCTGGAACCGTGGGCGAGTTCAAACCCGGGAAGGTTTTTGCAAGACCAGTTTTGAGGGGGTTTGGGGTGGTGCAGTTCACACACCTCAGGGACCAGTGCCTGGGAAGGAGCTGGGCCAGTTTTAGTCAGGCTGGCTGGTATGGAGACATCCAGGGAATCTTGTGTGGTGTTGCTTTACTCTCTTAGATCCTCTCAATCTTAGAAGCTGATTTAAAAGAAGCTCGTAACTCAGGAAGTTTTGGTGACCCAAAGACCTTGCTGTTGTCTAAACCATTCTTAGGGGTAAGGCTCAGGAATGCCCAGCTCTTGGGCATGGAAAGAAACACAAATATTTGCTGCTTTTTTTTGAATATAGATTTTTTTCTGGCCAGATACATGGACGTGTTCCGCAGATCTCATAGCGGATGGAGATTTGGGATGGGAGAAGCAGAAAAATCTCTGTTCCTGCACTCCTGGTGCACTCCCAGGTCTTCTGCCAGTCGAATTGTTGGTAGATATAGGAATCTGGCAAGTTAATCCACTGCCACATGCTTTAACCAGAGAGTGTGAAGGCAGTTAGGTACTTCACAGCACTCAGAATCCACCACTGGCTTGGCAGGAAGGTCCCCATGAGGCAAAAGAGTGAGGAATACATAAAATCTTGAATTCACACATCTAAATGAACTGGAACACAACCCCAGAAAGTAGAAACCAAAGAATTAAAACACAACATTTAGTAAAAGGTCTAAAAAAAAAAAAAAAAAAGCATTAAGAGACATCAGGGACGCTTTCTCCCCCACAGCTTAATTTTTAAGTGGATGTGTGGGGGAAGGAGGCCAGATTTGGGATATGGAATGCCACACTGGGAAAGACTATCAGAGGTGAGAAGGATCAAGACCCTCCCAGTGAGGGGAAGATGAAGGAGCTACAGGAAAGCCCTCAGAGAAATCGTTGTTCATTTCCAATAGCAGGGCCTTTATTTGTCTTCCTTCTACCCAGACATGGATCCCAGCGCACTCCATGAAAACCAAGATGTTGCCTTCAAGTGCTGCCCAAACCAAAACACAGCAGGGAAGATGAAGGAAGGGAAGGCAGGACAACCCTGCATCCCAAGCCAAAGTCCTCATGCACCTAAATTCTCTCTGTGCCACAAAGGGAGAGTAAATCTTAGGATAAATGAGTCAGGGACCACCGTGGGAGGGTGTTTACAGCCAGGACGATGCTCCCATTTACCACTGCATTTTTGTTTATGACAACTTTCAGATTAATTTTATTTATTTTGCAAATAACCATGGCTGGATGCCCAACTTTTAACTTGGGTCGGGTGGCGTTTTGCATTTCAGCAGGAGCCTTTCGTGGTGTCCAACTAAAACATGTAATGTGGGCAGGAATGTGTTTTCCTTGTTTTAAGAGGAGCAGCAGAAGGAGACTTGGAGAAACTTCTGTTCCCTTTTTTCCCCTGCTCTACTGGATGACTTAAAAAATGAAGGAGAATCAGTTTCTGTGTGAATGTATCCCTGTGGACTATTTTTGAAACACAATATTTAGAACCGTGCAAAAAATGGGGTTTTTTTTTTTTTTTTTTAATTTGGCTGCCAAACCAGACAAATAAGGAAAAAAAGTTCATTTCAGATTGACTAATCTGCTTTGTATGACTGCAAATTAATGATACTCTTTCATTTTCACATTTGGATTGTTATTTTCTTAGCATTTGGAAAAGAGTTGGGGTTGTTTGTTCGGGGGGGGAGAAAAAATCTCAAAAAAGAGCGGAGGAAAAAAATCTATTTAAACAAGGCAGTAATATGTGAAAGTTATTCCATTTCCTTCCTGGTTTGCAGGTGAAACTATCTGGAAGTTGCCTGACTAATTTATCATCTCAAAAGAATATTTTGGCAAATTTTCTTCTCAGACAAAACTCCAGTAAATTTCCAATAATGAGAAGATGGATGTGGTGTTGTTTTCCAGATAAATTTCCCATTTTAGGATTAATAGGATAACACAAAGCAGTTTTTCAGTGTTTCCTTAACTAGTGATGTCAAAATATTGAAACCACACATTCAGGCCTGGGTAGTGAACCTCCAGCAAAATCTCACCAGCTTGAAATAAAAACACAGCCAGAGTGCAAAACCTTTCTGCAATTCAATTTCCTTGTTGGGGCACTCACAAATCAGTCACAGATGCAGCCACGTCTCCTCATCTTTCAGGTGTGGAGCCGCGTGTGACAGCAGTGGACATTCATAGCCCACCTTGGCTGCAAAGAAGTCCAGCACTTGAGGCTCAGTAGGATCATCAGCTTCTTTTGTTGTTCTTCCTGCTGTTGTCCAAACAGTGCATTTTGGGAAAATAAGGGGAAAATGGTGTTGAACCTTATTGAAATAAAATAATGGCATGCACTGAACACCAGCTTGCCAAAGAAGGATTTCTTGGAGGTCCCTGACCCAAGCTGTGTCCCAGATGCCTTGTACTTTTCCATCAAGACATCACAGCCCGGGCTGGAATATTCTGTACCCTCCCCATCGAGGTGCTTAGGAGAAAGAATGAGCTCTCTGGACATTACCAAGTTGTTAGAACAGGATCTGGGAAAGCAGGGCAGGCTTTTGATGAAGCAACCCCCATCATCAGGGGACTGCATCTGAGGAATAAAAACACCAGAAACACGTCTCCAAGTTGTCTCCATTCCAGCACCCAGACCCCTGTCAAAGCACCAATATTGTGGAACATCATCTGCTCGCGTGAGGTTCGAGTTAAATCTTTCCAACACGTTCTTCCTGTCAGCAGTTACACACAGCCAGAAATGAATATCTAGAGAGTGCACAAGAAGAAGCTAACCACAATTGGTGTTAATTTGGAGGTGTTAGATTTTAGGGTCCATGAGATTAAACTCCCCTAAATGGACCTCAGTTGTGGCACCAAGTCAAAACGCAGCACTTTGTGTGAGGTGTGTGAACTTGAGGAATTTGAACCAAGAGTCACGAAGACACTGAGACACACAAAACCCCACATAAACGGCTAAAATAATTTTAAAAATCCCCCCTCTTTTTCCACATTATTTCAGTGAGTATTTTAGTGGAATTTTGGATTACATTCAGCTAGTGCCTGGAAAGGTTTTTGGATGTTTTACTGTCTTAACCATATGTCAATACTTCAGTCCTTCTCTGTTAGATTCAGGTTGTCTACAAACCAGTAAAAAGTCCAATCAAGTGTGTCCAGAAAGGGACAAACCCAGCAGCATGTGACCAACACAGTCCCTTTTTAGCTCCTTTTTTTATTTTAACTTCCTGGTGTGCTAATGCAATTATTGTCCATGGACACGGAGCCTTTCTTTTAGGGAAGTCTTGGAATGGATTGAAAACACAGCCCTCATCTTCTCCCTGAGAAAACATTTATGCTTATTTTATGGTTGGGTAGTTGTTCAAATGCCCATGCAATGCATCCAAGGGGGATGGTGTGTGGGAAGAGCAAGCCCAGCTGCTCGAGGAAATTCTCCCTGTGCAAATTGTTATGGAGAGGGCAGGGTGGGATGGCAGAAATGCACAGCCCTCACCTCCTCCAGAGGGGCTTTTCAGTTTCAAAAAGAAGAACAGACTCCCGTCATTTTTTTTTTTTTTTGTGTCTTCTTGGAGGATCCTGGCACAGCTTTCCTTCTCTTTACCTCCCCTTTTCAATTTACAATAAATTAATACAGTTACTACTATTATTAAAATGACGTTTGAGCAGCCCAGGGAGGCTATTTAGAGGAGCTGGCGACGTCCTGAGTCTCACACAACCTTTTACCCTCACATCTGTGCGTTTTCATCAGCCGAACTGGGAGTGGAAAGACTCACACAGTTACAAGCTTTTATGTATGAAACGACCCACGTTAGTGAGTCCTGTGCCAATTAGCTGAGGCACAGCACAGTGGTTCCAGCTCATCCACACAGCACACGGCACTCCATCCCCTCAGCCCTTCCCCTCTAATCAGGGGTTGTGATTTGGCCACAGAGTTTGGTCACAGTTTGTGAACAGAACACGTTGAGGCTTGAAAATCTGGTTGCAGTCTTCCCACGTGATTTTGGGGGCACAACATTTCTCTCTTAAGCAAGAGGATGAGGTGAATTTTTTCTGTCAAGTCCTGAATATCCAAAAACCTTTGTGCGTGCAGCAGAGTGATGGCCCTGTGAACCTAGCAGCACCATGCTGGGAAGGGCCTGAGCCCATCTACTTTTGGATTAATGGCAAAGAATGCCAGGGTCAATGCACTACATCCAAGTCTTAACTAAAACACCTCCAGGCTGCTTTGCTACTCCCCATGCAGCAGCTGGCATCTGCTTTGCAAAAGGTCCCACGCAGTTCCCTCTCTCTCAGAAATGTGCAATAAAAAAATAGTAATTCCCTCACTAAAAAAAAAAAAAATCGATGGATTTCGTACGCTTCCATAGGATCTCTGTCCTTGAGTTGCCCCCTCGTTGCTACTGTTCATCTGACACTTCCTTGTGTGCCTGTGAAACACCTTCACTTGTCACTGCCTGTCCTCAGACACACCATCTCTAAGGATGACGCCATCAGGATGCTCATCCTTGGCTGCTGGAAAGAGCTGGAAAGGGTTCAGCTGCTTCCTGCACAGTGACCACTCCATCAGCAGGAAGTGTGATGTGAGACATATTCCAGAGCAACCGCTCAGCTCTGGGAGGCAACAGAACATCCTCCAGCCTGCAGAGCTCAACGCAATCCATCTGCTCCCTTTGACATCCCTGTGCTGCCTTTTGCAAGGCACATTCCCCGGCATCTCTGTACTTGCCAAGTTCTCTGTGACTCATGTTCTTCCCAAGTACAGCAAAGTTGTGAATTCCCCTCAGACATTACAGTGGTTCTCGTGTTTTGATGGTCTCCTGCTTCGGTAGCCTTAGCAGGGTTTGACAAATGGAGTTACTGATGTGAGGAGGAAAACAGATGTTTTGCTTTGTTTTCCAGCAAACAATGATGTTATTTCTACAGAATGACCCAACAAGAAAGCAAAATCCTTCCAAACCTCACAGCACTAACCTTCAGCTCTAGCAGTGTGCGGCTTTCCCTTTAACCCACTATCAGCCAGAAAAATAAATACGTGAAGGAAGCACAGGTAAAACTGGCAGGTGTGATGAATGAGACCTTTGTCAATGGATCCACTTCCCTGCTCCTTAACAATACATGAGGAAGAACTGTGCGTGGTGAGAGGTTCGTGGTGTCCCTCTTGAATCAATGGGGAGAAACAGATGAATTTGAGATGCGGTGGCTACTGCAGAGGAAGGGGTTGAGGTCCTTTAGGTTCCTGTATCCCTTTACTCACTCCAAAGATTGTCAGCTCAGATTTTGACGTCAGCACACACTGGGTCAGCTGAGACACACTGAGGTCAAGGGGAAGGTTGTGTGCTGGGAAAAGCTTTCTGCCTCATCACTCCAGATTTTGCTGGGAGAAATTGTTCCCCCTTTTTTAAACCACAGAAAATGATACAAGGGCAGAGTGGCATCTCTTCCTGATGACTGAGGTGATAGCATAAAATATGGCAAAAAGAACAAAGTCTGAGATTTAATAGGAATAAAACACGATGAAGCAGTAGTTCTGCTCTTTTTCGTGTACAGCTATAACTTGTGTGAGTGATTACACAGGTGACAGAAGATGTATTGGTCCCTGACTGCAAAACTGATGTAATGCATGAATCTGTAACAAAACCCTCAGTTTATGACACCAGAGTAGGATGAAGCTTCTCCCTTGTCTCAGATGTCATTTTACCTGCTGTAAGTAAGTTCCTTTGTTCTACTCCTGCAGTTCTTCAATGTCTTTCACTCCAAATGGGTCTTAACCAGAGAAATTTAAGGTGAAACCATGTCTTTCTAGTCCAGTTGCAAGGTTCTATTTAATTGCTTCTTGGAGGCCCAACTGGTGACGATTTCTTGATTCCAACGTCTTTGTTTCAGCATGGAACAAAGTTAAATTGCATTTCCTATCAAAACAGTTGCTGAAGGTGACTGGTGGACATCAGGTGATGACGAGAGGAGAGAAGGGACTCTTCTGTCCCGGGAAGGTGAAGGGATACCATGGTCTAGCAGCTAAGAGGTGGTCCCTCCAGTAAAATGCCTGAGCTCTCTTTGCCCTATTGACTTTCCTCTGAAAACAGAGAGGGACAGGGCCCAAATTGCAATTCTTTGCAATTTGTCTCACATTTCTTTTTCATCTGAGGAATGGATACGAAAATACAAGGCTTGCCACCAAGAATGGATGTACATTTAGGCTCTCTCAAATAATCACTCATCTCAGGTTACCCAAAGAATACAGATAGTTGAGCTTTGCTGTTTGAAAAGGGCCACACTGTCAAACAAAATTGCTTCAAATCCTCCTCTTAACCAGCTGCTGATTTCCGTGCTTACAAACTCAGACAAGGTTTCTCAGATAAACCAAGCAACTGAGTTATATTCCCAGGCAGGGAAGATGTTGTTATTGAATTATGTCTTGCCAAACAGTGTCCAGTCTTGCAGTCTCTGGGCTCAATGAACAAGGATTTCCATGGAAAATGACCCAGGTTCCTTCTCTCCCTGAGCTTACTCTGGAGCTGTCCATTGGAAGACGCACTGCTGGGAAAATACTACAAAAAAGGTTCCCAGGAATACTCATTTTAATGCCTTATTGAATGCACTGGAACTGGTCTTATGTTCTTTTTAAGTTTCTCTTTCCAGTAATGAACACATTTACTGACAAGAACAATTACAGAAGCAACAAATTAACGGAAAGATATTTTATAACGCAAGTATTTATATTGGAAACTTGGCGCTAAGTGGAGTGTTCCTTTGATCGTGGAATGAAGTTGTATTATGATCTCCTGTAAATCTAGTGCCTAATAAAAACAAAACTGAAACCTCAGATGGTATTTGAGTATTGATAAGAAAAATTAGCAAGTGAACACCTATTTGTGAAGAAAGTTTTGTACCGATCGAGAAGTGAGATGATGTTCTTTGATTATTCCAGACAAGGAAAGAAAGAAAAAAGGATTATTCAGTGGATGAATGATTTGATTGGTGCTGTTTGTATCTGATGAAGAGACTTTTTTGGGGGCAGGAGCAGAGTGTGTTGTGCATATCTGGAACACTACCACAACAGTCATGGTGAAATCAAAGATGAACATTCGACATCCAAAAACACAAAGAAATTTCAGCTTCTGCTGTATGTGGACTCCTGCATTAGTCAGAGTGTCTCCACTGATTCAGATGGAAATAGGGCTGTTTATGGTCATTATGACTAATCATGTGAATAGGGAAAAAAAGATCCCACTAAACCCAAAAAAAGCCAGCGATGCAATCCAATTACTACCAACAGCATAAAGAATAACAACTAAGACTTAACTTGGAAAGGGCAATCCAGACAATTTTGTTAATATGGACACTGTGATGACTTCTCAAACAAAAAAACTGACCCAGAACAAACCCCAAACTGTATAATTAAATTTGAACAGGGCAAAAATATTTTAAAATCTGCACCATCTATGCAGTGTAATTAAAAATCTGGCCAAAAAGCCACTTAAACCAGATTGGTTGTTGTATCAGTAATTATTGAGCTCAACTGATTAACTCCTCATTCTGCAAGAGTAAAAAGAGACTTGAACTGACAGGAAAAATCTCAACTAAAGTTTTTCTGATTTAAGTTTTCTTTTGCAGGACCAGTCAGATCTCTGCATGAAATCAATGATAGGAAGTGGGGAAAAGAAAAAAAGAAAAAAAAAAACTTTCTGCTGTTAAAACTGCCACAGCAACTTAGCTGGGCAGGTGGGAATTATCCATAAGAAAAACTGTCTGGTCACTGTTGTTGAGACAAGAAATCTGGCAATGAGTAACAGGGGGATGGATGTTCCTGACTTGTTTTCAGATGATGTCGAACTCTGTGGGCAGCACATCAGGCTGACTGGCCACAGAGATGGTCCAGAGCTAAATTCCACACCCCACCTAAAACCCAGCACAGGTCTTGACTGTGCTGCAGAGCTGGTGAGAGAGTGCAGTGGTGGAGAGGAAGGGTAAGGGACTATTCATGAAGGCAATTGAGGCTTTCCCCCTTTTGCTATTCCAAAACTGCTTCACCTCAGACACAACAAAAGTGAAGAGAGGTTAAGTCTACTAATTTCAGAGGGCATGTGGCCAGAAATTCCAATGAATGCCTAACACCACCTTGTCAGCTCCACTTCTACTTACAGTCAACAATTTTTCATGAAACATGCTGAGATTTTTCAAGTGCTTCATTTTTTTGCTGTGGAGTGGAAAACAATCAGTGTAATGGGCTGGCTTTTCAAACACTTAGGCCTGATCTGAAAACATGCCAGTATTTTCTCTCTCAGCAGATAAGGAGATACTTTTGTTCAGTCTTTATCTTCCATCTTTCCCCTGACCTGGCAGCACATGAGGTGTTGTGTAGAAAAATGTGAGGCTAGAGGGAAATTAAAACCTATTTTGTATCAGCCCAAAGGTATTGTCTGCCTACCTTTTATTTTCTGAGACTGACAAGTGAAGGTGCAGTTGTTTTTCTGCTATTGTCTGTCCAGAATCTCCCCCTCCCTGCATTCCTGAGCAATACAAACCTCACAAAACTGGTTTTCCAGTCGCTTTTTGTGATGCAAAGCTGGGACTGCCAGGTAACACCTAGGGGCTGTACACAAAGCCTGTAACATTTTTACCTCCTCCTGATGCTTTTAAATTGCTTTAGAGTGACCTTAAAATATAAGAGGAAAAGGGCACAGTCTTGAAGAAGACCTCATGCATGATTCCACTGTTTTCTCTGAAGGGAATCTACACAGAAAGTCTCAGCATCATTTATGCACTAGTTAATTTCCTTGGATTTCCCTGAAATTACCTGAGACTGGAGGCTTACACTTCCCCCTTTTTACTTCTCCCTCAGTTAAGTATTTATTTCCCCAGAGTCTGGGACTTTGTGGCCATTGCATCTTCAGAAGTGGAGTCAATTTCCCACAAAGAACCCACCAACTATCAGGCCGATGTGGATGGCTACATTTCTTTTCAACATTTGGATAAACTCTCATTCAACTTACTCTTTTAGCATTTTTACAATGTAGTTATTTGGAAAACAGAACTTTGTGTGTTACCAGCAACATCTGAAAATAGAGATTGAGCAATAAGGGCATTATAGGACTTGATTTCAAAAGAATGCGTGCAGCAATTATTCCAGGCTGCATTAAATTACACAAATTGAGAAAAGCTGTGACCTAGATATTTCTTCTCTTCAAATATTTTTCATTTCAAGACTCTACTTTTTCTTCTTCTTCTTCTTTTTTTTTTTCCCAGCCTCGACATTGTAATGAAAGAAGTATTATTTTGTTGGTAGGGTTTTTATCTTTGCAAACCCATTATGCTGTATTAACAGGTTGCAGGGGATAGTTAAACACAACAGAGACATATGTAGTCCCAGCAGAGCAGAGAAACAGATTTTGAAACAAAGATACCCTGTAAACCATTGGGAGTTATACAAAACAGACAGGGGAGCTATTTAAGTGAGGAAACCTGATCTGGATCCAGAGCTGAAATTGAAAGGCTGGAAAGCTCAAAGAGCAAAATTTGAGTATGAAATGTTATCTGTGCAGGAGGGGATTAGCTATGAGTTGAATTATATTAAAGCACACCCTATGCTAAGATAAAGTTCTGATGCACATCTTTTTTCATAGCAAAAGCAGTCACTTCTCAGAGATTCAGTACTCAAAAAAGCAGTATCATGCACATCAAATAAAAGAATTGCTCCATATATTCAGCAGCAAATAGATTTTTGGGTGCAACTGAGTGCTTTAGAAAGGGAGAAAATACTCAGATAAAATTTAACTTCCTTTCACAACAGTGTGTAAAACTGAATGAAAAATACCAAACACAAGGACATTGTAATTGGAATAATTACTCTGGATCCGTATTGGCTGGGAAATTATGTGGTGAGTCATTTTTTTTTATTTTAATCTGTTCCTAAATAGTATTTAGCAACATAGGCCTAAATTCATCTGTGGATTAATCACTACAGGATAATGACTGCTGACTTAAAAATTTCAGTAAACTGCAATTTACTGAAATGTTACTCATGTCTACAACAAAGTTGAGTACTCACTGCCTGTACACAGACTGCTTTGCCTGAGCTGATTTATCAGAAATCATTAATAATTCTCTTATAATTTCTCCTCCATCCTGTTCAAATAGTTTTGCCAATCCTTAATTGCAGCATCGCAGCTCAAAAGCAATTTTCCATAGGATTTTATTGCCTCTTTGAAGCATTAACTGGTGGAAACACTACTCCTTGCAACACACCTAGCAAGGACAAGGTCCAGCAGAAGTGTTGCTGTGTATTTGGGATGAAAACACTCAGATGGGGGCTCTCAGAGAGGCTTAAAGCCTTTCAATCCCTTCCCAGAGTCAGAAGTGTTCTTGGCTGCTCCCTCTGTGGCTCAGGGACCCCAAACTGCAGCTCCTTTGCTCCATGGGCACAGCAGGAATGTATGGAGCTTCCTCACCTGCCTCTTCAGACAAGAGGAGGAGGTAGAAGAGCTAATCCCTGCAAATTTGATCCGTAAATTGGATGCACCAATTTCCTTCCAGCCTGCCCCCGGCTAAGGAAGCCCTTATCTGTGACAGCAAGAGAAACTGGTGGCAAAAAGCAGATTGCTGCAAGAAACATTTGTGATTTCCACAGAAACCCAGCCATTAAGAACAGTTGTCTTTACCAGAAATCATGAGTAAGAGGAGAGAGATGCCAAAGGACCAACAGTGTTCCAAGAGGAAGCGTTATCCTTGTGCCACCAGGATTACGCCAAAGCTGAGCTACGTGTGACTGTGACCTGCCTGTGGCAAGTGGGAATCTGTGGTGATTTGCACTGGGAGAAAAAAAAAAATCATCCTATGGAGTCGATTTCTGGAGATCAGAAGATCCCAGCCCTGTACCCACAGCTCCCCCAGAGCTCGGCAGCTGCAGGTAGGAAATATTTCCCTACCTCCTGAATAATGGCTTTACCCACTCAAAATAGATTTTCAGTATAAATATGCCCTACATGAACCGAAAGCACTTAGGCTTAAAAGAGCCATTCACATCTATTAAGTCAGACAAATGATTGAAATTTAACATTAAAAGTGCAACTCCACACCTTGTACCATTTATCGACAGGAAATTAGGAACAATTAGATCTCTGTAAAACAAGGCAAAACCGTGATTGCTGAAGGTCAGGCTTCAGGAAAACCCTGCAGAAAGCTCCACAGCAGAAATTCTTTACAGGTACGTTCCTTTACGCTTATATTGTGCGTGTGGTTCCAGCGACAATCAGGTAAAATGGACAAGACCAGATTCCCTCACCAGCTGCAATAAATTCAACCCTTTTCCTCCCCCAGCCTCCTGTTATAAACAAGCAGAAATGTTGCACAGAACAGACACTCTTCTGCTCTTTTATGGGCGTTGCTGTGCTCTGGAATGGAAAGAGGACTGGCAAAGATTCCTTGCAAGTACCGAAATGAAAGCAAGAGAATTAATTTTATGCAACTCACTCTGTGTATTTCTGGAGTTTTAGTGCTTTCCCATTCTGAGAGCTCGCAATGAAACACCTTGTGTAAATATTGCAAGCTCCTACCTGGAATTCTCACAATGAGCTGTCAGCAGATAAACTTTCACCCTTAACTTTCTGTAAATGGATGAAGTTGAGAACACACACACACACACAGAGAGAGAGTCAGATCTCTTGACTTCTTTTCTTTCAAATGGACTGAAATTCTGATTCCTAATAAGTTTGTATATGCTAGGTTAGAAATGAAGAACCACTTTCCAAAATGTTGTGTCCAACTCAGCCAAATTTTGAATAAAGCTTCGTTAAGGTTCTGAGGGTTTCAAGTTTTTTGGACACACACACAGACATAAAGTACATTAGATAGATAGATAGATAGATAGATAGATAGATAATTTTTCTTCCAACTTCCAGTTCTGGCTAGCACTAGAGCCAACCATGCCAAAACACAGCAAAGAGGACTATTCTCCTGATACTCCCAGCTGTGGCCAGAAGAAACTGTGCCTGAAATCGCGTGAGAAAATTTCAAGACAAATGAGCTTTGGCTGATTCCGCTGCGAACGTTTGGATGCTTATTTAAAGTCAAGTGACCCCGAACTGCAAAGCACTGGATGTTCACTCGTCACTAATTTCTAATAGCCACTCTGAGACCAGGTGGAAGAGCCAAGAAAGGGCTACGGGCTCCTTTCTTGCACAGAGGATTCAAGAGATGGAGGAAATGAAAAGTCTCTGGGGTTTGTAGGCCATGTTGGCCAGAGAAGTTGTTTTTCCTTGGTGTTACGCAGGAGTTTTGATGTTTGAACAGCACCAGAGTGATGGCAACCATCTGGGTGACATCATGTCCTTGCAGACAAGCCAACAGCTTTGGCTATTGTCTGGTCCTTCATCTCCTGCAAGACAGACAGGACAATCCCACTCTCTTTCCTCTGCCACCCCCTCGTCCCCAAGATGCTTTTTCTGCTGCATGTTGGGCCACCTCCCTGCAGCCTTGAGCGAGGCTGAAGTGCTAGAGACAGACATTGTGTGATGCCCTTGGAAAATCTTGGGTTTGAGGTTGGGGACAGTGAGAGGTATAAGGAGAATAAGGAGAACTTGCATTTTGGGAAGTCAGGGAACCTTTTTTGTCACTGGTCCCTCAGATGAGTGCAGCTGAGATAAGTATGTGCTTTTACAAGCAATTATTTTAAAGTGTGCCCAGAGGACGCAATAGCCAGGCTTTGTTGGATATGTAATGCACACTGTGACAGTGTATGGTGGCCAGAATTACAATTCTGGGACCTTGCAGCCTGCAGCTGTTCAGTAAAGCAAAGGAAATCCCACCGAAAGAAAAAAAGGGAGGGGGGGTTAATGCACTTTTAAGCCAAATCCAAAACATAGATTATATGACTTCCCTCATTTCAGGGCTTTTCTGTGCCTCTGGGGGCGGCTGAAGGAAGTATGAAAGAACATCCTCCCTAGAGCTTTCCGTCCACAGGCTCAGTTTCTGTTGGCACATCTCCTGCTTGGGAGGGACAGTGGCATCAGAGGGGCCACTGCTGGTGGTGGCCCTTGCACTGGTAGTGTCAGGACTGTGATGTCCCCGTGGGTTCCTCAGGGCAGCTCTCCAGGAGCACCCATGGCATGGTTCAGTCCCAGTGTTCATCCACATGTCACTGGCCGAGGGGCAGAGGAGAAGCATCCAGCAGATGAAATATCTGCCCAGCTGAAAGCCAAGATCATCTTTGGAGCTAGTCCTGAAGCAGACCAGGGCAGGACAGTGCCTTGGGAACAGAGACAGCCAAGGACACAGACTGTGGGACATCTGTCCCACCACAGGAACCACACATCAGGCTTTCTCTTTCATGGTGCTTATTATGACCCTAACCTGATTAGTGAGAGACAGATTGTTCTGCTCTCTAAATCGCTTCCCATGAATAACTTTTGTTTGTTAGCTTGTTTGTTATTCTGGGTTGGGGAAACTTTGCCGCCGTGTTCCAGAAATTAGGCTAAAAGTTTGCCTTTGAGAACAGAGTGTGTGCAGATGTTGGCAGGACAACCTCAAGACAAATTAGGATCTGATCAACCACTCCTGCAACCGGAACAACCGATACAGTGGACGAGCAGAGTATATGATAAAGATCTCAGATAAGGTGTGCAAGGCCTAAGAGGGGCAGTGGAGCATAGAAAGGGGCTGGTTAAGCATTTTTGAGTGCTCTGGGCAGGGGCAGCAGGCTCTTTGTGATTTACATGATAATCAGAGTTACCAGAGCCTCGAAAAGCCATCCCACAGCTCTAATGGCAGAAGTGTGGCACAGATCAGATGGAGCTTGTGCTTTATTTCATCACTCCAGGTTTGCTGGGAGTGCATTTCCAGACTGCAAGTGTTGCTCAGCTCCTGGGCTTCAGCTATTCCTTACCTCAAGGCCCTTCTTGGAAATGCAAAGAAATGTGCAGAAGTTTCTGAGCCACTGCCCCCGCCAGCCCCACGTCACACACTCCGGAGTATCCATAGAACTGAAGGTGATGGGACTTGTTTGGGAATAGCTGCTGCAGTGCAGGGATCCACCGTGTTTGTGGGAGGCAGCAGACATGGAAAGGGGATTTGGGGTCCAGGTGAGTTGGTCTGCCCCTGGGATCACACACCTGTCCCTTGCAGGCAGCATCCTGGAGGCATCAGGGAGGACATGCAATGGATACAGCACTGAGGCCTCACCCAGAGATGGGCTCAGCACTCTGCAGTCCAGAAAGACACCTAGGGACTGAGCAAAGCAAAGGCTTTTCAGACCTGTTAACTCAGATCCTGGATGCAGGGTTAGGAAGTCTGAAGTAATATATTAAGTCAAAAACTCCATTAACTCAACCTGAACAAAAACATCACCGCCGAGCACTATCCAAGTTTAACACAAAACCCCTCTGGCTCCCCGGTTCAGGCAGTTTTATCAACACTTGATCTCCTTTGACATCAGAGCTGGCTTCTGTCTCTAGATCATTGTGTCTAGACTCGGTGTTTACACGAGGCTTACCCAGATTGGCACCGGGTGCTTGGCAGCCTCTCCTTGTGCGCGCGTGTTCGCTCCCGGCAGCTTTGTTTGTGCAGCTCCCCACCGAGCCTGTGACCAAAAATAAACACGGGATTCAGTGTGAGCAGCACTCAGTGGGACACTAAATGCATTTTATATTCTTTGCCCACGAAGCAAAGGATATGAACTGATTTTCAGACATCTACAAAGGGCCCTAATCAATCCCAGATCATCAGACAAGAGCGATTGTTCGGGTGAGCTCAATTTCTGCTGCTTTTCACCATTGCAACAATTACCCAAACCTCAGTCATGTTCAATATGTAAAGTGGCAGCAAAACCCAACCTCAAAAAATTTTCAAGACAGCTTTTTCTGTGTATAAATGCATCAGCCTAAGGCCAGCAAGGGTCAGTGAAGAGCTGCTTAGTCCAGTGGACTTTGAATAAGAGCAGTAATGATGTTGGTAAAAGAGGCATTTCACAGCTCACGATGGCTGGAGGAAGTTACTCCATCCAGGAATCAGCAGCTTATGTTCAGCTTCTTAAAATCCTCAGGAAAAGGCTTTATTTTAATGAGAGGATGTGTAGAGCCATGGATCTGAAAGCCAAAAAGACCTGTTAAAACAACCCAGCTGCCCTTCTGGAAAAACCCTGAGATATTTCCAAAGGTAATACAGGTGTGCGTGGCTGAGTCACAGTGTCCTCTAGACAAACATCTGTCCTCTAGACCAACATCTGTCCTTCATTCAAAGTGCCTGAAGACTTCAGCTGAACTTCTTCCTCCATCATTACATTTTGTTTGTCCTTGGCAAGAAGAATAAAAGATTAATCATAACTCTAAACCCAGTATTTGGTCAACGTGACTATCCAGGTCTTGAAAGGAGTAAACAATGTGAACATTTTGGGTAAGAGCAGAACTCAGCCAGGCAGCAGAGGAGTTCATGGGAAGCAGCACTGTTTGTTTTCACCCTAAACCTCCCAAAACTTTGTATTTTGTTATGTGTTGTTAATGTTAATCACTTCAATCACGTTAACTATCGAGGTTTTGGGTAGTCCTTGCCCCTAAGTGTCTCTTCCCGCTCATGTTCCCACGATACACACACTGGACACAGCTCGGCTGTTTGTTTCTTGGAAAAGAGACTGCACAGGAGTACTGGGATGTAATTTTGGCCAGTCAGAAAGAAACAGCCCAGAGAGCAGAGGCACTAGTTACAAAATCCTTCAATTTACTTAGTGAAGAAGTTGTTCTCACAGGGGCTGAGCTTTCTGAAATAACACCAAATGCTTGGAAAGGTTGGGTCTGCAGCAGATCCCCACCATTTGGAAGGATTCCTGGGCTGCTCCGTAGGGTTTTTATTGATTTTCTCAGCCTCATTTGTCCCTCTGGCCATCAGATGCACATGACCTCCGTGGCTGATGGCAGATCTGCAGCAAGACAGCTGAAATGGCACACATGAGGTATGCACATATTCATGGCTGCAGAAAGAGCAGCTCCTGAGCCAACCTAACGAGTACAAGAGACAGCTGAGCTGATAGGGAGTCCTGTGTGGATGTCAATTTTCAGCCAATAGTGAAGTGTCAGGACACAATTGTTTGGCAAGTCCTTTGCCCTTTATGTGTCCAAACAGCGCCGATGCCTTTGTGCAGCAGAGGATCTCACAGGGTGCTTTTCATTCACTCAAAAAAACCCCACCCCAGCAACTGCCAAACCTTCCCAAATTAGAAGTGAATCACGGGTCATTTCTATTGCAAAATCTCAGTGATAACCCTTGATAGCTGAAATCTTCCCTTCCACGTGCAATCACATCTTATGAGCTGTGGTGTGATGCTCCCCTCACGGAGATGGAGTACGAAGCGATGACTCACACCTTTTCCCAGTTGTTGTGCAGACAGCCCTTCCTATGCAGCACTGTGAGATATATCTGATGATGCTGATAAGAGGTTCCAGCGTGTTTTAGCTCCTTGTGTAATTTCCAGCCTGCGTTCTGGAAATAAAACAACTAGAAAGTCTCAGCTTGTTCCATCGGTCTTAAAATGAAGCATGTTGTGGGCATCGCTGGGAAAAGCGCAGGCCAAGTTTATTAGAAGCATGAACTTAGAAACCTATAAAGGAAATCTAATGTCAAAATTAATGTGCAGACTCTGGAGAAAACCTTGCTGGTGTCAAGATATGCAGAATAACTGAATAAATCTGCTCAGATCCTCACACAATCTTACCTCTAATTAGAGCTGCCTGAGGCAGAATCTGTCAGTGCAGGGATGGAAATGTCAGACTGGGGACAGGCTGCTGGCCCTCACACTGCTTGGGAGCTCAGACTGCTTTGCCATGGCCCTCCAGCATTTAATTCACAGGCATTAGGATCCAAAATAAGGCTGGAAAAGTTTTTCTGCAGAGTCACATTGGAGGCAGGTAGAGCCGAGGAGTGATTTTGCAATGGAAACCTGACAACTGCTGTACACAAAACCCCCTTCTATTCAGCTGACCACTGGTTTCAGGGAATAGAGGGAGCTTAGGAGAAATGAAGCATGGATTTAAACTGAAAGAGGGTCAATTTAGAGGGGCTATTAGGAAAAAATTATTTCCTGTGAGGGTGCTGAGGCCCTGGCACAGGGTGCCCAGAGAAGCTGTGGCTGCCCCATCCCTGGAAGCATCCAAGGCCAGGTTGGATGGGGTTTAGAGCAACCTGGAATAGTGGAAGGCGTCAGGAACAAGATGATCTCTAAGGCCCCTTCAAACCCAAACTGTTCTGTGTTCTG
>VZRS01005628.1:348108-364232 GCA_013398055.1 Ifrita kowaldi
CCCCACCCCAGCAACTGCCAAACCTTCCCAAATTAGAAGTGAATCACGGGTCATTTCTATTGCAAAATCTCAGTGATAACCCTTGATAGCTGAAATCTTCCCTTCCACGTGCAATCACATCTTATGAGCTGTGGTGTGATGTTCCCCTCACGGAGATGGAGTACGAAGCGATGACTCACACCTTTTCCCAGTTGTTGTGCAGACAGCCCTTCCTATGCAGCACTGTGAGATATATCTGATGATGCTGATAAGAGGTTCCAGCGTGTTTTAGCTCCTTGTGTAATTTCCAGCCTGCGTTCTGGAAATAAAACAACTAGAAAGTCTCAGCTTGTTCCATCGGTCTTAAAATGAAGCATGTTGTGGGCATCGCTGGGAAAAGTGCAGGCCAAGTTTATTAGAAGCATGAACTTAGAAACCTATAAAGGAAATCTAATGTCAAAATTAATGTGCAGACTCTGGAGAAAACCTTGCTGGTGTCAAGATATGCAGAATAACTGAATAAATCTGCTCAGATCCTCACACAATCTTACCTCTAATTAGAGCTGCCTGAGGCAGAATCTGTCAGTGCAGGGATGGAAATGTCAGACTGGGGACAGGCTGCTGGCCCTCACACTGCTTGGGAGCTCAGACTGCTTTGCCATGGCCCTCCAGCATTTAATTCACAGGCATTAGGATCCAAAATAAGGCTGGAAAAGTTTTTCTGCAGAGTCACATTGGAGGCAGGTAGAGCCGAGGAGTGATTTTGCAATGGAAACCTGACAACTGCTGTACACAAAACCCCCTTCTATTCAGCTGACCACTGGTTTCAGGGAATAGAGGGAGCTTAGGAGAAATGAAGCATGGATTTAAACTGAAAGAGGGTCAATTTAGAGGGGCTATTAGGAAAAAATTATTTCCTGTGAGGGTGCTGAGGCCCTGGCACAGGGTGCCCAGAGAAGCTGTGGCTGCCCCATCCCTGGAAGCGTCCAAGGCCAGGTTGGATGGGGTTTAGAGCAACCTGGAATAGTGGAAGGCGTCAGGAACAAGATGATCTCTAAGGCCCCTTCAAACCCAAACTGTTCTGTGTTCTGTGATTATATGACAGATTAAAGCATCATGATTCCAGGAACAGTAATTCCCATGTTATTTATTCCAGGCTAGCTGAGCTTCCCAGAAAGCCTCCAAGGAGCCCTGACAGTTTCCTAGCCGTGGTGAGCAGTCACCTTGCCTGCACAGCAAGTCATTGTCCGTCACTCCCACCTTACCACTGCAACGTGCTTTTCCAGGAACCTCCCACAGAGAGTTTTCAGGCAGATAAGGATTAGTTTTTCTTGAGCAGGAGCCATGGCGTTCGTACAATAGCAGTCATCACCACCATCTCCTGTGCCAGTGAAGGCCACAAGCTAACTATAGGATGCCTAAGGAGCTATTTCCTGCTATTCTTTCACTTTCCACCAGCTGTTGTTGTTATTATTTAACTTGCTATTAGCTTCAATATGATGCAGCATCAAGCAGTTGTTCTTATTAAGGAAAAATAATTGGCTGTCTGGCCCAAGCTTGGATGAAAGCTCATTTCTCTCTGGGGAGTTTTCAGCATTAGTCCATCTCCGGCAACAAAAGCTGTGATTTTAGCACCCTCCAAAACTCGGGATTACAATAAAAGTGGAAACGGGGTAGTGAAGGAAAGTTCTGAATTAAAGATCCTCATATGGACAGTTAGCAGGACGGTCACTTCTGTGTACAAAAAAATTCTAGTAAAATAAACACACTCCCCAAACTTCCTGGGCTCTAAATCATCCTGCTAAATTTGATTATCACTTAAGTGATTTAGAAAGCAAGATGTTCTCTGTGTTATGAGAGTTTATTCACAACGTCAGCTAAAACTGATAGACACTGCAGTAATTCAAACCAGAGGGTGGGGGAAAAAGGAGTTATGAAAACTTGGCTTAGGCTGGAGACCAGAGAAGAAATTGAAGGAAGAGCAGCATTTTTGAGGGAAAGGCGAATTGAAGGAATGAAGTTTTGAAATTCCTGTCTTTCCTGCCTCCCCAGTAAGCAGGAGAATCTAACGTTCCCTGGCTTCATGGGGAACAAAGCAGAGCTTGAAGTTTTCAGCTCCGCTGCTCCCACTGGCTGTGGTTCCCTGGCTGCCCAGCCCGAGCCCCAGCTCTTGTGTACACACAAACCAGCCTGTGGCTTGCTCCAGGCTTGAACCTGGTGAAAGAAAGGCTCTCCAGAGCACTGGACCATGCTGGCACTCGACACTGAACCTCCTGGATGTCAGAAATCACAAGGCTTGAGTGCTGAGCCGAGGAGGGTCTCCAGCCCTGCTCCTGGGACGGGCAGATCGCTGCTGCTCCACTCCAGTTCTCACAGGCTCTGAGTTAAACCACCCGTGGGTCTCTGCAGCTCTGTGCCTTCCGCTGACCCTTCTCCCTGATGGAATCCCTGTTCCAAAATATGCACATCCTGTGCCTACTGCACAGGGCTAAATGATGAATTGGGGATGAATTTTCCGAGCAGGGGCTGACATCCTGGCTGGCGAGCTGACACCACAACAAAGAGGTGGCAGGAGAAGATGCCACCTCTCCTGCACAGGAACTGCTGAGCCACACAGCTCTGCACCAAATCCCTCAGGAGACTTCCAGAAAGCCTCCAATAATTAACAGCATGAAGTTAACCGTATGTCAGACATTTCACGGCAGATATCCAAACTGTAAATGAGTATCTGTTAGAAATTTACTTGGAAAAGAAAAACAATAGAGGAAGATTTATTTTGTATTAATGCTCTAGCATACTTCCTTACCTATCTCCCTATCCAAGAGCTTTTTCAGTTCAGTATCCCAGTCTGGGCTCAGCACCATCCCTGTTATACCCCATTTGCCTCTCCTTAGCTTCCAGTAAATTTTGAAACAAATCAGCAAAAGCGGGAGAGGCTCTCAGCATTTTATGCAGCTGGAATAAAAGTGGGAACCGAGGCATCTGTGTGATTTGCTTCCATCCTGGTGAAAAAATCAGAGAATGAGAGTAGACTTAGAGACATGCCTGCCATGCAGGAGGCAGGGGAATGTTTGTGAAAGCCTGAGCAGACCTTGTCTGTGCCTTGCTGCCCTAAGATTCCCAACAGCAGCTCCAACAAACTCAAGCCACAGCATGGAAATAATAAAAAATCTGGACATTAACTAATAAATTTGGGAGAGAGAAAAGAATTTCAAGTGCAATCCCAGGAAGGGAGTGAACTGGGGACCCCATGCCTGGGTTATGTGGGGGTCTTAAACCTTCAAGAAGTGAGATCAACACTGATCCAAAACAAGACATGTGCGTCCACCGTGTCCAGCCTCGGAGATTTAAACACCTCAGATGTAGACTCTCGGTGAATTTGTGCCTTGGTCAAGAAAAATGTTCATTCTTTTGGAGTGTTTCTCCTAAATTTTCTATCTGAGACAAGAGAATGGGCAACCCGATTAATCAACCATCGGAAATGTTTTTATTAATATTCTCTGAAAGAGCCTGGCAGTGAACACGCGTGGGTACACAGCTGCCAACCCAGGACATGCCCAGGTGCCAGGGGTTACCTGCCAGCCCCGGCACCAGCCCAGCCCTGACATCACATCCTGACTGCTCTCCAGAATGTGAGCTGCAGGAAGCAAAGGCTGGCACTGTGGAACACAGCTTCGTGTCTTTTATTGTAGAGGTCTGACTCCTTTTCCCTGCACTTCTTTAAGTGTGGCCCTTTGAGTGTAATTGAATGAGACAGAAGCAAAAATCGAGAGGTTTCTGCTTTGGAAAGAGATGTGACGCTTGTTTATTGTTAACCACAAAACACGGGCCCCTTTTCTTTCTTCTTTTTCCTTTTTCTTGGTGTCAACTTCACGGGTTTTGTTACTTCAAAATAACTTGGTGTTCAACAGAGCCTAAGACCCAGAAATGTCCTCATCAGCATGTTGGGATGCCCCTTCTTCAGGGATTGGAGGCACCAAGCATCCTCACAGTTTGGCTGCCACCGGAGCAGCACCAGACAAGCAGAGTCTCGTTTTTGCCTGCACCAAACACCTCATTTATATTTCCACTTTTTATAACCCCTTTCCACCTCCCACACCACGCTGCTTCCCAGAGGCTGCAGCAGAATTTCCCTGGTTTCCAGAACATTTCTCTGCAGCTGAAACCTTCTGTCACCTGCATGAGAACTGAGATTTGAAGTGCATGTTGTCAGTAATTACCTACTTCATGCAATTTTGTGATTATAAGGATGAGGTGGACTGTAATGATGGTCTGTTGTCACCTCCTGCACAACCCAGGATGACCCTCGTCCTGAATTTTTTCCCTACCCAGTAGTGCCTCTGAGAAGAAAACAACCCAATTTTGGTCCCACCCATAACTCAAATCTTCATGAGGTATCTTAGAGTTTCGACTCTAAGATAAGAGAATCAACTTCCACCATTAAAATTTTTAACTGTGTTTCCAGCCCGGATTTGTCTGGGTGTTGTATCTTGTTATATCTCCTTTTGATATGCAAAGGACAATCCCATTCCTAAATCAGTTTTCTTCAAATTTCAAGCTGGTTGGCCAAATCCTGTTTTAAAGTAAAATTTAAGACTATTGGGCAGTCTATGATGACAACAGGGGCAAAAACTAGGACATTTCCATATTGGTGCTTTGTCCTCAGCAGTGTCCATTCCAAAGTCAAATAGTGATGCTGGAGCAGGATAAAAATTGTGCAAATGTGTGAGCCAGCATTCATCTACTCTTCTGATTCAAAGAGTCACCATTTCCTGAACTCTGAAAGTATCATAAAATAAAACATTTCTTGGATGTTCTCTGACACGAGCAAATCTTTCTCAAAGTCAGTGGGAGACTTTCCACTTCCATTAGTGGGCATTTTGTCAAGTTCTGACTTTTTTCGTCAGTGAAGCTCCAAATCCTACAACGATTTGAACTTTATTGCCTATGCTAGAGAAGAGCAGCCAAAAAAACCTCCCAGATAAATGTATGGAAAAGAAACAGCAAAACAAGGTTTCCCCAAACAGCATTCACTGGTAACAATACAGCTTTGTGACCGCTGTCATTTTTTTTTTATGTATTTCCAAGGAAAAACTAAAGGAAATATATGATTTGTCCACATTTCTGCCAAGAAGGCAGTTCCCAGAGCATACATTTAATGACAGCATCACAGGAAGACAATTTTTTCCTCTCCTAAGTTCCCTGTCCACTGCGGAAAGAACATCAGCAGGAAGAAATCCCACACAGAAGGGGCAGGGGTAAGGACGCGTCTGATGGAAGGGAAGCAATTCTTTGGAGCTGAGCTGGTTTGAGAGGGCTCTGGTGAGCAGCTCGTCATCCAGTGGAGATTGCCCAAATCCAAGGTCTCACTGCAGCTCATCAAAATCAGCTGTCCATGGATTCAGCTGACAGGAGAGTGCCAAATATCCATCCCCAAGGAGTTTCTCAGACCTGCTGAGATCATGGGGTTTTTTTCTTGGGTTTTTTTTCGGGGGGGGGGGGGGGGGGGTCGTGGTTTTTTCCCCCCCAAGCTGGAAATGGAGAGTTTTATTTCTTTGGAAGGAGAATTTGCAGAAGCACAGGTTACCTGGGCCCTTGGCCATCAAGCAAAGCCAGGTTCAAACTGCTCCACAGCACTCAGTGGAAAGTGGCAGCGATTTGTGGCCGGTGGGAGATTAAAGGTGATTGGAAGTGAGGCAAGGACCACCCCTGATGCAGCATTTCCAGCTAAACTGGAGAAGAAATGTCTGCTATAAACAATGTAATATATGTAAACCTCCCTTGTACTTAAAACCAGGCTTGAAAAAAGTACTGGTGGAAGAAGAAACACCAACAAATCAAAAGTGGCAGAGGATAAAAGGTGGATTTCAGAGAGGCCTGAATGAGAAGGCTCCTATGGAAGGGCAAACAGAGCACAGCCATCCATGAGCTGACAGGAACTTTCTTCCCAGCAAGGGAGGACTTAAAGAGCCAAATAAGTCCATGAAATTCACACAGGGTCTTCAGGGATGCAAGAAATATTACCTGAAGAGACAAATTCCCTAATCAAGACCACAAAAGCCCTTAAAATTACCACATGAGTTTGTTCAGACTCTCTGGCAGGATTTCTGCGGAGCAGCAGGAGCCCCAGTGTGGAGATCTGATAAATCACAAGCCACTGCTGTGCTGCTGATGCAAAGAAAAGAGATCCATCAGGGACCAGTCAGAATCTGTCCAGGACAGATTTGTGCTGAGACTGATGTGATGCTGGGACTGATGTCTGACCGAGACTGGACCTTGGCAATGACCTCTGGAGGGTGTTGGAGAGAGGGAAGCTGCCGGGAATTGTGCTCTTGATGGAGATTTCCTGGGGGGAAATTGGAGAAATCATTCTACTGTCCTGGTGGAGCCCAGTTGTTCCTGCATGGGCTTCCTCAGGAGTTGCTGTTTCTGCCCTGCTTTTGGTTCAGCACTGCAAAACTGCTTCCTAAGTCATGGCAAAGAGCTTTAAACTGAGTGATCACCACTGACTCGCTCTAAGTAACACCGTGCCTTCCAATATCAAAAAGGATGTAGAGCTGGAGGAGTCAGAGTTTGAAGGGCTCAGTGACTGCTGTGATCAAGGGTGTTGGAATTTCTATTAGGAAACACAAAAAAATGCTGTTAAATCTACCTCCCTACTGAAGAGGAAGGTCTCCTCCCTATCCCACATGGATATCTTAATGTGGCAGAATCAGGGGAGTCTTATCAAGAGAGCAAAACAGGGTGCAAGAGCAACAGAGGATCATCTTGGAGGCTGGGGAGAGAGGAGGTAAAATAAGAACTGTCAAAATTAACTCAGCTGGAAGTTTCAATGAGGAAAACACTCTCAGATGTTTTCCAGCCACAAACACGGAGAGGGAAAAAGTGTTGTGGTGCAGTAAAAATGGAGCAGACACCGGAGAACTGAGGGTTGCTCCAAGCCTATCACCTCTCCCCGGTGCTCAGCAAAGGGCTGCTGCAGAGCCTGGGGTGGAAAATGAGGAGAGGATGTGGAAAGGATGGAGCTGGGAGGGAGTCACAGCCAGAGCATCACAGCGGGGAGTCTAGAGGGATGGGGAAATCTCCCTCCTGGGGCTGGAAAAGCATTTGAGAATCTGCAAGTCAGGAGCGTGAATTTGTAACCCCTGAATGTGCAGTAACTGCATTTAGGGAATGGAGCAAGGAGAAAAGGACAGCTCAGGCACTGTCAGGTCACTGAATCTGAATTGACAGCAAGGCAAGCCTTCAAAAGCACTTTTTCAAGAAAAATTAAGACATTGTGAATCGGGCTTTCCCTCCATTCCTGTTTCTTCCAAGAAATGGGTCCCAGCTTTTTTCTGGCAGGACATGAGTCATTCTGGCCACCATGAGTGAAAGCTTGTCCTGTCTGGGTGGAAAGAAGAAAGCCCCTGGCACACAGTGGTTTCTTTCCTGGGCATCCTCTGGGTAACACTCTTCGAGCCTGAGCTGCCATTCATTTTTGCCAAATGACTAATAATGACTTGCAAAATTCACTACTATGTTTTTCATCACAGCTGCTCTGGGAATATGTTTCTGGCACTCAAAGCACTGCTACCATCATGACAAAACCGATTATGCTAGTTAAAGAAAAACAAAAAACCAAAAACAGGCCAAAAAGATATAAGGTTATTGTCGGGGTAAAGGCAGGGGAATTACTGAGATGAGCTGTCTACAAAATAGCTTAAGAGAGTTGATTTCTTATTATGACATCATGAGTTAGGCTGGCTCAATTATGATGAGTGATAATCATGACAAAAACTGCTCCAGGTACGGCCTTGGGAAATGAAAACTGAGGGGAGGAATTAGCAGGGGTTTGAGGGAAAAAAAAAAAAAATTAAGTCATCTTCGGTACATATTAAGCCAATAGAAATTGGTTTAATTTACAGGGTGTGAGTGGAGTAGCAGGAAAAGTAACTCCACAAAAGCATAACAAGGATTATGTTATGTCCATCTATACAGTCAGGCACCCTGAGGGAGGATTAGGGCTCAAAGGGGTCCTGGCAGTGCAAAGAACCCAGAAAATGTGAATCTGCCTGGTCCTCAGGCAGAGGGACATTTTGGATTGGAACTGCATCCTCAAATCTTATCCTCATCACATAGCACTTTCCAGAAATCCACCTAGCATCCCTATAAAACTGAAGGATTTTTATGCCTCTTTAAGTGGTCAGAATCACATAGTCCTGGTTGTCAGAAATCCGTCCTTTTTGTCCTGAATTTCCTTATTGTAAAGCTATACCTGGACATCCAGTGACCTCCTGACACTGTCCTTGGGATGCTGCAGGACTGCAATATCCTCACCACCTCCCTTTTGCTTGGATAACCAAGCCAGCATCTCCCAGTTCCTTCACATCACATGGCCCTTCCCTTCCCCGGGGCTCTGCGGGCTGCTGAGCATAATCCAGGTGGGAAACCTGACCCCTGGAGGCTCCCTCTGCCCTGGAATTAGGGGGCAGCTGGGTGCTGAGAAACCACCTCTGAGAAAAGGGCTAAAAAACAAATAAAACCCTGCGCGAGCCAAGGAAAACTGGAAGTAAGGAGACGATTTGTGTAAACTTTAAATTGAGCAAGCTCCACGGAGGAGGCTCGGGTTACATATTGCGGGCAGGGAGAGGCAAACTCCGGCACAGCAGCGGCGGCTGCAAGGCAGCACGGACGCGGTTCTGCCCTCGCTGCCTCCGTGCCACCCTCCACCACACGGAAAAGGCAGGCAAATGGATCCTTTCAGGTTTGCTGTATGCTAAAATGAAGGGGGGAAAGCGCCAGAATATCTGAGTTTTGCCTGTCAATCCTGGGCTGCTGGAAACAACCGGGTGTTTGTGACGGGCACAGCAGCGCAGGCAGGCAAGGAGCAGCCTGCCCGCTCTTGGCAAAGCCTCCGATCTGGGAGCTCCAATTTTACCTGGGGATTTCACACGAAAGGAAAACACATTTCTGGGTCTTGCAGGACGTTTTTTGCCCCAGCACAGGTGGAGGGCTAAGGCCCAGCTCCCCTGCAGACCACCCACCACCTCCTCACAGCCAGCGCTTGTTCTCCCGCTGGTGTCTTCGGGACACCCCGGCGTGGCCAGGGACCAAGAGCAATTTGGAAGCTAGAAAAACATAAACAGCTGCTGATTCAGAAAACAAGAGATAGAGATTTCTGTGATAGAGCTGTCGCTCCAAAGAGTGAGACATAACTATAAAGTCAAAATGGAAAACCTGTCTGGCCCGGGAGCATGGAAAATGCGCTGAGGGAGGGAGTTATGCAATGTGGCAAGATGTTTATCTGTTCTGGGGTTTTTTCACCTTTTTTTTCCCTGAAATTGAATATGAGGGTTAGAAAATGGGCTGCTGGGGGTGAGAGAGAAAACAGGGACACTTCAGTTCTTCAGCTGACACTTGAAAAGCATGACATGGTGATGATGACACTGGGGAGAGTTTTAAAGGATCCTCTGGTTTGCTCCTCTCTGACTACCTTCAAGGAAGGTTCAGATGACACAGAGGTGAGGGAAAAGGGGATAGACCCTCTCCCACACAGCAACTCCTTGATACCAGCAGCTCCTTGATACCAACGCTAACAGAGTCAGGACTCAGTCCAGGAACAGAATCCGTGCCACACTTGGAGTCATCGGAAACCTCTCCTGTCTCCACACTCAGCAGCACCTCAGAAATGCCTTTCCTAGGAGTTTAAAACCAAACCCAAATGCTGCTGCCTGTCCAAATCCAGAGGAGATGACAGCTGAGAGGTTCGGGAAGGAAAGTCGGGAAAAGTTCACAAGAAACGCTTGTGGGTGGTAGAGTGATGTAACGCTTTAGGTAGCTCCCAGCATTTTGAGGTCAGCCATCCATTAATTTTCCATTAAAAACCTGGCAATCTGCATGTGAGCATTGCAACATCCCATTTCTGGATGCCAGGGAGGGCGTGTACCCACGGGCTGCCCCGGCACCCTGCTCCCCTGGGTGCACAGGAGCTGCTCGGGACGTCCAGAGCCAGCAGCAACTCGTTCCTGGGAGAAATGAGTCAACACTCGGACCAGAGACACATTCCAGCGTCCAGGAAAACAACTGAAACCTTGAGTGGTCTTGCAACACCCAGCCACTCAACAGAGTGAAGCAATTGCTCACATGAGCTGCTCTTCAGCTCACTTAAGCCACACTGCAGTGCCCAGGAGTAGCCAGGACCAGAGTTTGCTCCTCCATGGTTTATGGATACCCACACCCGGGATAACGTGGTGCTGGGAGGACACCGGTGACTTTTCCCAGTCCACCTGCTGAGTGTGGGCAGTGGGCTGTGTGTTGGGCACCCCTAAAGTGCAGGAAAAGCCCTCTCTGGCTGCTGTGTGGGCAGAGAGAGGCAGCGCAATCTTCCCTTTGCAGGGATGCAAAACTGCTGCCCTGGGAGGAGGAACCACCTTCTCATCCTCCATCCCGTGTACACCAAAACAGCAGCAACAGGACAATTACATTTCTGCCACTTCAACAGTTACATTAAATTTGGCTGGGTTTTTTCCTTTCTCTTGCAAGCCTGAACAATGTTTATGGTCTAAGGAAGAGATTAAAAAAAAAAATCCAACAAAGGCTAGCAAAAGTGAGTATATTTTTTCAGTGCCAAAGAAGGGGATTTTAAAAAAAAAATTAAGGCAAAACTTTTTTAGTTACAGTGGTACATTTATATTGCAGAAAAAGTGGTGAAAAACAAACATTTCAGAGGTAAAGGCAGCTCAGCCCTAGCAGGTGTTTTATGATGTTAACAGAGCCAAGTGAGGAACACATCTCTCCATTACAGATGCAATTATCTGTTTGAACTGAAAACACAGACTTTGGAGAAAAAACAGCAAAACGCTTGACTTACAAAATATTTAACTTATTTAGAGCATTTGACCAGTAGGAGGGAGCAAAGCAGGGACAAAACCACTGGTGTGGTGCTTCCAAATGTACATATACTATTCACGCTTTTCATAGCTGAGTGGTTAACAACAAAGACAATCACATTCTTGCTACAGCTGATTAAACAGTTGATCCCACGGACCCCAGGCTTCTCAGACACGGTTGTTTGCTGTAAGCAGAACCAGCAAAACAAAAACAAGGCTAAAGCAGAGATGTTCATCTGCTGTGGCTCGGGTTCAGGACAGCAACCCCAGCCAGAGTCCTGCATAAATATGAAACATGTCCTGTTTACACTAAAATTAATGCAATTTAGCCAGAACTTTACAGGGTTGGGAACGTGGAGGTGTGGTTACATTTTGTAGCTGAGCTAGGATGTGAGTTGTGCCTCTCCTGCTATCATCAAAGAGCTGCCAAGTCCTATGCACAGGACTCCTGGATCCCTGTTTTGTTTACGGGTTGATGTCCCAGTATTCAATCCATGTTTTCTTGGCTGTACATAGAGTGTCCCACCAGCCCAGCTGGGCAACTTTAGATGATGTCTTAAGCACGCAAACAGCTCTCCATTTGGAAAAGCTTTGATTCCCGTTGAGCCTGTGAATAAACACATCACCCAAGAGTCCATTCCCCACCTACAGCTGCTCCCATGGGGCTTCCTGAGTTATGTTACATGGAATATCTGACTTGTAGAGAAATAAGTCTCACTGAACTTAAATGATCTGTCCTTTCAGCAGGCACACACTCATCCCTTGTTACATACCACAAATTCCTCTCAAAATTATTTTACATCCAGCTTTGTTTTGCATTTTTGGAAGCACTTCTAAATGTTGTCTCCTTAAAGTGCCTCTGCGAGAAACAATTGCATTTGTATTGGCAATCCTCTGTTTTAAGATATTACTAAATCTCCAGTCTTTTCCCTGTGGAATGACAAGTTGGATAAATAAGAAAGCTGGCTTCTCACCACTTTTTTGCAAAAGAGGAAAAATATGTACTTTACTATGTGGCATAAGAGACAGTATTTCCACATAGCAGCAACCCTCTCTCTGGAAAAAAAAATTCTGCAAGCCTTTCACATTTTAGCCCAAGCAGAGTATTTGCTCCAAAGCAAAAATGCTCAAAATGTTCTAGAACTGGGTCCACATTTGATATTCAATATTCATTAATTACTTTTGCCCCTGTATCAATTTTATTACAGCAAATCTGAGACCTGAACCCAGCTGATGTTTTTTGTATCTCCTCAATGGTGTATAAAAAAAATCACCTCCCTTATGGATAAAGGAGCTGCAATCCTGAAAAGTTTACAGCATGAAAAAACTAGGAGAAGCAGTGAGGGAGAGCTGTGACCACCACAGAGCTGGAAACTTGGAGCACAAGACCTAAAATAATGTCCCCTTGCAGGAAGCACGTGGAATTTGGAGAAGACCATCACAAGCACAAGCCTAATAGTCCTAATGTATCTCCTATTTTATACATATATATTTGAAAGTCATGTTTTAACCTTGGAAGAAATGCCATGTTTCATTTCTTGGTGTGTTTGGTGCGGGAACTTTAGCAAGGGTGAAGGGGTTTGTTCTTGAATCTGTGTTCTCTAAACAGAGATCAAGTTGGTCCTTCCAAGGGTTGGCCTTAATCCTGAGAGAGGAGCCTGTTCTACAAGTCATAGTCACCCACCACCCAGGGCCGTGATCTGTAGGGTCTTGAGTCCTGGGGTTTGTGATTACTGGAGTTTTTCCACAGTTAAATGCCTCTGAAGCTGCAACTCCGTTTTATATTTAGTTAATGGAAACCAACTGGAAAGATTCCCATTGACTCCCAAGGACCATGCCTCAAAACATAACGTATTAATGGAACAAACCACCCTGTTAAATCACCAGAAGTCACGGACAGACTCATTCCTCGCCCCTAAGCCCCTGTCCAGATGACACAACTTCTCTGTAAGGGAGGAGCAGGAGGAGTTAATCCGGGGACTAAAGTCTAGGCTGCTGCAAGGCAAATTTCACACTCCCTCCAAACAAACACCTCTGGATGTGGGAAAAGGGAAAATCAGAGCATGGTCCCCAGGGTCAGACCAGAATGAGCCACCCTGATCCTGTGACAGCCCTATGGCAGCCAAATCCTTCCCTACCTATCCCGGAGGGTTCTGGCTACATAGGTATTAAGGAATGTGCAGGCAAGAAAAGGCTGCCACGGCTCATTAGAGGGAGAGGACGAGAGCAAAAAAATAGAATCAGAGCATCATTTAGTTTGGAGAAGACCTTTGAGATCATCGAGTCCAACTGTTAGCCCAGCACTGCCAAGTCCACCACTAACCCGTGTCCCCAAGTGCCACATCCACACGTCTTGAAAATGAGCTTGCTCTGGAAAAGCTGGATTTTGCTGCCTGGGATACGTCTCCATACACTCAGCCCAGCTCAGAGCTAGAGAGCCCCGCAGCTCTTGGAACCTTCTGCTGCAACTTTCCATCCAAAAGCTCCACGTGGACTCACTTGTAAATGGCAAGAGATTAGAGAACTTCCCGTCGTCATCACTTATTCACGAAAAGTTTGGAAAAATCTTGCTTTCCGCAAGAAATAAAAAGGAAAGGGATCAGATCTTGAGGGAGGGGGAAAATAAAATGTTTATAGTGTGCATTACCTAAAAAAATAATTCATATGATGAATCTTTATCTTAAAAGCCTTGGACTAAAAACAAATAAATGAATCATTGAAATTATTGTGGAAACAGGCATGTTTCGTGTTATTTATGTGTTTAATGTTCCTTTTAGGGTTAGCTTTTTCCCTTCCTATAAAGAAAGGCAGTTTTCTTAGCATTGCTGTGAATATCAATGTCAAATTCTATTTTAACGGTGCTCAGTGATGCATGAACATCCCAAAGGCAGAATTTTAAAAACACTAAAACCATTTGTTAAAGAGCAACTAGACAAATTGAGCAGTTTTCTTTCCCTGCAAGCTTTAGAAAGACAGGTCAAAATATGGTTCCACACGGAGAGTGCCTGAGAAATATTTTCATTGACTTCACCTGAACCTTGGATCAGACCCACAAAAGTATTTTTCTGTTGGTCTTTGTGGACAAAACTATTGATAAGATTATAAGAAACTAAAGCATTTATTAAATGGCCAGGGGGTTTCCAACCAGACAATGTGGTACATTCTGGTTACTCTCCAGAGACCTTGAAGTTGCCACTTGAGGTGGGAGATGGCTTTTGCAGCAACAGAGCAGTAGTGGTGGGACTCCAGGAGCTCCTGAGCAAAGACAGATGTTCTCCTGCCTTTCTTTTTTTTTTAGGAAAGGAAGAAGTGAAGGGAACCCTGCTATGAAAACAAAAGGAACTGTCTCAAGTCCAATCATGTCTTTTGAGAACATCCGGTTTTCTTTCACCAAGACAACAACCCCATCTTTGTTGGTTCCTTCAAGGTTACCTGATCCAACTGTTCCAAGGATATCCCTCTTCCCTCTTCTGATGTGATATTTCTAGCCTCATCCTTGCATATTAGTTATCAAAGCAGGAATTTTCTTCCTTAGTACACATCTTCTCACCTCTTTTCTTCTTTCATTTCTTTTCCTTTTCGCTCCGTGTGACACACCAAGGGTACAGCACCATTTACATCCGTGCTTCACCTGACCTCCAGCTCAGCGAGGGACTCACACATAGGCCTGATTTTAAGCACACAGCACATGTGGTTTAATGGGTGCATTTCATGAGTTTAAAATTACATCTATTTTAGACCAGTGCTGGCTCAGGGGGTATATTCCTGTATTTCTGTTGTAGCTTCAAGTTCTTCATAATTACGTAGCTCCTCCTGCTCTCTTCAAATATTTCCATCTTTCCTCTGTGTCAGGAAAAGGCTCTCTTTTCACAGTTTCTTCACCAGTTTATGATAACACAATGTCCGTGGCGTTTCCCTTGGCAGCAGGCCGTGGACTGAAATTATTTGATGATCTGACCATTAATTGATGATTACAGTTTGTGGTTGCGTGCACTTGGTGTCCCAAGGAATATGAACCCAACGGAGCAGAAGATGTCCATCCATTCCAAGGATTAGGAGTCCAAATTTCTAAGGACTAAAGGACACACTCATTTCCCTCTGCTGCCATGGTTCACCTGTGATGCTCCTCCAAGGAATACCTGAAAGGATTTATCAGGATTTTCCCTCAGCCAGCCACCACAGGCTACATCTTTCCCACAGAGTTGTTAGAAGAATTTTTAATCCTTTTACTAACTTTTTTTTCAGCTATGCTTTGTATTTTTTTTTTTGAGGCAAAAGCAGGTTTTCAAAAATGCATTTAATAAAGAAAGGAAAAATCAGTGGTATAAGTGTTTTAGGAAGTGGAGGTGATGGCTTACTGATTCTTTTCCATGTAGCAGGAAGACATGTGCTTCTAAAGAAATCAAAATACAGATGAAAAAAACAAAAAGCTTCAAGAAAATCGTAAAAAGAAAATAAATGAAATAAAATAAAATAAAAATCCCACTCTCCCCCAGTTAGGTAAATGAGGGAAATGAATGCCATCTGGACTGCAGCAGGTATTGGACTGCTTGGATTTTCCACAAGAGGAAAAGAAATTCACTTTTCTCCCCCTCTGTGTCCCCACTTTTCATCTGTCTTAATTAGGTCACATTATTTTGTCAGACATCTGCCCGGCTCCAAGTCAAACAACCTCCCTCCTTCTGCCTTCTGCAGGATACAACAGATCCAAGCCAGGGAATACCGAGCGTGGATCTGAGCACTCCTGGCACCTGGGATAGCTAAACCCGAGTTTAAGCCTGGCTCAGTTCACGTTCGTAGGTCGCCCCTTTAAAAACCTGCTGAAATGCTTTGAGTAGCTGAAATTAGCCTTGTAAATACCCTGCTGCCGTGCCCAAAAAAAGCCACGGAACCTCCATTCCCACTGAAATATTGAAGCATTTTGTTATTTTCTTACGCCGCTGCTGCCTTTCGAAGAGCAGGTGGCCTGAGCACAGATCAGTTAAACAAACACACGGAAAGGAAGAGTTATTCTGGCTGAGGTGGGGGGAATGGGAGCCAATATTTCTTCTTGCTGAGTCCCAAAGTGTGTGCCTGTGAACCCACAGGGAAAATGCGCACAGGAATTTGTCACTGTTTTGTGTGTTACATGGTGACAGGGATTTACCAGCTCAAGGGGAAAGTAAAAACAAAACCCCCTTCAGGGGCAAAGCCTGGCTAAAAGACCAGAACAAATTCTGTCTTTCCCTCAGGAAGATCCTTGTGGAGACAAGAAAAAAATAAAAATAAAAATAA
>VZRS01005629.1:0-16077 GCA_013398055.1 Ifrita kowaldi
ACCCTGACTCACAGCAGAGTCTGCAAGGGTACCCCGACTCACAGCAGTCTGTCAGGGTACCCCGACTCACAGCAGAGTCTGTCAGGGTACCCCGACTCACAGCAGTCTGTCAGGGTACCCTGACTCACAGCAGAGTCTGTCAGGGTACCCCGACTCACAGCAGAGTCTGTCAGGGTACCCCGACTCACAGCAGCAGCAGCACAACTGACCTTCCACTGCACCCTGCTTTACGCACTCAGCACAGTTTAATTACTCTTGCAAAAGTTTTTCAAATGTACTATGAAAAGTACATACAAGAGCTCTTCTACTTTTCTACCTCCAAAACAATACAAAACACTGTGTCATTGCAGATCACTACTTAATGTTTCCATGGATGCTGGCTTTGTCTCACTTCTGCTCCCACTTCTACTCAGACTACTTTTGTTACTCTCTTCTTTCAGACACTGTTACTTTTTCTCTTGCATCTACCCAGAACAAAGCAGTTGTTCCACAGCACATACAAACACCACACTACCACTTTCGTATTTAACTCCCAAGGGCAGACTTTGTAACACCCTAAATCTGTGTTATAAAATAATTCTTTCCTACGTGAATGTTAGCAAGGCTAAGTTGGTAGCAGTGAGATCCTTACACTAGAAGTATCTTCCATCCTCTCAATTCTGGGATGCAATACATATTCTTTTTGCTCATTTTTCATCCAACTTTGTCCTTTATAGTTCTGCTCTACTTTGGAACCTGCACCAGTGCATTAAACTGCATCACTGCCATAAGAAGATAAGTGGCAGCAAGGGACTCCAGCTGCCATGTTTTGTCAGAATCAGTTTCCAATGAATCATTTGTAGCATTCACAGACATAAGCTGCCACCTCCTTCAAGCATTTGAGTTTATTTCTGTTGCTACACAATGAGAAGATCTCAGGGTCCTCAGCCCTAACACTAAATTATTCATTGGCTTGTAAGTGTGAAATGAAGGTAAGAGCACAGAAACAACTTGGTGCATTCCTCATCAGGAAATTTATGTTCTTCCTGCTCTAATGAGCACTTATCATTTAATCTTTCCCCGCTTCTAGGATGCTCTTATTTTACAGAGTATCAGTGGTTAAATTAAAATAATTTCTAAGGCTTCCTGGTTTTAAAGCTTCTCACTACTCTTGTTTTGCATTATCCTTCATTTTTATTTAGAATTTTCATGTACCTGAGTATTCATGCAGGAAGGCTGCTGGATAAGTTTTAATCCAACTGATTCCTAAAAATCAAGATTGGATTCCAAAGACCTCAAATTCTCCTTTTCAGCTTCTGTCTAACTCCATAGTGGGCTGATACATGGGATTCAAATTCCTCCTCTCTTGTACCTCACTACAAGGGACACAGTACAGTCCTAACAATAAATATGTAGTTTTAAGCACATAAAATTATCACTTAGAGCTAAAACTATAAATACAAAAAATTATCATATTAGCAGGTATGGACACAATTCAAATCTCTCACTCTCATAGCTTTCTGGAATTTCACAAACCAAAGTAGCCCTCTCTAACAGAAACAGCTACAAAGAAAATCTCACATTGTTAAAAAGCTAATCAATGCTTACCATTAAATTTTTAAATTTTCTATTTTCTGCAATGTGGAAAAAGCCATCTCTTGTTAAAATCTTGATGTGTTTCACTTCATTATTGTACCTGTGGGCAATGAATAACTTATGAATATAAATGTGTTTTTAATCAGACACAATCAATAATTACCTGAGGGCATGCCCCTAGAACACCACACACATAAATTCTTAAGACAAAATGTACATCTGTGCCAAAACAAAGTTGACATCTAATCAACCAAATATATTTATTAAAGTACAGCTACAGAAGTAATCTGTAATCAGAAAAAAGTCACAGCTAACTGCTCATTCTAATTGGGAATTCCCATGTACATCTTGCTTTTATATTCATGTTGATAAATAACATGAAAGCAAACAATAATTTGCATCCACAAAAATGTATAAACTCACATGTTGCTGAATTGTCTGAGATGCAAAGGGCTTCAGTGAGTTCTCACCAAAGTCAATGAAACAGATCACATTGCACTGCAAACAATGCTTATTCTTCTCCAACATACTCAAGCATTATTTTTGTAGCCCCTTTTGCTACATCAGCATTATAAAACCATTGCTTCTTTCCTTCTATAAATCCTGGGTATTTTTGACAGCAACTTCAGTTATCCTATATTGACTCTATTAGAGTCTGCATATAATTATATAATGGAAACTGTTTATTTTCCATATTTATTTCAAATGCTATCTAGACAAAAATAAGAACACAAAAACTTTCTTGAGAAGTTCTTATTCCACTTCCACTTACTTAATACTAATTGCATATTCTCCTGATTCTTTGGTCCTGTGCCGCACCAGGTAAGTGCTATTCACTCTGTTAATTAGTTCACTTTCTGCTTGCAATCGTTCCATTGCTCCTGCAAACCTGTAACAGGGAAAATAAAAATTGCCTATGAGTTTTTTTCAAAGCTCCAAAGGTCTATTAAACATATAATACTTTCAGATTTCTGAATGAAGAATAAAACATAAAAAAATTCCACTGTTGGGGGTTGTGGAATTCTTAATCAGAAAAGTATTTATGTACATGTTGAAGACAATATCTGCTAAGGAACAAGCCCAAGCATTAGCTGAATGACTACTGGCTTGAAAAGTTCCTAAACCAACTGGTTTATCTGAATCATTTGTTGCAAGTGAAATAATACAACACTGGTCCAGAACCTTTCAACCTCCCTGAGTTCTAGAGATTTATCTTAACAAAACAGAGAATCAGCCACCAGAGGTAGATCAGGTCAACAAAAGACCTATATGAAAATTTGGTACTTACACAAAGACAGTATTTTATTTGGCTTCATAATTATGCATAACCTCTAAAGGCTAAAGTGCAATGGATATACCCAACATCCAGAGGGAAAAAAAAAAATCAGCCAAAAACATCCAAATTTGAAAAAGCTGATGCTAAGTGTTGAAAGCTAAGACAAATAAATCACTGATTCTGCAGCCTGACTGCATAAGCAGATTTGTGCCCTTGCTCTGCCTTGCTGGTTTGTGTAGGACACCATGAGAGGCTGTCAGCAGACCTGTATTTGCAAAACTAGAGGTTAAATTGTTAATTGGAGAAAGTGACTTAGCTTCCAGGGAAATTATGCTTATCTTGCCATTTTACAAAGTAGTCTAAAGGTAGTCACCCCCACAGACCACTACTATGTAAAATTTCACACTAATACATCACTACCAATTAGAAAGGAGCTTTAAGGAAAAAAATAGTTCTTTATTAAAAATCCATAGAAGATAAAGACTGATGCCAGTAATAAGCTTTCTTCTAACAAAATGATAAATAGAGAAAACGTTAGAAATGTATTCCAAATACCACATTGAGATACTAAACATTCTACTTGGCTTGTTATGAAAAAAACAGTATTTGTTTAGATGTGATCCTGATTTCACTTTGGCAAGTTAAGATGAAATCAGAACTCGTATCTAAATGACAAAGCATAAAACCAGTGAAAGGACACAAGTGATGCTTACTCCGCTCTCTCAGAGTCACCATGTCTTCTCAGAGTTGTGGGAAAGAGTTCATACACTTCATAAACCCCAGAGCAGCAGTGGTTGCAGTTTTGATACACCATCTTTTCACAGAGTCATCAAGGTTGGAAGAGACCTTCAAGATTCATCTAGTCCAACCATCAACCTTGCACCACCATAAACACCCCTAAACCATATCCACAGGTGTCACTTGTATCTCTACAGCTTCAATTCTGGTGGAGGCTTTTTAAGGAATTGCTCATGATACAAGATGTATTTAACATTATTGCTTCCTTTATTCACTCAACATGTAAGATATACTTCCATACTTCATATTATAGTCATCTCCTATTATTCCATTTCAGACCTCTGAGACTAAGGCTGTACAGCCATAGACTTGTAAACAAAATGTCAAAATCATTAAGCACTTTATTATATCAGAAATGCTTTTCGGCATGGTACTGCTTTCCCAAACCATTACACAGTGTCTTCTTCTGAGGCCTAGAAAGGTTAAACCAATATCATTTAAATTGTAGTAAACACAGTTGCTTTCTGTGACTGCTTCTTTCAGAGATTCTTGTAAGACAAGACAGGGACTTACCACAGTTGTGAAGAGTAGTCTACTGGTTTAGGAACCTAGGATATCAAACGATACAGAGAATGAGGATCAAGATTTTTTTTCTAAAAACCAGAAATTAGACAGCATTTATTTAACTGTCAATATCCAGGTGATCGAATTTGTCTACAAGTCTATTTTCTTTAAAGGAAGTTATAATGAAGGACAAGTATTCCATATCATTCTGAAAGTAGTACAGAATATTTTAAGTTCTTTTCTTCTGTGACAGTTTGTTTTGGATATTTTTAGTTCACAGAACTGTTCGGAGTTTTTCTGACAGTGCCTGTATTTGAACTTCATACACAAAAGTGATCAGTGCTCTGCATTTTAGGAAAGTATCATTAAAATATGCAACCAATTCACAGTAATATATAAAATTCATTTTATGTATTCAGGATTATGTGGCCTTAGACTGTCTACTGGGAAATATGGTCTATAATCTTCTGAGAGACCTGAGGATATTCCACAACTTGTTATCGTATGACATCATTCATTCCTTTGTATTTGACTTGGGTAACTGTTGTACTGTATCTTGGTAAGCACGTCATTTGATTCTGAAATTAGATTTTAAAAATTAAGCAAACTGCAATCAGCTTGCAAAATGGATGTTATATGTATATAAATATATGCATAGATAATGTTTATTCATGCAAAACATGCACAGTATAGCAATTCCTATGAAAATCAGCATTTCATCTTGATCACCTCCTATTAGTGTATGATAACTCAGTATTACCCTATTCTCCTAAAACAACACGTGAAAATGCACAGTGCTGAAAAATGGATTTTAGTGAAAGCTTAACATACATCTCACACACTTATAACTTAAGGTCACATACTCTTAGGTAAGCAAATGTGTTCTGTTTTTTTGTCTTCAAGTAAAACCAAAGACTGTTTTATTTTCTGAACTATAATAGGGAAGAAATTACAGTAGCATTCTTCTCACAATTTTTTATTCATGATATATGGAATGTCTTCAACAGAGACTTCCAAAAACAAATCAAGTCAGGAAAATGTTATTATAAAGGCTTATAAACTTAAATTGATTGGAATTGTAATCAATTACAACGTCCACTAGCTTGACCTCGGGTATCAACCAAGATCTCTACCAAGTCTCTAGATTTGACCTTGAAATAAACTTCAGTGTGGAACACAAAGCTCTCTGTGATAAAACCAGGCTCACGTGTTAGGCTTGTGCAGCAGTAAATCTACCCAGGTATTACACAGTCATTTAGTTCAGTTTTTGAGAGAGAAAAAGGAAACGTGCATTATTCCCAAACAGTGTAGACAAAGGGCTCTTTTCACAGCAGTATCTGTAGTGCTGGCAGCATGTGAACCCCTCAAGAGGGCAGGGGACCTAAGAGAGCCCTGGCTTTTCTCATCCCTACACATACTGATGGTGTTACTCGAGCAGCTCTGCTTCTAGTGGGGACACTTGGGAAAAAGTTAACGGATTATGAATATGCTGACAAATAATTCCTAAGAGAAATGTTTAAATGGATCAACCAAGCAACACATTTCAAGGCCACAATTTCAAAAATTACCAAGTTTTTACATATTGCAAGATATTCTTAAATATTCCAAATTTGTCAAGCAGTGCTAATAAATTGGAAAGGATATAAAAATTCAAAGATGGTTTAAGTCCATCCTCCAGAGTAGTTAAATGATAGATGAGTAGTAATTTTTAAATTTTGAATGGACAAATATATTTATATAACAAGTGCAGCTCATTATCATGAAAGAGAGTAAAATCAAATGTTATTCCAGAAGCTCCTCGCCCATACTGTGCTATGTGTCCAACACCTCTGCAGAAATGAGAAAAATGGAGGAAAGCTAGGAAGAAACAGATATTATTCATACACTGCATAAAATGTCTGCTGACATATCCTACTTATTTAAAGGGAAAAAACTGTTTATAGGTACATCTGTGAAAAGCCTGGAATATAGATATTCTGAAGTACAGCAGTTTTTCATTCAATATTCATTCCTAAAGTCTTCTGATATATGGATTTTCTGCTGTTTCTGGGCATTTTTATATCAGATGGTTGTAAAGACTGTTAGACTTCATAATAACAGTAAAAGTTATAGCCTGTTTAAAACCCGATTGATGTTTCAGTATCTTTAACTGCATCATTTATCATAATAAGATGTTTATATTTCATCCTTCCAAGTTAACAGTGGTGAAGCATCAATTTATCTTTTTGTTCTGATCACAACACCAGTTGGTAACATTTCATGAACAGTATTTATTCCTTCTGTAAAACTGTGTTATTTTCAATACTCCTCTAAATAGTATATTTTAAATTTAGCAGAAAGCTTTACCATTAGAAAAAGATCTTCACAACGCACCAGCAGCATTTTTCCTAACTTCAGATATTTCACTGCCTGTGCTTTTAAAGTATACTGGTGATTGCTAAAAGTGCAGCTACAGTTGCTGTCAATGACACTACACAATGGCTGATGGGGTCACTGACAACGACACCATGGAATGGGAAATCCACCACTTCAACAATAAGCAAGGGGTGGGAGCTTCACAAATTTTAACAATAAGCAAAGGGTGGAGGGATGAAAGCTAAACTCACACAACAATTTCATCTTTATTTCAGATTTGCTCTCTCACAGTCCAACACAACTTGTACCCACAAATATTCTGTGCATTCCGCTTCAAACAAAAATTCTGGAAATATAAGCTGTCTTATGGTATTCTAGCATACTTATACTCTTTAGGATCACATGTATACTTGCTCTGGAAACTAAGGCAAAATATAAGCCCCAAAGTCATATCAAAATGCAGCTACTAAGAGTTGATTCCTACTTATAAAAACCATTTAAGTGGCATATCTTGATTGCTGTAACAAAAGTAATTCTATTAATAAGTCAAACTGTTGCAAATCAGGTTAAAGTAAGTGAAAACTGCCTTAAAGCAAAGTAAGGAATAGGATTCATTATTGGGTTTATGGGTTTTTATCAATTAGCCTCAACAAAGGAAGCCAATAATCTGATGCACAGTGTTACAGAGGGCAGAGAAGAAACAAGTGTATAGCATATAAATGCATCACCACATCTGTACATAAAACCCCTGAGTACGTATTATAAAACTATTTTTCTTATTACTTTCCCAAACTCTTCTAGACTGAGAAGATTCTTGTGTGCAATAAGGAGAGGTAAGAACCTAAAGAAAGAAGAAAATTTACCAAGCAGTCAGAATTCAAAGTTTTATGTTAGTTTTACAATTTTTAAATTCACTACTTAGGCTGTAATCCCTCTCTCTAACCCAAACTGACTGGGGAATAGATTAGAGCCACAGCATTCTCACCTTCCTGCTGGGGAAGGAAGAAAGTGCACTTTCACATAAAATGTATTTGATCTACACTCTGGAAACTCTTCAGACAGTTCAATTTATTAATATTCCCAGAAGTTACACCTGCTTATCAAACTTGTTTTCTTGTCATGTCCTACTTACATCCCATAACCAAAGTATTAGAACGCTCTACTTTAAGCAATACTGAACCTACCATGAAAGCACAAAGGCACTAGAAACAATATTGTTTTTGTAAGGTAAGATTAATCTTGATGAACTAATGAACTAGACAGTTTTCCTGTAAGGTGGCAAACAGAACTAAACAATTGTACTTACACATGGGCTAGGTTTTACTGCATCACTTGGGAAGAATCCAAGCTCTCCTGTTGTTAGGTTTCTTCCCTAAAAAAATTTTGAGATATAATTGGGATTAACATTAAATAACAACACATGCACAGGGATTGAGGACAATAAGTATATCCAAGAGTCTTTAAAAGAAAATGCTGTTCTAATGAAGTGTAGCTCAACAGCTCTGTGGGTTTCATTGCTGTTTTGTTGGGGGTTTTCATATAATTAGGTAATAATTATAACTGATAGACCTGAAAGCTCTGACAGATGAGAGGCAAGAAGGGAGCTCAGAGACCAGGATGTGATTCCCAGTTCTGTCAATGTCTGCCAGTGTCTGATATCTTCATTAGTGTTAATATCTCCTTTCAAGATACTTCCTCCTCAGCTGGCATTCTACAGAAAGCTGTCACCCCGCAACATTGCAGATCCCCAAAATGACTGCACCACCATGCAGCAGTGGCTGCAGCACCCGAGAGATCAAACTCCAGTGGGAATTCAGAGCTAGCAACCCGACAGCCAATTCAGACACTAAGTCAAGCATTTCCATAAGTGATGCAAATCAATGGAAATCAATTGGGCAGGAGAATACTAACAGAATTAAAGATTACTCTCTATGATATACTGACAAAACACTGCAGATACATCCACAAAACTGGGAGATCAGGGCAGAAATGCATCCAGCAGGGCCTAAACTGAGCCTTTTCTGCAACACAACTGCTGCCTCTCCAAAGTGGCAGGACCACCAATTTACTCCAGGCTTCTAAGCACCAAAAGTGACCTGATCATCACAGATCCATGCATCAGCAGCTCACACACAGTGCAACACCAACCAAGCTCTCCTGAAGAACACCTTAAAAACATCTTTTTATTTCCAGTAATATTTGGCAGTGACCACACATTTCAGAGTAGAACAGAGCACATGGCTAAAATTTCTGAACACATGAAATGAAGGCATCAAAATGTGTATTTTGGCAAACAAATGTTTTAACTGATTTTTTAAAAGCACATAAATACTTAACCTCCATTAAATGTAATATACTGACTGTAAACATAACATGCTCTCAGAATTTGGCAATAAGATTAAGCGTAAGTACTTTACAAGTATTAAAACCTTGCAAATTATATTTCTTTTTTATTTTTGATGGCATACCTGCAACATAAAAAAATTTAAAAGGGAAAAATCTTCATAAACATGCATGAAATTTCTTCAGAGTTTTAGTTCATTTTGTTTCTGTAATACTAACTGTGTAATTCTACCATAATACCACCACGGAAAACAGAACTCAGAAAATTCAACAGAGAGGAGCTGAATGTAAAAAAAAAACAAATATTTGTGAAAAAAATAAAAACATTCTTTGATTGGTGCTATCCAAAGCACAATAAATGAGTGCATAATTTTCCATGGGAGATCTCTATGCAATTTATCACACAGTAGCTGCCATCTTTACCAAAAATACAGAGAATTGCAGAGGAGGCAGAGGAGAGGGAAACGCAGGTAGGCACTATTTAAGCTAAATGTGTTTTATAGCAACGATATTTTAAAAAATAATTACATGCAAAGAAGTGGCAGTCTTACAGATTTGAACCTGTGCTCAGCAAAGCTTCCTTGCCTCCTTTCACACCATCTGCTTGAACGCAGGTTGCCCTTTGTAGCCATATATTCTATTTACTCCTGAAACACGAATCCCTCTCAAGTATAGGCTTAACTTTTAAGCAGAGCTGACACGGTCTGCCATCTAAGTGACACATACTTTCAATACTAATCATACCTGAATATCAAGTGGTACCACACTCAACCACTGAACAAAACATACTAATATCTATCAAAACATGTTTGACTGTACTGCAGCTACAGCTCAAGCACTTTTTAGTAACTTGTGTTGTTTATTTGATGTGCCATAAAGAATGAAAAAATTTTACCTAAACCACACATATTTGTCTATTACAATCACTTGAATTTCTAAACTGAGCAATGGTCAACTTAAAAGTCCATTGTAGTATTAGACTTGTGAGTCAACTGTAAATTATTCTAAAAGGCCTCCTGAGTAATTAAAGATTTTCATATAAATTGCATTTTGCAGGCTTTTTCTTAATATCCATTTTAAAATGCAGATGCCATTAAAAGACTCAGAAAAATCTGTATTAAGCTGTCTGTGACAAGAAAGAAAAAAAAATTCCTGAATGATGCTAATGGAGATGACAATTTCCATTAGGATTCAAATCTATTACTAGGGCTTCTAGGGAAAAGCCTCACACACTTTCTGGTTTCTGCTAGTTAAACACAATGAGATTCTAGCTAAATTCTTTAGCATGATAATCACAAATAACCTCTAAGACAATTTCCAGTAGATTGAGTTGACAGATGTGTATGAACATGGCAATAGAATCACTCCCACACGGTGACAATAATTTAGGCTTGTACTAATTGCATTAGTCAGATGATTACCTTCTAGTCAGTGCTAAGTCAAGAGCAGGTTCAAATGCTCCTCCAGATCAGAACTCTAGACCTTGCAGAACCAAGTCTTACATACAAAACTACACAGGACAAACTCTGTCAACTAACATTTGAAAATATTTATTTTTAGCAATGTGAAAATACCCATGGTCTACTAAGTAACGGGTTGGGGGGCTTTGGAGGGGAGCCGGTTTGTTTTTTGGGTTTGGAGGGTTTTTTGGGAGAGGGTGAGATGGTTGGGTTACACCTATTTACATATTTTTTCAATAGACAAACTAATTCTATTGTTTATTACGTCCTATAATTAAATGTTCAGGATGATGCAGTGACATAGGAAGAATTCACTGATCCAGTGCTTAAGAGTTTGGAGAAGATTCAATCCTAAATGTAGCCAGAAAAACAAAAGCCAAAACAAACAAGAAAAAGTATGACCTAACTTATGAAAAAGACCAGGCAGTTTTTATATTATATTCATTAGCTTATTATAGCTTTAAAGAAAAAAAAGGAAATCATGAAGACAAACACAGGAACAACAATTCAAGAAGACATATTTTCCAGTTGTTGTTCTATTAATCTACTGAAAGTTCTTCTATTTAGCTCTAGTTCCATGTATCCGATAATACAATTAATAAAGCAATCAAGCAAAATGAGACACACTTCAATGCATTCATTGTTAAAGTGAATGCAAGTCAGCATTTTCAACGTTTATAGTTCTCAATTAAGAAGAAATTTTAGTAATGAAAGGAGCGATGTGAATCACATGACAGCAAATTTTTGCCATCAATAGAATATACTTTTCCCAGGTACATTAAAAAATGCTATCCTTAACTGACTTAAGCCAGCATCACATAGTTTAGGTGTGGTTCTGTTTTGCAAAGCTATTTCTCTCCCCTATAAATCTAATATTCACTAACTGGGTTTTGTCAACATAGCTCTTACTTCTCTGTGTTAGAGAACCAGAGACTGAAAATTCACAAAACTTTGCTTTTTGTGCCAAACACTCTCCTTAACTCTCATAATTTCACTAGGATTGCCACCAACGTCATGGTCTTGCAGATTTATTCACTGGGACTTAAAGGCTGCAAGAATGAAGCTTTACCCCATATAGGAACTACTGGCAATTTAAAAACAGAAGCAGTTGTATTAGACATTTATTTGGATAAACCACAGAATTTGGTTGTTGTTCAAAAATAAAAACGTTACAAGAACAATATATCAATAAGTAGTCGATATCTGGACAAACAGAATATAGCCATTTCCTAAATGATACAGTACCTGCCAAAATAAGCTATGTGCATCTCCTCTAATGAGTTCAATAGTGTCCCCAATCTGGATATGCAATGGTGGGCCATCCTGTGCTGCTGGCTGTGGTATTCCATTGTAGTTCCGAATTACTTGCATTTTTGGTAAACCTGAAAAAAACAAACACTAAAAAAATTTAAAAGCACAAACAAACAAACAGAAAAAACCCCATAAGCCAGAATCTATTTTTACTTAATAACAATCTATAGAATTTGAAAACCACAAGAGCAATCAAGCAAAGAAACCCTCTGTCTTAGTAGGTACATGACTAAGGCACTGGTACTTAGTACTATCCCAGGCACAACCAAATAGAAAATAATTACTTTTGAAAAACATCTCTATCCTCCTCTCTTCTTGGGGTAGTTCATTTCATGCCTATGGAGACTCTTCCCTGTCTCTGGCTCTGCATAGGGTTCAAATATTAAGGCAATCTTTATAGTTTCAAGCCAAAGATTGCAATGAATTAGTATTAAAGACACCAATATGGATAATCTCACCTGCTTTAGAACAGTATAACTAAAAACCTACAGCTGGCATGAACATGGCCAGGAGAGTCAGGATCACAATTCTTTCAGGTTTCTCACAATACTACTTTTTTTTTTTTTGATTTTTAGGTTATGACTACTTCTGGGTGCATGTAGCAAAGCCTGGATTAATTGAAGGTTTCATTTTCAAGACAAGAACTTTAGATGCACACTAGTCCTCCCACATCAATACTGACTGCATCTAGACACCTAAGCTCTGTTGGGGATTGGTTTTTTTTTCAAGGGAGCAACCCACTTCCTGAGACACAAAATATTCTTCCCAAAGATGAGTCTGTCTGTTTGCACAAAGAACTAAAGCACTGTTTACAGTTACAGTTCAAGAACTCTTCACAGACATGTATCAAATGGGGGCGCAGGGGATTTCAGTCAGAAGATAAAACTGTGGATACTGCAACCCCACGTTCTTATAACTTTAAAGCATTTTTTTTTTAAAAACCCAACATTTTAAGCATTATGGACAGCTAGTGTATTGCACTCAAAGAGTGTGCTCTGATATTATAAGAATACCTGAAATCAAGTGAAGCACCACCCACTCCATAACTAATATATTAAAGATTTAGAGGCTTTTAGAAAAGGATTTTTGCACTCTACTTACTGCCAAGAAAAGCATTTCAGCACAACAGATCTATTTTTAATTACTCTCCCTCTGTCTTTAAAAAAAAATTATATAATAATTTTCCTGGGTTTAACTAAACATGGGATTTTCAAAATCATTATCATTAAGTGAGCATATCAATTTAAAATCTTAACCAGAAAAAATTTGGTTAAGAGTTTTGTAAGAATGACATTAATAAATACGGGTAAGAGTGAAAGGCTGCTAAGTCAAGGTTGCTGGGCTGCCATATTTAACACGTTTCTTGCTGGAAGGTCACAATTAACTTCATTCTAACAACAAAGGATCAGCAGGCCCACAAAAGACTTATTTCTGTTGCAAGATCACTACTGTAATTTAGGTGGCAATAAACACAAATATCCATGATCTCCTCTGCATTGTATGAAACATGAAAGAGATCACCTTCAATAATTACTACTCTCTGTATTAATGAATAACCACTAATCCGAAGTGCTGATGAAACATTAAGCAAAGTAATACCAGCTGTTACATTACTCAACCCAAATGACACCTTAACTTTTACTGTTTCTGCAAGTTACCTGGCATACTTAAAATGAGCACCTAATTATTAGTAAGCCATTATTCCACTTAGGCAAATACTAGAAATTACTTTGTTTCTCAACTTGAAGGCTTTCATGCTTTCAAATACTGATTCAGCATCAACAAATGCTCCATGCACTGCACAGCAAATAGAAGTAATGCTGCATACAAGTGTCTACTGAAAGCTGACAGCTTTGTCCTCATGCAAGGAAACCCCCCATCAGAATACGAATTCTAGTTCTGCATATGTGATGAACAAACTGTAAGCATGTAGTCATCTTAGAGACATACTTGGAAGTCAAAACAAATGCACAAAAAATGATTCACATTATAAAACCTTGTGTTGGGTGAGTCAGTTTATCACATTTTTAGTGTGCAGACATAATATACTTAAAACCCCACCCTTGGATTGATCTCATCAGAATATGCTCAAGTAATTGTCATGTACTTTTCAATGAAAATCCTGGTGGCATTTTAAGATACTACAGTGCTTAAATTATTAATCATAAACATGAATAAGAGCACTTTTTATTTCTATTCTACTGGTAATTATGATTATTGGCCTCTCTGAAAACCAGGGCAAGAGAACTATGGAAAAAAAAGGAAAATTTGTGCTGTGTCAACAAGCAGAATTGTTCAAAAGGTAACACAGAATTAATCCTGTTAAAACGCATCATGTCTAGAATACTTGTGTATAATTCAGTATATGCTTGATTCTGTAAAATCCTACGGCAATTTTGATTATAAAGTTACCTTGGCAGATACAGTATTGGAAGATTTGATCTAACACCTCCTGACATCACTAGAAATAATCCTATCATTTAAATAGGCTTTTGGGTTATGGCCTTAATGGAGTTTATTATCTTCTTTCAGATCCTTTCTTAAAGATTGTTTGTTGTAACGCCTACAGAAACCACTCATTTGCTTGCTACAACTGGTCTCTACTATGGTGACCAACAAATCTTATTTTTCTACTTTAGTTTTACTACCTATTCTATCCAATTGTTGTCTTTGGCCTACTTAGGAGTTCTTTTTTTGCTCAGTGTTGTCATTGCCATGAATACACACTGCCTAGCACAATCTATGTGCACTATCACCAGACTCACATAAACCAGCACCTGGAATAATAGGGATACATGGCTAGGATTCCAGTATACTGGACCAATACACAGTAACCAACGATGCTGCAACGTTGTTCTGTACTGCTTTCATTCAGACGCTTATGTAACGATACTGTGTGCCAGCTTCAAGGACATGGATCAAAAGTGCATGCATAAACAAGGGAAATGGTATTTTGGTGCTAATTATTTTAGCACACATTAGATTTGAGTCAGATTCTGAAATGCACTTTATACCTCAAAGTAAAACAACTGAAGGTAAATTCACTCTCCAACAACAGGAGTGTCTGAGTCACTGAGGGCCATGTCCATTTCAGTATCAATAATACCACAGACGCATACACATTCTGTATCAATCAAAGATATAAAAGCAGTGAATGCACAACTAATATGTTTTACTAGTTCTACGAAAATATCAAAAGGACTGTCATATGATTTTAAACCTTTGTTTTAATCAATTTTTCCAGGAACAAAAGACTAAATGAAATCTTTGAATCAATCAATCAAAAACAAGAACGTATTATTTTGGAATAGCTAAATTTTCACAGGTAAGTGTACTTCTCATAGAACTTCCCTTATATCACCATTAAGCATGGAAAAAATAAATGCAGTACAGAAAAGTTAATATACTGAGGTAAAGAGTCAAAAAGTTCCAAACAGAATGCTCAACTTCATTTTCACCATGCAATTACAGATTTGATTATAGTTGCCCAGAAAGAGTTTAGCAGATTAACACTGAGCTGGTGCACATTTAATCGGACAGAAACTGGTCACCCTTCACCTCCTAACATATATAAAGGACACTGCGGTGTGATGGATCAAGACCTATCCATCATTAACGCACCAACCATCTCAATCTCTGAGTTTTTTAGCAAGCTTATCCTAGAACAGATCTGTTTCCTCCTACTGTTCATTTTAGAATTCTATTCCCTAAGCATTTAGAATTGTGCTGGCTTTGGCTGGGGTAGTTTTCTTCACAGAAGGTAGTATGAGGCTACCTATGGTTTGAATGTGTGCTGAAAACGGGGTTTGCTTGCACAATGTCAAGGCCTTTTCTGCTTCTTGTACCACCCTCCCAAGAGGCTGGGAGTACATAAGAAACTGGAGGGGCACAGCTGGGAGAGCTGGCCCCAGCTGACATAGGGATAAGCAATTCCAAATGACATCATGCTCAGGATATAAAGTGGGGTGAAGGTAGAGGAGGAGTGATGGCATTTGTCACCTGAAGTCACCATTACAAACGATGGAGTCTTGCTTTCCTTGGGATAGCTGAACACCTGACTGGCCCAGGAAAGTGATGAATGAATTCCATCTTTTGCTCTCCTTGTGTGTGCAGCTTTTGCTTTAGCTGTTAAACTGTCTTTATCTCAACCCACAAGTTTTCTCACCTTAGTGTTTTGTTCCTGGCTGGGGTTAAACCACAACAAGAATCTTCTACTTTTCAGGGTAAATTAGTTCATGGCCAACTTACATCCATCTAGAAACAGCAGCCTGCATAGTTCTTTTCCATGTCTGCATTTATTTTCATACTACAGTTAAAGAGAGCAATCATACCCCTATTAACCTTCATTTTGCTAGGCTAAATGAGCCAAGTTCTTTTAGCTTCCTCTCAAAAGACACCAATTCCTCTGAGGCAGTATACCAGCTGCTTTCCAGAAGTTCAGACAGGCACAATCTA
>VZRS01005629.1:16960-204038 GCA_013398055.1 Ifrita kowaldi
ACAGAAACTGGTCACCCTTCACCTCCTAACATATATAAAGGACACTGCGGTGTGATGGATCAAGACCTATCCATCATTAACGCACCAACCATCTCAATCTCTGAGTTTTTTAGCAAGCTTATCCTAGAACAGATCTGTTTCCTCCTACTGTTCATTTTAGAATTCTATTCCCTAAGCATTTAGAATTGTGCTGGCTTTGGCTGGGGTAGTTTTCTTCACAGAAGGTAGTATGAGGCTACCTATGGTTTGAATGTGTGCTGAAAACGGGGTTTGCTTGCACAATGTCAAGGCCTTTTCTGCTTCTTGTACCACCCTCCCAAGAGGCTGGGAGTACATAAGAAACTGGAGGGGCACAGCTGGGAGAGCTGGCCCCAGCTGACATAGGGATAAGCCATTCCAAATGACATCATGCTCAGGATATAAAGTGGGGTGAAGGTAGAGGAGGAGTGATGGCATTTGTCGCCTGAAGTCACCATTACAAATGATGGAGTCTTGCTTTCCTTGGGATAGCTGAACACCTGACTGGCCCAGGAAAGTGATGAATGAATTCCATCTTTTGCTCTCCTTGTGTGTGCAGCTTTTGCTTTAGCTGTTAAACTGTCTTTATCTCAACCCACAAGTTTTCTCACCTTAGTGTTTTGTTCCTGGCTGGGGTTAAACCACAACAAGAATCTTCTACTTTTCAGGGTAAATTAGTTCATGGCCAACTTACATCCATCTAGAAACAGCAGCCTGCATAGTTCTTTTCCATGTCTGCATTTATTTTCATACTACAGTTAAAGAGAGCAATCATACCCCTATTAACCTTCATTTTGCTAGGCTAAATGAGCCAAGTTCTTTTAGCTTCCTCTCAAAAGACACCAATTCCTCTGAGGCAGTATACCAGCTGCTTTCCAGAAGTTCAGACAGGCACAATCTAAAATATTTTCCTTGTCTATCTTGACATTTTATTTTTAATTGGCACATGGATTCATAACAAATATACTCATTAAGAATCCTGAGGACTTGCTGTAATTCAATAATGCAGACAAGAAAAAGTGGTATGTTACAGAAATCTGAAATGCTTTAGAGTACAATTATGGATTATTTGTGACAGAAGCAGTGTAGAACCGCTATGCATTAACAACTAAAATGTGAACTATGTTAAGCATTTAGAGACACTGCCATTGCAATGTACGTAGCTGCAGTAATGACAGTATCTGACAACTGCAGAACACTTGTGGAAACACATCTGGCACAAAAATGTTATTCATTAACATGTTAAAAAGAAGGTAAAATTCCAACACAAAGGACAAGGTCAGGGTTTCATCCATGAATTATCATTAATGTTAAAAATCCCATTGGCTTCCATTGAGTCAGATTTCCTCATGACAAAGTTTTTTTATCAGGAAACTTTCTAATTTAAAGATACAAGTAAGTCTGGTAGTTTTCAACATTGCAATCAAAAAAGCAAACTTATCCAGTTATGACACCAATAAATAGCTAAAATTTACTTCACTTGAAAACCAGGAAAAAACACCAGATTCCTAGAAAAGTCTTCACAGTCAAGCTCTGGGTCACAGAACTAACATAAATTGATGATCTAAATTGTAGCTCATGAGAAAAATAGAAAGCGTGATAGAGTCAAGATTTATAAAGTACCAATTAACTTACATTACAGAAAAATAAAACCTTTCATAATACCATTCATTTGAGTATTTCATCTCATAATTATGAGTCAAGGAAGGAGGCTACAATTTAGAATTAACATAGTACATAATAAGTTAGAATATCCATTACATATGAAACAAACAAAAAATGTATTCCTTATATACTTGTATTCTTTACAGGAGCTCTGCATTTCTCAATGACACTGAATGACCCTCAGAGTTTCATGCAGAGATTCAAAAATGTTATTTTTTGCATACAACATGCATAATGCATGCCCTATTATGACCTCTATCTGTCAAAATTGATTCCAGCATCTGTTATTTCCAAGCAACGCAAAATGTGGTTTACACTTTGGGCAGGGATCATTCTAACACACGAAACAATGACACAGCATGCAGGAGAGCAGGGTTCAAAGGGGAATTTGTGGATATACTTTATACTGTTAGCACAAAGACGTGAAACAGTTTTGTCTGCATTAAACATCCCTTCCTAGTTAATAAGATGATCCCTTTCTTTTTCTCTAGGAAATATATAGCATAGTCACCAAATATTTATAACCTGATCAAAAAAAAAAACCAAAACCAGTAATGCAATGGAATAAAGCCTCCTGACTTCATGAGGCTTTGAATCTGAAACAGAATTTTAGACTATCTGACAAGGCCACATCCTGATGTTTCCATAATCTCAAGAAAATAACATTGCCTTTTGTATAGGAAATGACATAAAGACTCACTAATCCTGTCCTTTCTTTCACCAAAAGAGTATTTTGGATGTCTGTTTGGAACCTCTGCACTTGCTTTAACCCTTTCTGTTTTATATCTTTGCAGCTACAAAAACAGGGAATGCCGTTCTGCCGAGAAACAAGCTGAAGTTAAGCAATTGATAAGCCTTCCATAGCAAAGACTGGAAGGAATATTCCATGCGAAATCTCAGAGCAGGTACACCTCCATACATTTTCACCCTCCAACCAGGAACTGAGGGTTAAGTAACTCATGGCAGTTCTCACGGGGTTAAAAGTCTAAATAGTGGCCCACACTGTCATGGACAATTTTAACAGAAGAAACTAAAGAGACACAGGCAAAGGGGAACTCGTACTGAAATAAAAAATTAATATTTACACCATGGTAAGTAAAATTAGACTGTGAAGGCTTCAGATCAAGAAGCATAACTGCAAATAATAAAGTAACAAGGAGTTAGGACAAAAAGAGCAAAGCAGATGGGTTGATAAGGACAGCAGAGTGAAGAACAGGTGGAACTGTTATACCCACAGTCTGAGCATCCATGACACAAAATCACCAGCTTTGACACATTTTTTGGCAACATCATCTAGGTCCAACACTAATATTAAAAGCTAGTTAAAGAAAAGCTCTAATCTGAGCATGTGCTATATGAAAACAAAGTCCATCAGTGGTCTCCGTATGTTCTTCCAATCAGCTCTGCTGGCCTAATTGTTTAAAATCCCTGTTCATAATCATTTTGTTGCACAATTAACAGCAAACTTGGTTCTTCTCTCTTGTATTTATCAGGAGAGCAGCATCCCAATTCCTCATCAGCGTCATCTATCTCCAAAACCAGTGGAAGTCAATGGCTTTGTACAGTTACTGCCAAGGCAAAACTTGTCTAGAAGGCTTTCTCAGCTGCTGAGAAAACATGAGAAAAGTAACACTACTAATCACGTAAAAAAACCTACTTACATTCAGTTTCTGAGGCGGTCTTTTAATGCCTCAGAAGGGACTAGGTTGGGGTGGGGTTTTTAACTTTTAGGCCAAGTACTTATAACACAAATTACAGAACTCACATACGTGGAAGATGCCAGCACAGTCTATTAAGTGCACTCTTCAGAGTGGCAATGATTTAAATAATTACTATAGCACAAAATTAACACAATTAGTAACTACACAGACATACCTCAAAGAAGATACTGTAATTGAACTTTTAATTCTCCCAGTCTTAAGTCATTATTTTTGCATGTCATTCTAATTAGAAGTTCTAATTTTAGATATTGCTTTTAAGCCTTACATTCATAAAATTATAGAATGGGCTGAGTTGGAAGGAACTTTAATGATCATCTCATTCCAACGTTCCTGCCACAGGCAGAGACACTTTCCATTGCACCATGTTGCCCAAAGCTCCATCCAACCCGGCCTTAAACAGTTCCAGGGATGGGGCATGCACAGCTTCTCTAAGCAACCTGTGCCAGTGCCTCCTACCCCCACAGTAAAGAGCTGCTTCCCATCTACACCTCCCCCCTCTCAATTTAAAGGTAAGATGGCTGAAACGCCGACAGTGCCTGAGACTCAGGAATATTCCACTTGTCTTCCCTTTAGCTGCTTTGCCTTTGAGTACTGTTCAATTCAGCCTATCTGTCACATGATTAACCACAACTCTGGAGTTTACCACTTGACTCAATTTTGAAGTCAAAGAACTACACAAGGCTGATTATCAAAACGTTTATCAGCTACCATGAGCCTTAACTCAACTGTTAAATTTCTTCTTAGAGAAGTAAAGCAGTCCTTTCTTCCATAAACAGAGAACTCACAAGCAGAGGGGCAATACAGGGGGAAGGATGTGGGAAGGTGCAAAATAATCTTCACTATCTCAAAATTCAGATGACAAATACGTAATGCACTCCAAACCACGTCTGATAAACAGTCATATTTCTCTTCCATCAAAATGGAAGACTTAAAGACTGTCATCCTCCAGAACACATACAACTACTGGAAAAAAAAAAAAAATCTTTTTTTTCACAGTCCTAGTCCTGCTTTCTGTCACTGTCCTCCCTCTCTTCCAACAACTGTTTCCTTCTCAAAAACCTTACTGAAACAGGATTTAGGGTTCCCTCAGTCTTTTACTACCTGTCAAATCTATCGTTTTTCAAAGATCCAATTTTTCTACCATTTCTCCTTAGTGCTGCATATATAAACTATTCTTGGCAGAGACCTCTGCAAAAATGGTCAACCATCAACCAAAATGAAGATGTGTGGGAGGAAAAAATCTGTCTGCTAACAGTCTGATCAACAACTTGCTATGAGAAACAGCAAAATACCACAACTCAGGAAGTCCTTGTGCTTCCTCGGGTTTTGTAGATCTGATCATTAGCAAAAAGCCCACAGATAAGTGGCTCTATCTCCATTTTCCAGTTAATATCCAGACAAAACTTGGAACCACATTGCAGATCATAGCAGGAGGTCATTACAAGGAAAACAAACAAGTCTAGCAATTTACAAGGTTGCATTTTTGAAACTGTATGAGTTCTGATATATTTCTACACATTTCTTTGTTTTTATATTACAGCAGTTTTGCTGGTTAAAGACCAACACGTAGACAAATGGGTATCTTCCCCTGCTCTGAACATCAGTATGTGACTTCACCCAAATGCTTTTGTCAGAGAAGATTTTTTGAGGATGACTATGCTTAGTGACAATATGAGCAGCATTAATAAAATTAGCAGCATGGGAACATGGACATTCACTGAGGTGAACAGCCCCCTCTCAGTAGGAGCTTTAAGTTTTCAGGTCTTCCAAGGCAAGGTCAGCTTAGTGCTCCTATAAATAAAGCACTTATTTTAACCAGAAATAAGAAATTTAGCCAAGAAAATCCAGAATTCAAACAAAGTTTCAGATTTTTTTTTTTTTTAATCTAGAAAAATAACTCCAACAGAAAGCATTTTCTTACTTCACCTTTAAGCAGGGACATTTGCACATTGTGACACTCACTTTAAGGGGCCTGGAAGCTCACCTCTGGGCAAGAAAAAAAACTGGCACTACAAAAATGCTTCTGAAGAGCCATGTTTTTAAACTTCAAAAGAGAAAGTCAAAAGGGCTGCCTTTTGGGAAAGGAATGACCCTATTATTATTTAGACGACCAATGACCATTTGTCTCTCATGCCCTTAAAGTGGTGGTTCTGCTCATAACTCTCACAGATTCACTCCTGAGTTGTGTCTCAAAACAGAAGGAAAAGAAAATGTAAAGATTTTGGGAAGTCAGGTGACAAAATGTTGCAACACAAAAGAAATAAAAAAATTAGTCAAGTACACTGCTGAAGGAAACTACAAATGCCAACCAAATCCCATTTGCACAGCAAGCATTTTCACAAGCTGTCCTAGGCATCTTTCAAATACTCCGTCTTCCCCTATAATACATACATTTGTCTTCGTAGATCCCCACTAATTGAAAAAACCTGAACCTGCCCTAGACTGATAACTGCGGATTGCAAATGCAAGAAAGTATGTCTAAAATCACAGAAATTTCTTGTGCAATTCCAAAATCATGTCTTAGTTTTTATACTCAAACTCAGGTAATTTCCCAAAAGAGGACTCTCTCCATGCCTACATTGAAAGAAAGCAGAGAGCTAACAAAGTCACTAACTTCCTAGTCATCATTGCCACATACTTTTTGTGATTAATTAAGAGTGAAAACTATTTTTCTTTCACTGACAGACCTTGGTTTCCCTTTCACAGCAGGTTTTCCTCCAAAAAAGTGTTAAGGACAAGCTCTTGTGTTTTGTACAGGTTTAACTTCAAATGTTTATTGAGGCAACTACTCCTTACTAGGAGTGACACAGGCAGCTATCCTTGTGAGAGTAAGGAATTTTGGACTTGCCTGGATTGAAAAGTCTCAGCACTTCGAACAAGCATTAGAAATGGCTGAGTGCTAAATGTTTCATGGGAATAAACAAGGACTAATCAGGTCCAAAAACACAGTTTTCATTTGTTTTAACAAAATAATGAAATTTCATCATTTCAATGTAGTCTAAGAGGTGAATTAGGGATATAAACTTTAAAAATCATGTTGCCTCAAATGTAAGAAGCTTCTTTTTTTTTTTTTTTTTTAAATTAAGCGAAATGGAGTTTTGGCATATGAATTAGAAAGTGTGGTACATGTGGTGCTGCTTTTTATAAAAGCCCATGGTATGAAGATTAACCAGTGTTAATTATCACATCTTTTCATGTGATGCCATAGACAGGCATGGCATTCTAATTCACGTATTTGTTCAAACATGTACCTGCCCTGAGGAGCCAACAACTTGCATTGGGCAGATACCACAGATGAGCTACGAAGGTGTGTCCAGACAGCAGATTACATGCAGCAAAAGCCTCTGGAAAAAAGGGACGAATCCTGCAATACAGAAGTCCATTATTCCACAGAAGTAATTATTTTGGGCTATACTTTGAATACTAACTTCCCCACGCCCAGGGATAATTCTGCGGCAAGCAGTAAGAGAAAAAAGGCTTGAAAACAGGAATCTTGCTTTGGAAATGGAATTTAATACTGCCAAATATCATGAATCTTGTAAAGGACCTAAGCATTTTTTCTAGTGTAGAGAACTCACAGACGGAGTAAGTTTAAAAACAACATATAATGAAAATACATACCTATGCCACCTAGAATCTTTAACAGGTATCAAATTTAAAAACACACACTGCTGAAAATGTGCTGACATTTTATTCATCAAGAATTGCAAAAATAAAAATTCAATTATCTTTCATGCAATTTCTTTTGTGTTCAGTATTGACTAATAGCATCTGCCTCTAAGATGAAAGGCCTTAGTCTCCATTCCTGTTACTCACAAGAATTAAATTCTCTGGCAAGAGAAGCATTTTAAATTATTACATAACGTGAAAGGGAAGTGGCTGATGCCTGGCAAAGCAGGCAGGTCCCAGCACATGACAAATAATTTCGCCTGCACGCACCCTCTTCATAATGCTACATAATCCTTCAGCTTTTCAAGTTAAACACTCTTATGATCTTACTCTTCAAGCAATTTTTCTTCTCTGTTTTCTTCTCTGTGGCCTCTACTCTGATTACAGCAGAAACCTCTTTTACTTCTTAACTGATAGTTGTCAGCACACATGCAAAAAAATTTCAGGCCTTACAGACCTTCTTTGCATGCAAGCATCAGTAGACAAATGTTGCCAAGAATTATGGCATTATATTAAAGCAATGAAAAGACATTGTTGTTTCAGCTAAAACAATCCTGTTCTCAAAAAATATGCCTACTTATTTCTGGTCTGTATAGGCTGCAGCAAATAAATTATTTTCTTTGAGAAAAGAGAAAAAAACTTGTTTTCATTACAAAGTATTTCTGCAATAAAAGTCAAAAAGGATGAATACGTATTTCACTGTTAACACCACAATGCAGTTAAAATTGTTTATCCCCAAATAGAATATACTTGGGATATTGTTTTTATGCTGCACACTTTGCATATCGGAAGTATTGGCAATCTATGAAAATAAATTCTAGAAAATCAAAAATTCATCATATTTTGTGATACCTCCAGCTTTCCCAAGAATGTGTAGTATCCCTAGCCTCAATCAGCTGATATACCTAGACAAAGGCATTCAGACTACAAAAATCCACTGAGTATAAAAATATATATCTTACATAAATTTCTACTGTCTTCATTTACGTTAGCCTTTCTTTTCTAGCACAACTAGAATATGAAAAACCATGCACATATATATTCTGATACACTGTTTCTGCATACTCCCTTTTGATCAAAGAAAAGTATTTCCAATTTTTAGTAAAAATTTTCATAAGAGTTCACAAATTTAAGTAGATTAATTTTCTATGTCTACATATAAGTAAGTCCTTAACTTGAAGATTGCTTACATGATGAATAAATAATAAGCTGCAAAAGGGTCTTCCTTTAAAGGCAAAAACGAAAATATACAATAAAATAATCCATCACTTGATCTTTGTTGCAAAATCGAGACGCTATTGGTAAATTATCATAGGCAATAAAGATGAGAATCAAGTTTAGTTCCTGTCAAGATGTCAGTGCTGCCATAATAATCATGCTCCATCTTACATATTTTTGCTTCTTTCCCTCCCTGTCAAGGAAACACTCATATATTCATCCGCACAACAGTGAAGGTTCTCCTTCTACTTTCTGTTCCCAGTCTGAATGTGGATTATATACTCCAGCAAAGTGTGAGATTTGTTAAGACAGAAACCATACCTGAAAGCAATAAATTACACAGGTTGATAACCCATTTAAGTCTGGATGAATTTATCTTTCTTATCTCCTCACTGAGGCAGCCACCGCTGCCTCCTATGACCAGTTTGCCATTATCTCACTGAAGTTACTTAGCCTGTGACTGGGTGATCCACAGATTCAAAAGAAAGGCAGTAAGGGAACACTTTAGTGGGAAAAAGCACCACACCTTGTGGCAACGGCCCGTAGTTACATCAAAGAATCACCCAGAGATCAAACTGACACCAGCAGAACACCCAGACTTTCTCCTAAAATACTGCCCTGACAAAGAATACACCTTAGACCCTTAAATCCCAGCATCAGCTCTCTGAGCTTAGTTGATCATTCAGGGTTTCTTGGGTGCCTGAGCCTTGTGCAGAGCAACACACAAAGGGTTTAAATCAATACCACCAGAAATGGACAAATAACTAAACTAGCACACAATGCACAGGAGTAGTTTGAGCTTAAACTCCCTATCATTAAGCCTCATACGCTTTTCCTTTTCAGCCTTTCTTGTTCCCATGATAAAGCAAACAATGGGAGGGTGAAAATTATAAGGCAACCTGTAGGGTCTTCTGTAAAGAAGATTTTGGGGTTTTTTTAAATGTTGTAGAAGATACACCAGCATTAAGTGAATTCCAGTGTACTAAAATGATCCCTGCCAGTCACAAGAAGACTGCCAGGAGTGTGACGTTGTTCTGGAAGGAAAGCTGCGATCCATACATGCAGCTTTTGTTATATCATATTTCATGCTATTTGTTGCTGTCAAATCCAATTAAGGAAAAAGTCCAAGAAGAGTAAACATCACACTTTATTGTCTAAAATGAAAGACAGTGCCTCCTGCTCTCCCCTCTCCCACATGCCCTATTCCAAATGGGCTGGTTAAAGAATAACCTCTAAGGTTAATGGACTGAGGCACCTTCTCAAGGTATCAGATAATGAAGTTACTTTTTAATTCCCTGTTGCACACTAAAGCTCAAGAAACGCAAGTTATGAGAAGTGCAAGACTGAACACGTCTTCTATTTATTTGCAGGTCAGCAAGAGCAGCAATGAGGGCTGAACTCCGAGTCCTTTCACTTCATGCCTCAGAAAAGCACTTTACCTTTTCTCCTGGATAAACCACATCTAAGGGTGACAATTGAATAAATTGATTCTACTGAAAAATCCATCAGATCAGGTTTTATAATGTCACTACTCAAAAATACTAAGTACCAAATAAATTCAAACATTACATTGCTGAGCTGTTAATTATGATCTGCAAGATATTTCTTAAAACAACTCGGGTACCATAGAAATAGGTAGTTATATGTGAAGTTGTAATAAGTAGACTTCTCAACACAAATATCAGACAGTTGTACAAGGCAGACTGGTAAAGCCTACTACAGACGGATAAATACAGTATAAAGACTACAAATACTTTTTAAGAACAAGTCAGGGACATTGTTGAGAGTTCTTTAAAGTGAACAATGAAGAAGCAAGATTGTATATTAATGTGGATGAGCAAAATAATTTTAACAGGGCTCACAATGAGGCTCTCTTCCAGGTTACATAATATAAAAGTTTCCCCCTGCCCCCGATAAACAAACAACAAAAGGACAGGAAATAAAAGGTTGGAACAACAGTATTTTTTTTCAAATAGAAGGTGGTATCCAAAAGGGTCAACCACAGGAATCTGTGCTTGGCCCTTCCTTGTTCAAAAAATTAATAAACATTATTAAAATGGGAGTAAGAGTGGATTAAGTCTAGTGGAAGGTACAAAAGCGTTTCTTTAAAAAGAACACTACTTGCAAAGGACTGAAGGAAGACTTCATGAACAATAGGATTCAAAATCAGAGACTAACTCTGGCTGGAGGGATCTTTGGAGGCCACTTGGTCATACCTTCATGAAAGACTTAAAGTAACATATGGATTGAATACTTTTACACAATCATGAAGTGTGAAACAGCTCTCATCATAGAGACAACAGATCTCAGAGGAACTGCTAAGTACTTTTTACAATCAGTCCTTTAATATTATAATGTAATTCTGCTCTGTACCAACACTAAGAAATTTCTTGTAGTAGACACAAAACTAGAAAGACTGACTACTCTTGGACCCAGAAGCATACAAACAAGCAAAAAGGATGATCAGACATACAGAAGAGCTTCTGTATCAGAAGGATTAAGTAGATAACAGGTCTTCAGGCTAGAGGAGACATGACCCAAGGGGATATGACAGAGACAACTCATGAGTGGCATAAGAGTGACCAGAGAAAAAGTACTTGTTATTTCCTTATTTATTATTCATTTTCTTGATCCAAAAAAATATAGGCGTCAAAGTAATAGGTAGCAGGTTAAAAGCAAACAAAAAGATGTGCTTTATTCACACAACCAATTGTGAGAGCGACAGTTAAAGGATGTTGTGAAGATTTTAGTCTGGTTTAAAAAGTGATAATGAAAATACATGGACGGAAAATTAAGAGCTAAGAAATGAAACTAGAAGGTACAGTGGGAAGTACCACTACACCTTACTCCAAATTCTATCCTTCAGCATCCATTTAATTGGCTACTCTTGGAGGGATCCCAGGCTAGCTTGGCTTGCAGCCTAACTCAGCCTCATTGTTCTCTTCTCTGGGAATCTCAAAGTGGTGAGCAGATTAAAAACTCTCCAAGAGCAGAATCAGTTTCTCAGGCTCTTGCCTCTGGCCTCTTCTACCAAGCTTTAAAACCTTCCTCAGGCAAAAGGCAGAGGCAGCTCTGGGAGCTTCTCTTGTGTGAATTTTCAGCAGTCTTTTTTCTCCCATGGGATGGCTGCTTTCAATTTTACAATGTTTTCCAAATTCTTTGTGTGAGAATTACTTTGAAGTAGTGATCAAATACTGATTTAGTTAAATGAGCGAGCCACAAAAAAAGAAACCATATGCTTTAGAGTACTGTTAAAATTCAGTTACTTTTGACTATTTTTAATCATTCATTGCCTTATTATCTTTGTTTTGCCTTCTGAGAATTAAAGCACGCTGAAGATTAAAATCAGATATGAAAATAGATGAGTAAATGCAATATTCCTCTTGAAGATGAATAAGAGATTTTTAAGTCCCAATAAATTTGAGCAAAATACCAAGCAATTCCTTCCACTTGCCACGGTAGGAAAGGCAACTTGCGGCCATGTAGCTGCTGGCACATGTCTCTTTCTTTTTTTTAAATAGTGCTGTACTATTTTTGTGTGTGTTTAAAACACAAAACAGTGAATTTTTTTGTTTTATGGATCATACTTGTATGCCCATTTTGCCCACTTCTACCTGACCTTTTCCTTTTTTCTGCCTGACAACTTCCTTGGAGTTATCTCTGAACAATGATGTTTTGCTTAAACAGCTGATGCTGAGTGCTTTTATGCAGAAAAATAGAAAGATACTGAAGGATTTTTAACCCACCTCAGCTTAAAAATTATGTCAATATATGGCTAAACATGTACTGAACACCATTATTTCTCTAAGAAAAAATAAAATGTCAATTGCTTAAGATATAGAGACAGTCCCAAAAACACATCCAATAAGACAAAAGAGTTTAAATTACTCAACTACAAACTAATCTTGCAATCCAACCAGACAAGGATGAAAGAGTTTGACAAAATAAATACATTTCACCCTTTGGCATCTGGGTCTTCTGATGTTTAATTAAAAGAAAAGGCTAAAGGCTATGTTCTTCTCTGAATGCTAGCTTACTGCTGAGATGCCAAGGGGACAGGCACCTTTCAAATACCTCTCCCCAACAGGAATGTAAAAATAATTTAAAATAAAACAACCCAAATAAAAATAATTAAACTGCATTTGAAATGCTTCATTGGAAGACAAAACTCTGCTTCGCCTTCCAGTACCACATTAGTGGAAAACTTCTTGGTGCAAAACATTAGACATGTCTTTTCTTGTAACACAACAAAGATGAATTCACTATTTTGTGAAGCACTGTAGAGAGAGACGGGGGGGGAAAAAAGGCAAAGATCTTGAATGTGATATGTATTTTTAATAAATATGTGAGATTAATTAATTTGATCTCACAAATTAGGTCACACAATTCAACACATTTGTGAATTCACTGCTGTTGAGGCCCAGCTGAGAGAAGTTTGTGGGACCACAAAGAAATTAACTGACTATGGTCTCAAATGCCAACCCCACCCCAGCCACCTGATGTAAAACATGTCCAAACATGTCTATCAATACCAAGAGATGGCCAGGTTAGAGCTGCAATCAAAGTCCTTCGAAGGACTTCAAAACCTTCAGGATTACACACCATGTCAGTAAGCAGCATCACATCTATCCTGCCAAGGAGTGTTCTCTTTGCAGCAAGTGTGCTCCCAGCTGCGCTGTTAAACCCATTCTGACCTGCAACTCCTCTGCTCCACAAAGATTCCAAGAGACATGTACTGGGTATGTTACAGGTACCTTGAGCTAAGTGCTCAGATACTGTGTAGAAAAGGAAGAAGTATCCATAACTGAATAAAACCCAGCCAAAAGTTAAACATGTGTCACATATACGTAAAATCAAAGCTCATTTTTGGTTCTGTAGCTTGCTCAAAACATTACCATGCAGAGAAGTCTTAAGCTGCTTAGCAAATCTAATGCTCCACAAACATTACAAAATATCTCAAACTTCATCAAATAACTATTTCTTCACTAGAGTAAGTTTTATGAAACATTTCTATTTGCTCCAGTATTCCTTCTGGCTTTCCTCAATTTAATTTACAGTCAGCTGCTCCTCCATGTACACATTCATTTTGGCCAGCCATTAAAACACACTGTTACGTTCCAGGTTAACAGCATCCAAAGCTGAAAAGAATGTCATGGGTATATTCTAGTACTTGAGGGATGCTATTTACTCCTACATTTTTATTTACAGGAAATACAATTAAATACCAGTATTAAATGTACCAGAAGAACACCATCAATGTATTTCTTGACTCTATACAGAGGAATTCCTTTACCAAAGCAAAAAGACGCTACTTGGTCTAATCCATCTTGATGGAGACAATCCTAATAAGGAGATACTATCAATGACATGAGTCAACTCCTCATTAAATACTGGGGGCTTGTTTAATGCTTTTTTTTTTTGGTAGACCTTTTTCTGTGGCTTAAAACCAAGGTAAATTCTTGTTCTCAAGAACAAGCCAGTTAGTACTGGGCAGCCAGAATCCCCCGTAGCTGCTGCCACTGTTGAAGTGGAGAAACAAATTCCTGAATGCCTGTTTTCAGCACTGGGCTTCACACTGCAGAAGGTTATCTTTTCTCATCCATGAAATTGGGTATTCTCTGTACTGGGCTGAATGAGAAAGACAACAGTCAATCAGGACTACTAAGGACATGCCTGGATAGCTCAATGAAACAAGAAAATGAGTGACAATGCTTCAAATTCTTAGCTAAAGAGTAGTTTTATCTATTACAACTTGGCAAAGAACTATCTGCTAGTTGGGATATCCCAGCATTTGAGTTTGAGCCAGGTTTTGCTTTTGGCTGGGCACACAGTTGGAGTGGCACTAAAATGGAAATCAGAGTTAGACTCGCATATTATAGAGCACACTGTGTCAGAATTCGTTGAAATATCTCACAGTCTGGCATGCTTCATTCTTAACTGAAAAGAAAATTAAAACTGCCAATATGACACTATCCCCTAATTTTTACTCTAAAGACAAGATGCAAACACTACACAAACATCTGAATATTGTTTCACTGCTTAGTAATCACACACATATAACAATGACACAACCTAGTTAAAAGATTCCAAAATCCAATTTCAACAAAATACGAAGCACAAAAGTAGCTTATTTCCCACTATAGCTAATGAAATAAACATATCTCCAGTATTATACTTCTCCCTACACAGACTGTTGTTGCTTGTTTAATGCATATACTTCAGGCCATAAACCCAGTGACTCTCTTCAGATCCTGGGGCTTTTTTTATAATCTGTGTAAAACCAATATTAGAGGATTCACAAAACAAGTTTGGGGACCAGACACCAACCAGAAATACAAATGCCTCTTTTTAAAATTATTATTTGAACTTTGAATTTCTGGGCTGAAAAATACATTTGCCCAAGCTATTGCATTGTATACATTACTTACTAGTATTGTGTCCCTCCATCCCTAAAAAACCAGGCAATATTTTACTTTCTGTGAAGGGAAAAGACATCTTGGTTCTGGCCCTCAGTTCAGAACTGAGGTTTTCTAATCTTTAATCCTTGCTTGTCAAGAAATCAGCTATTTAAGAAGTCAGAACATGCTCAGCAGAGATCTTTCACAGATCAGATTTTGAATTTAATCTACAATGAATCTTGACTATAAGGCTTCTAGTGTTCTATTTTTACCAAGTTTATCCTTCTGATATGAAATATACTTTCACACTTCTAGAGGTTAAAATTCCAATGTTTGTATTAGCAGAAGTGTTTAGGGTAAAACCACTTTCAAAAACACTAAGCTGTGAATCTATCACATTTAGACTCTTTATAATGTAAAAAAAAAAGACAGCAAATATACACTGTACTATTTCAATAGCTGAGAAAGACAGTAATTTTTACTCATATTAAAATACATACAAAATTATTTCCGTTAAAAACATTGGTCAGACTGCATCATCCTTTTCAGGAATTCACACAATAAGAATTTGTGCTTATGAATACACATAATTTGTCATTTAAGCCAATAGTGCAAATCCCATGCTTAAACATATTCCCTACACAAGAATAAATGTCATATAATTATCACTTCACATGCCCATTCTATGCAAAACTGACACCAGTCTGATCACTTCCTAAATGTATTTAAACAGAATCATGTTGTTCTGCAGTCACATGCAAGCTGTAGACCAAATTTTCCCTGGATTTATTGCTGCAGGTGTATTCACCGGTTCATTCTGTCAATGGCTTTTATTATCTCCTGCTTAATCCAAAGAAAGGTTATTTAAAACCTGTCCCACTAAAACTCAGCAGATGAAGCAATTCAGAAGGCTCCCTGCAAATGGGCTGCAGGCTGAAGGCCTAGTGCACAGCATAAAGATAAAGCCATATTTTTTATGATTTCCAGTTTTTTCTTCACTCGTACAGTTTCTGCACACATTTCTTTTTGTACACGTTTTTCTCATAACTGCTTTCACTTCATGGGGATTTCGCTGCCTCATTATCCATTAACCATTTTTCTTTCTACCCTTCTTTCTTATTCAAACACAAGCAAATCTCAAGGAGAAAACTGTCACTGTCAAAACTTTTAACTCAACTTCAAAGAAAAACAAATGAAAAAGCCATAAACCAACATATTGCTTTTAGGGTACTTCAGCTAGATAAGTTCCTTCATCAATGAGCTTTACCAGCAGGAGACAAGGTATTTTAACCCAGTATCCTTCCACTGTTTTGTTTAGACTATCCTTCAACTTGCACTACTTCTCATCAAATTTACATGATTTTTCATTCTGGGCTAAGCTGTGTCAGCTAAAGTTGAATTTGACTCTAAGCATAAAAGGAGAAGCACAATAGCACTTCACCATGCTATTCATGATTCTTTATTAAAATAGCCAAAGACAGACATAACAGAACAATCTTGACAAGCTGCAACCCAAAATATTTTTTTTTACTGGTGATATCAAACTCCATCAATATTTAGTCACTGCAGGTGCTGGTTATTGATTCACAGCAAATGTCTGCTTCCTAAGCTAGCACCATGCTTCAGCACCATCACATGCATCACTGGCAGCAGCAGCAGACCAAACCTTCTAAGCACAAAGAAGTCTGGGCAGTCAATCTTTTGGCTACCTCTCTCAGCAAAAAGAGCATCCTGGTGCTCAGACTCTTCAGAACTTCACATGCCAGTGCTCTTGAAAAGCTCTCAGCATCAATGCAGTAATGTATGCCTGACATAACTGATCTCTCACTAGTGCTGCCCTCTAGAAAGCATCTGTCTCTCAAGGCAATGTGCAATCTGATGAACAGTAATACTTAAATTAGGCAAAATAGATGCCAAGAGTTTACCAAAGACATTCATGTGTTTAGAAGTTATACCTGCCAAGTTACAGGAGGACATAGAATGCCTATCCTGACAAAACGCAAAACAAAAAGCTCATTTCACTTGAAAACTGACAGTATACATAGAGGGCATGTTAGTATGTAATATATTTCTCATTATTATTTATTTTAAACCTTTAAAATGTCAGAAGCAATTCTGTAAGAAGTCTTCCACAGCAATGTCTCTAATAAAGGGATCTAAACGTTTATGCAGACATTCTGCATTTCTATTGGCTTTCAAAAATATTATGAGGACCAATAACTTCACTCTGTAACAAGAGATTATCCCAACAACTCAAAGAACTCTTCTGTGTAGGTAAATGGACATGATGGGACATGAGTAGAACTGTATTTTAGGCATTGGCTACACACAGGTTTTAAACACCTACTTAATTCAACTACTTTTGATGATTTCAATGGTACTTAGTCTTCAATAAAAATTACTTTTAAAGTATCCTTGCATAAAAAGATCCTGCAAATACTTCTATCAGACTTCAACAGCAAGTGAAATCACCAATATACTCAAGAGGTTCTCGAAGCTAAATTACTTGACCTTCTATGACTCTATATGAGACAGCTGTGTTTAAAGGTACTGAACCTATAAGGACTATTCTGCAAGCACACAATTACTCTTCACTGCAACATGTACCAAGGAATGGGAAGAACTCAGTCTTGTTAGCAAACACTTGGAAGACATCATCCTCTTCTGCATTATTTAATTCCTACCCTTTATGTTTTCCCCTCTGACTGAATTCATTTTCAGAGTTACAGGGTGCTCATTTTTTTTCTTTTATGACTGCAGTCGTCACGACACACTGAACAATTTCTAGAATCATGAAGCAGGTTTATTTTGCCAGAGGGAACAAAGCGACGATACGTGTTCCAAAACATGTCAAAGGTACGTGAGTAAGAAAGGTGTGGTCTGCTTCAGCTAGTTACAACATTTAGACTTTCCAAGCCAAGGCAGCTGCAATGCTAGTAGCACAACCAGCATTCCTACTTTTTGAAAAGTGCTTAGCTCTGCCAGGCTGTAATGTGGTGTACAGAATTGCCATCCTGTTTAATGTTTAACTCCAACTATTCTCAGATGTCCACATCTAGAAATATTTAATAATCCACAGCTTACTTTTATTCCAAATAATATCTGCATAACAAATGTCTTGTAATTAAACTATACAAGAAACATAAAGGACAGAAGTGTAATTACTGTAAAAAATGACACTAAAAATATCACAGTTACACTGAAAAACATTGAATATTTTATTCAGACACATAATGGGTCTCCAGAGGAAATATTCACCCACTTGAGTACACAACATATAACCAAGCATTTAATTTTCTTAAGGGCTGCTGCTGCCATGATTCCACAAACGTATCTACTATAAACTAACAGGAAAAATAAAATCACTTTGAAATTCAATATAAAACTGCAATTGGTTTATGCCTTTCAGAAAAGCAATTCATACAGTTAAGCACTGAGCACCACTACAGTTAAGAGCTGAGAATACCCACAACTTGAAAAATTAGAACCTGAGTTTTATAAGTAACTCTCTACTATTCATCCCTTAGTTATTTCTTTTAAAACTACAGAGTACAGTAGGGTGGGTCATATTAACTGAAAGCCCAGAGGCATTTTGTTGTTCAAACAGAACCAGAGCTCTGCTTAAAGAAAAAACAAGGAAAAAAAGAATGAAGAGTTCAGCCAGCTGACCTTATCTTTGAAATCACAAACAGAGCAATCACTTTAGACATTCAATGACTTCAGCAATCAAGTTCTCAGCATTGTGTGCATTCACAATGCAACCTAACAAAGCAAGTTACAGCTTTCTCACTCTTTTTATTTAATGTTTAAGTATTAAAAAGTCATGACACAAACCTGGGTCCACATGTCTAGAGCTTCTTCTAATTCCATTTGTTCGTTTCTGCAGAGCAAAAATGAGAATCAGGGATATGAATAAACATGTTTTCACGGAGGCACATTGTGATCCTTTCATTCCCACAATCTACTAGGCAAAGCTGGTTTTCTTAAGTTATTTCTCCCAACCACCAACATAATTATCTTTATCTTGTAGAAAGATCACACTTTGAAAAATATTCTTAGTAATGTTGACTTTTTTTCATATATCCCCTTTTTTCTGAGACTGGGCTGAAAGAGTCTCGGTCCATAGAAGGTTTCTTCATACATCAACATTTTTTGATACTAAGTACAAATGTATTTTTTAATCACTTATGGATAGGATACGGGAAAAACATGCAGTCTGGCATTATCTGCCCCAGATAACATCCAGCAACACAAAAGTCGAAGCCACTTGCATTGCTTTGATAAGGTAGAAACTTTCACTACTTCTACTTTACACTGAAGCTAGCTACAATTCCCTATGGAATGCCTAATTTTCTTATTTTCTGGGCAAGTACTTAAATGTATTTAGTAACTTGTCTATCTCTCTAAAACTGGAGGAACCAGAGTTGTGTGAAATCAGAAACTCTCTGACAAGACTCAGACTATTTCAATTTCTTTTCTATATTTTAGACACTAAGACACTATGGATCCCTGGAAATTTCAATGTGAAATAATGCATATCTGTGAACTACTCATCTGCTTTTGCAAACTTGTTTTATCTGGTAACTTGCATGACAGTTCATGCATTGATTTATTCTTTAATCAAAGCAAGTAGAGAAAAGCATGTTGCATAACAAAGGGAACAATTAGGTTGCTCTGATTTACTCGCTGCTGATATAAGGTGATGCAGGACACACACCAAGGCAAGCCAGAAAGCAGTAACCTGAGGCATAACCAAATTACCAAGCCCTGTAGCAAGCAAGCAGAATCAAAAGCTCGGTTTGAAAACAGCTTTCAAACTCTTGAGTCCTTGGACATATTCTCTCTGTACCCCACAAGTCTAATTAAAGAAAGGATACAAGTTTTGCTTCATCTGTAGTGGCTAGAATAAAAATTTAAAGCTGCTGCCACAATGAAGATAATAGTACTGGATAAAAGCAAAGTGCTCAATTATAGCCTATATTTTTTTTTACAGATGGAAGCCATGTCACTAGTACAGAATGATACAGATTGGTGAGCAACCACAGGTTTGCACAAGAGAGGGAAAGGGACAGGACTCAGAAAAGTACAAGGGGAGACAGAGAAATGCTTAATTGAAATAAAAACAACAGAGGGGCTGTGACAACTCAAAGTCATATACACCAAAGGACTGCCTGGAAAACGAGTTTAAGGAAATAGTTCTTGAGCTATACGAAAACATGCTCAATATCCTTAAACATATTGCATTACCAGTAGGTCCTTTACTTTACTGGTATGAAACCTAAATCCATGTTTTCCAAAATGACAGTTCCTCATCCCTGCTCAAGTTTTCTCTGCACAGAGAGAATTAAAGCAGGCACTTAAACAGGAGTCTTGGTAAAAATGAATGTAATCCTGATGTTTTGGATCAATTCAACAGGTAATAGCAAATCAATAGCTCCAGAAAGGAAACCTTTATTTTCCTAACAAGGAAGAACAGTATACCTATTTTTTCATCCAGACACAGTATGTTCACCACAGTTAGCTTTAGGAAGCCTGGCAGCCTTGCCCACTAAGCCCAGTAAACAATCTGTTCACAGCTCTCCAGCCATTCCTGCCAGCTACAGGACTGGAAAGGCATCAGGCAAATTGACCATGCTGTGATTCCCATGGTTTAGAGTGCCCTTACTTAGGGCATCTGTCAAGGCAGAGACACAAAGGCTGGGCAGCACCTGGCCAGAGGCAGAGCTGAGGATGCAGTGAGGAGAGCAGGCAGGGGCCGGGCACAGGCAGGGGCCGGGCACAGGCAGGGGCCGGGCACAGGCAGGGGCCGGGCACAGGCAGGGGCCGGGCACAGGCAGGGGCCGGGCACAGGCAGGGGCCGGGCACAGGCAGGGGCCGGGCACAGGCAGGGGCCGGGCACAGGCAGGGGCCGGGCACAGGCAGGGGCCGGGCACAGGCAGGGGCCGGGCACAGGCAGGGGCCGGGCACAGGCAGGGGCCGGGCACAGGCAGGGGCCGGGCACAGGCAGGGGCCGGGCACAGGCAGGGGCCGGGCACAGGCAGGGGCCGGGCACAGGCAGGGGCCGGGCACAGGCAGGGGCCGGGCACAGGCAGGGGCCGGGCACAGGCAGGGGCCGGGCACAGGCAGGGGCCGGGCACAGGCAGGGGCCGGGCACAGGCAGGGGCCGGGCACAGGCAGGGGCCGGGCACAGGCAGGGGCCGGGCACAGGCAGGGGCCGGGCACAGGCAGGGGCCGGGCACAGGCAGGGGCCGGGCACAGGCAGGGGCCGGGCACAGGCAGGGGCCGGGCACAGGCAGGGGCCGGGCACAGGCAGGGGCCGGGCACAGGCAGGGGCCGGGCACAGGCAGGGGCCGGGCACAGGCAGGGGCCGGGCACAGGCAGGGGCCGGGCACAGGCAGGGGCCGGGCACAGGCAGGGGCCGGGCACAGGCAGCACACCCCTCTCCTCCACCGGAGTTCCCCCATCAGCACACGATTCCCCTGCAGGTCCCCAGGAGCTGGAGGAGCCCTCCTGGAGCCCACATCCCAGGAGCTCACCAGAGGGTGCAGGGCTGCCCTCATCCAGTCCCACTGCCGTCTGGGGTTACAGTGACACCCCAACAGCTCAAACATCAGAGAGCACAGACGTGGTCAGCCCTGCACCAGCCCTGTCAGCAATAACACCCTCCCATTACCCATATTAGCAACAGCATCAAACACAGCCATGCTTATGGAGAGCAGCAACATGTATACTCACATGCTGTTCATAGCTGACATGTCACTACAGCAATTACCATAAACTTCTGATCTAAAATAGGTGCTAGAAACTATTATGCTCTAGGTCTGAAGTGCTGCCTCTCCTTTGTCAGAAAGAGCAGACAAATCCCAGCTGCCGTGCCCTCTTGTACAACAGCAGAGAGGCCCCAGGAGCTGGCCAGAAAATAACCCAGGGTGGCTTGCAGCCTTCTGGGCTGACAGCCAGTTACACCATGTGCATCACAGCAGCTCCCCTGTTCAGGTCCCATTCTAACATTCTCCCCAGATTACGCAAACTCCATACCACAGGATACCTTTGCAACTATTGTCTTTTCACATGAAGAGACAAACACTGCCCTGCCAATCCTCCATCACCCCACAGTTCCCTGGCGTGGCAGAGAAAAAAAAAGACTACTTTTAACTCTACAGCCAGATTTTGTCTAGGAACAGTAAGGATCTATCCACCAGTAGTGAAGCAATGTATGCTTTCTTACCTGTAGCTTAAAAAAAATCTCCACCCCTTCCAGTGCTCTGAGCACTGTCATACTGCAGCAAGTTTAACTCACATTTTGAGCAGAAGATATTCAAATTTAATCACGAATACCTGGTTGCTTAGATAACTTCTAGAGCACTCTAAATAAATGTTTGCAAACCCAGAAGAAAAACATACCTTCTCCATCAGCATGTGCATAAAGTAATACGGAGCTCTTATGTCACCAACAAAACAAACATCACATGCAAAAGAAAACGAATCCTTACCTCATGTTTCACGTTTCCATGTTCTGAAACATAAGTAAAAATTGGCATTATTGTTGACTGCAAATTGTACAGCTTTTATAGAGCAATCTCAGCTTGTGCTGAGTGGTGTTACAGAGAACCTTGCTGCCTCCTTTTGCCACCTGATCCGTGCAGCCGCCCCAGAGCCCAGGGCGCGCCGGGTGCTGTTGAGCAAACCCTGCTGCACTCCCTCGCGGTGCTCATTGGCCCCGGCGGGCTGCGCCCATGGCTGGGGCTGGCTCCGGCTGCAGGGCACCTGCACGCACCAGCAGCAGCACGGCAGGCCGGGACACCACACCTGACAAACCCTGAGAACATTGCAAAAATGTTTGCTAAATACTAGCTCGTTTGGAACTCAAAGCTACAGTTCATTGCAAGCCGAGTTCACACCTTTTCTTGTCTCTGTCTTTCCACAGTGTGACAGTGCATCAAGATAAAATGTATACCTTTAGCTTTAAAGTGTTCTGTATTTCATGTTCAATTCAGCATTGCATTAGTACACCAGAGACTGAAGCCACTGCTGGTTTATTTGCCCTACCTATGAATTTTATGGTACTACTTAAAAATTAGGAAAAAAATTCCTCTGAGAGATCAGAAAGACTGCATAAAGCCAGTACCACTTCAGCACACACACACCACCACACAGCACAAAAGGCACAAAAGAAGATATCTGTTTCACGTGTCCTTTGAATATTTAATCTGGTCGCAGGTATTTGGGTGCACTCTAGATTTTGGGTCGGTGCTTTGTCAAAGCACACAGAGCTGTATTTGCCCGTGTGTGCTCTCTCGCACTACACACGCTGCTGAGGCACAGCACAAGCTGCACGTGCCTGGTCTCTGTGTCCTTCAGGACATCTGAAAACTTTTACTGTAATATCTTCTAAGCAGGAAGGCATATCCACGGTTAAACAAACAACGAACTTTAACTGCAAGTCCCTTTTGTTCCACTGAGAAAGGCTCCATGAAAGAGCAGAGTGTGGGAAAACAAAACCCCTGGCTCCGCAGCGCTTTCTGCAAAGCCGCCAAGGCGTGCCGAGGCCGAGCCCGCAGCCGCGCGCGCTGGGCCGGGTGGGCACAGCCCTGCAGCGCTGGCACGGCTCCGCTCACGTCCGCCCGCGGTCCCCGCGCCAGCCACGGAACCCCTTCTGTGATTATAACCTTTCCACAAGGATCCGCTCGCATTTGTGCGGTGAGCAAAGAGAAGAAAAATAGGCTCACCCAAAGGAAGAGATGCAGGTAGTCTGCTGAGGTTTTCTAAGCAGCCTGAGGGAATTAGTTGCCCAAGTGCTGCTGAAATTCAGTATAATTTTGGTATTTCACAATTCGATATGCCTTTCAGAATTTTTGCCAAAATCTGAATGTTTTGAATGTTTGATCTCAGCATTATGAATGACTTCAAATGAAGGGAAATCATATAGGTTGCAAAGGAGGCCAACGCTTATCCAGACATATATATATCCAGACTCTATATTCTAAAGACTTCTATTTATTTCTGCAGATCATTTATCAAAAAGTTGAAATGGAAATGTTGTCCTATCCTCCAATGGAAATTAATGTGTCTGATTTTTAAACGTTGCTGTTAAATATTATTTTTACCACTAGAAAATATCCCAAATCCAACTAGATGACTGAGTTCCATCTAGTGATCAGAGCATCCCAAAGCTGTTTATAATAAATAATTAGGAAATTCAGTGATTAATTTTCAATAACTGAATAATTAGGAAGATAATAAATATTCCTGATCATTCATGTAAAACAGATTTTATTAAACGGGAGGCAAGGGATTTGGACTAAAAAGAAAACCAACACTGATGAACCACAATGCCATTTGTGGCTTCACTATTAACACCTCGGGAATGGAAAAAAATAGCCAGTATCTGTATTTCCACATAAAAGCCTATTCAGAAAATAAGACTTGTCTTATTTAAACTGTTATTTCATCACAGTTTAAATATTCTGCATTTCAGAACATTCTGTATTGAAATATTTGCATCACTTCCTCATGAAAGACCTGTTTTCCAAACATTACACAGGTACAAGACCAAGAAAACCCTCATTTCTATCTTTGGCGGGGGGGGAAGCGGGGGCAATGTCTGAGGATATCCACCAGTAGATATTTTACACATGGCAACTATAATTCAAGGTCCTGCTCATCACCAGTGTGCCAATGAAATCATCAAGTGAGTCCTCAGTTCTGACAGCCACTTAATTAATGCCATAGTTCAGCACAGTTTTGGGGGGTTTTTTGTTCATTCGCTGAGGCCATGTTACCATTGGGTCACATTTTGATAATTATATTTTACTACAGAAGCAAAAGGAGCAGCAGCTGGCCTCAGTAAGTGAGGGAACACAGCTCAGAAAATGGGAATAAGCTGCTCTTCAGGGACGCAACAGAGCAGCTGGATTTACATGTTAAGTAAATGGAGAGTAAATAAAAAGTATATGCAATAAGCTACTCACCTTTCTATTTGAAAACAAAACTGAAAATATTTAAAATGCAGGAACTATAAACTAAGTCCCTTGGAAGGAGTTGTGGGACTACATATTCCTTTCCAGTCATTTAGCCAGTCATTGCTCAATCAGAACAAAATTAGAAATGCGACCCAGATGTACCACAACGCAGGACCCTAAAAACTATCAAGCGCCGTAACTGGCTTTTGTTCAGGTTGAGCAAGAATCATTAGTTAAACAATACAACTCAACCTCTGCTGCAGTTTTTTAAAAAGTGGTATAACTCCAATGAACTTTGTGGGATTTGAGCATTTACTTGTCAATTCAGTTGACATGAGAGGTTTGGAGGAGAGCCAGCAACTTTGCAACTATTGATTAAGTCAGCAAAAACATAAAGAGTGAAAGCTGCTGGTTTCTTTTTAGATGTCAGGACCACAGGCTCTTCATGAATAATCTCTAATGTGCTGTAGCAAGCAATTAGGACATGAACAGCATGGACTGTATTATTGGGCATGCACATTACTATATGAAAGCAATTCTAAACTTAACCCATTCATATGGCAACATTTTCTTTAAAGCTCATCTCACAGCTGAAGAAACTTCTTTTCCATCTAAAGAAATATAGTACCTTTTCAAACGGAATTATCCAAATGAGAAAGAAATCATGCATAAATTAACTAAGATTTACTATAAAAATGACCAGCTAATGTTTTTCTAATCTATTTATGACCTGATGAGAGACGCCTTTAACATTCCCTGGGAAAAGCAATATAAAGAAGAAAATTCTGTGGGTTTGGCAGTATATTTAAAATATTCAAAACACTTTCAGTTTCTAGAATCATTATTGGAGGTTTCACTAATTGAAATATTCAATAGTCAGTAGAACTAGCAAGCATTTGCCTGAGAATACTTAATTCAACATAATTTGATGGACTTGGAAAAATTCCAGTCTGGAAATAAAAGTGAATTGTTAATTCTGCTGGTTTAGACTGTGAAACAGACTGGAGTTCTTCAGTATGTTGTGGGCAGAGTGATACTGTTTTATCAGTCCTATGAGGCCTCTGAAGAAATTGCAAGGGACACAGAGCAGTCTGTACAATAGAAGTGGGAACAATAAGGGATGCAGCTTCTCCCTTTGGCTGCTAAAGGTGTCTCTTACTCATGCTTGCTTACCCAAGGCCCCACTCTCAGGCATTCCCAGACACAAACACTTCCAGCTAGTGGGAGAGCATCACCAGATGAGTGAAATTTCTCTGTGCCATGAAGTAAGACATAGGAATGCAGTTGAGAAGGCAGAAGAGAGGGAGAGGAGATGCCCTCATAGTCACCAGAGAAAGGAACACCACATATGTCCTTAAAAATGACCTGTCACAGAAATATGTGCATCTATTTTCTAATCCTTGTGTTTAAGGATTTCATACAGTTTTGTGGTTAAGACTGTGCAATCAGACTCAAAGGAGTTCATCAAAACATTAGCAAGGATTCCAAATCACAGAAAGATTAAGTGATAGGGCAGAGAAGTAAAATACATGAAAATGTAGAGAACTACTCGAGGATGTACAGGACAGCATTTCAGGGGGAAAAAAACCTGTTAAATCAATAATGACAGAAACTAGCACGGAAGACTTCAACCAGCACTGCTGATTTACAGCAGCAAGGGCAGGAACAGCAACCAAGAAAACCCAAGGGCTAAATGCAAACATTTTGTTCTGTTTATTAATTCAACTGATTAACTCTGCATCTTTTATCACTAAAATTTCTACAATCTGCTGAACTGGCCTTCTTTGAAGCAAAACATCTGAAGAACTGGCATATGTTTGTGTATAAGGCATAGCATGAGAACACAGCAATTTATCTTCAGATTTTGTCAATGTTTCTCTCATAAGTGTATCATCTAAATCTGACACTTAATAATTTTGTCATTCGAAAGGTTTCATCTGTCTTTGGATGTCTGTCTTTTGAATTTTCACAAAGTGTGACTTGGAATGAAATTTCAAAAGATTTAATCCACTCAGGAAAGTTCTAAGCATCATTTCAGAAAGGCTAGCAAAAACATCTGCTCACGATCTATAAAGAAAACAGAATCTTAAACTTTACAAAACCAGAAAATGCTGAGGAAAATTCAAATGCCTTTGAGAAACCCAATGGCATATTCCCACTGCAGTACTTTGAACTCGGATCACCTTTTTTTCAAATAAGCCTCTAGAAGTACAAGAGGTCTACAGAATAGGAATGAAAATTATTTGAAACATAGAAAAATTACACTTATAAAAAGATAATTTAAAAATTGAAACTATTCCATTTAGAGAATATACTATTAAGAGGTCAAAATAATTTATCATAGAGAAGCAGTCAGTCAAGACTTCCCACAAAAGCTCGAAGTCACATCTTCACAGAGAACTCACTATTCTAAGACTCTGAAATGCATTTAGAGATTTCCAAATAGGGAAGCCATGCAAAAAAGCATTAACAAGATGTAAAAACTCTTAAAACACCAAAAAAGATGGAAAGAAAATTTAACAGGATCAAGCAAAGAGCATCATTCCTGGACATTGTCTACCACACAGAGGATTTGCACTTTGCTGTTTAGCATCTGGAATGGCACTGGCAGAATGACCGAACACCAGATTAAACAGAAAGCACATCTATCTACACATATATAGACAAATATTCCATGTCTGTGGCCATAACTAACACCACATGACTGGGGAATAATAATGTCCAGTTTCCCAAAAGGAGATTCTGTTTCATATACATAATACCCTGTGAACAAGGCTGTAATACTTCCCTAGAAAAAACAAGGGGAGGAAAAAAAAAACCAAACAACAAAACAAAATCAAACCCACCAAGCATAGCAATACAATAAGTGTTCCAGGCATTTTGCTGCTGTACAAGCCTTTGCTTATTTCCCACAGGAGCAGTAAATAACACTGCTAAAAAAATATTATAATTATCATAAATTAATTTCTCTAAATATTTCAAAAGAAAAATATTCAAAATTAAAACCATGTTAGAGTTTTGCGCATATAGAGTGTACTACTTCCACAAAGTGCAGTGAAATGTTAAATTTTACATTATATCTTTTTGTCTGAATGCTTTTAATAACATTTCACATTTTAGAAGGCACGGCAGATAACTTATGGGAGACCTCATTTCTCAGCATAGCTCTGGAACATTTAAAGGACAGCTCCAGAAAATAATTCATACTCAAATTGCACTAACAAATATTTCAGAGAGTCTGAGTTGTCTCATCCCTTTCTGGCTCATATAGGGAAGCAGGTACTGGTAAAACTCCTCCTTAAACCTTTCCTTGGTCTGTGCACATTATGAATGGCCAGCACTGCTCAACCAACACTTCTTTCTTTAAAAAGGCAAATAAAAAGTGGAAAACAGTAGAGAAAAACCTGAGGATTTCCCTTCCTATCACTGGCCAAAGTCCCTTTGTCAGGTGGACGGATGACACATTTTCAGCTAAGTAAGCAGAACCCCTTGTCCTTTCCATCCTCGTTGTTTGATTAAGCAAGGGGAAGTATGGCAAGAGCTGCAGTTTAGAGTTGGTTTTTGCAGCTATGATCTCAGAGCAGACTATAAGGAAAAACACAGCTTAGCACCTCCCATCCTTCTACCTCAAGAGCAGGCAGAAGATGCACAACTCTCCTGTCTTGTATGAGAGCTACAGCAATCGGGGAGTCTTTGCAGAGAAGAAAAAACAGACTGAGAAGAGAAAGTGAAGTCTGAAGAGAGGGCAGAGTGCTGAACACCTGGATGTAACCAAAATGTAACACAAAAAAGGATCTTAGCAATCCAGTTGCTTGCAGTTTCAGTACAGTCTAATTCTACAAACATCAGGAAGATGATTTGAAGTCAAATCCAAAGTACCATTCTGCTTCTTTGAATTTTTAAAATTATAATTTATTCCACTTACAAAGAAGGAGGAATGTGATTTGTTGTTGCTGTTATTTTGTCCTCTCTAGCAAATGTACAGCATTGCTTAAGTATGCAGGAAAATTGCAAGAAATCAGACCTTTTGTTATCTAGGCATTTATGGTCATTCTTACTGATGCATGTTGCACCATATGTGTCCACAGATATTTACAAAGGAACAGAAAGACGAGCTTCTGCCTCCTGGGGTGCCAGCTATCCAATTAAAATAAAAACTACAGAAGTGATTAAAAGAAAAGGAGCAAGACAAAGCAAAAAAGTAGTAGTAGGGGTGGTTTATACCACAGAAGACAGTTCTCTTGTGAAGAACAATATGTGTTTGTTTTTCCACTCTATTAATTTAAATGTAATTGCTTTAAAACATTCCATTTTTAAGATAATTTTATATATTTATTCTCCTTCGAGTATCTGCAGGAGGTTCTGTGAAAAGCCTGTGTTCCAAAAAGGGTTTCAGTCACAAATACTGTGATTGCTTGTATGGTTTTCAGATCTACAAAAGATTATTTGTAAAGAGCTCAAATTTGGAGGATAGCATGGAAGATCTCCAATACAGATAAGCAGCTGAGAAAAAAAAGTTTACTGACTACAGCAAAAGTCAGTACCTGCCATCCTGTTGATTTCATGGAAGAATGGCACAGGTAATTAGCACAGAGAGCCAAAAGCCAAGTAGAAATCAGAAGTAATGCAAACAGGGACAAAGAAACAAGCTTATACAATGATGAAAGGAAAGCTAGAGTCAAAATCTGGAAACAGCAGCGGATGAAGTCATCATGTAATTCAAAAGTGGCAGAGAGAGCATCTCTGTAACAGCATTTTACAAAGATTGTAAATACTAATGTCAAAATGAAAAAAACTGAGGGGAAGAGGTTGCAGTAGCTTATGTGAAGTATATGAGACATGAGAAACTTCACAAATTATTATGAAATAATTCTGAAAAATGAATGCACAGATTTTAAAGTGAGAATGACTGGAAACTTCCCCAACATACAAAACTCCACTTTCCAGAAATTGTGTGTTCCCAGTGGCTTTTCTCTTTTAAACACAACAGCAATTCAAAATCATCTCTAGGAAAAAGAACAGTTGAGAAGCTGGACAGAGGGAAGAGTCAAAAATGGCACTAGGATGATATGACTGTGGCAATAGTGCAACAAACTCACTGCCACCAACACAGCAGGTACAGTGAAGGGAAGGGTGGCCAGTGATGGGGGCTAACACTGAGCATTGCAGTGGGAGATCCAGAAGATGTCAGAAAGAGATTTACAGGTATAATACTGAGTAGAATGGGAAGATGTCAAATTTTTGGAGTTATTTGTGGGAGGCCAAATGGCAGCTGAAATCAAAAGATTCCTTAAGGTCCCAAAGAGCAGAACAACAGGGGAAGTGCAAAGTGACAATGACCAGGGAAGAAATTCACAGAGCAATTGATTAAAAGAAGGAAAAAAGTAGTTCTTAGGTGTGGGAAGTAGAGAGCCATCAATCACCTTTTTGTGAAGATTGTGAGTGGACAGAAACCATGGAAACCAAAGAGATGAAAGAGGAAGCTGAGGCAATACAAACAGCTTTAGGAACTGAGAGGAAAATATGAAAATTGACATAGACATAAAGGGAGAAGCACGAGGATGATAGATGATGTGCTGTACTGTAGGTGTTACATATGAGCAGTCCACAATTGCAACTAGAGCAATTCCTTGTTGTCTACGACATTGACGAAAAAATTGGGTTTGACCTGTAACAGTTCTCTCCTGCTTTGGAACATTTCAATTTAGTAGCAATAAAAATCCCTATGAATCCTAAATGCAATTCTAATTGTGCTTATAAATGGTAGTTTCACAAGTATGCATGTTACAATAAACACAAATTAGAGGTAAATTAAACCTTAATTATATCTAGCAAGTTTTATGTCCTAATTAAAAATGGTATTCTAACAATAAAAATGACTTACCACCTAAATTAGCCCTGCCACAATTGTCTAGTCTTCCTAAACATTCTTTGTGCGCTCCAACTCCACACTTAGAACATAAATAGCCTTGATAAAATGTTCCCCTGTAAAATAAAATTAGGTAGTGATACATTAGAGGTGACAAATTCCACACATAAAGGACATAAGAGACATGGCAGAAGGTATTAGAAGTCATTTGTTGTTCTGCATAATGACAGTCCTTAAAGGCTTGAGAAAAAGTGACAGCTGACAAACAAGTAGCTCATCTACTTTCTGTCACTACTAACCATTTAAAAATCACAACCAGACAGTTCTTTTGGACTACCAGTAGAATAATAACCTCCATTTCAAATGTAATCCAAAGCTCCTTTGGAACAGTACACTTGAAATTGTACCATTATGCATCTCTCCTACTAGAGATCTACACTGCACTTCATCTCAGTGGGAATTTGCCTAGGCACCATGAAGAATACGATTCAGTTCAAGAGAGTTGTAATTTTGAATGTATATTTAAGCATTAAGTAGCTTATATTGCAAATATTCTTGACTTTAAATTTGTTCATTTTTTAAAAAACATACATCATGGACACCTCAGTTAACCTTCAGAGCTGGCTAACTCCTCTAAATGTCTCTTCACCACAAGGTGGCACTTGGGAACACCCAGCTGGTGGCCCACAGAGAACACCACAGGACCCGGGGGCTGTGTCCTGAATGAATGACAGCTGCTCCTCAGCAACAGCAGTTTGCAGCAACATACACAGTAACTCAACCACACTGCTCCAAAGTCAGGAATTAGCCCTCTTGACTTTAGAAGGTTGCACCATTTTTCACAGTCACTTAGACCTTATTGCATTGAGGGGAAAAAAAAAAACTAAAAAAAGAAAAATTCTCTGCAACTCCAGGTCAGTCTGACTATTCAGGAAAAGCATTGCTAAAGAAAAAACAAAAATCTACAACAGGGAAGAACATACCTGAAGTTAATTTATTCCATGCCTGTGCTTAACAAAGGCACTACCCACACTCAAATGCCCTTGCCAAAATGCTGTGCCTTCATTTTTTCAGAATATCAACAGTATGCACCATATAATCACAGAGTGGCTTGGGTAGGAAGGGACTGTAAAGATTATTCAAACCCCCTACCATGGACAAGAACACCCTTCACTAGACCAGGATGCTCAAAGCCCCATCCAGCCCAGCCGTGAACACTTCCAGGGATGGGGTATCCACAACTTCTTGCAGGGGCAGGGAGGGGATAGACCCCATGCAAAAGAACCTTTACAATACCTCAGAAGCATCTGACAGACTTTGCAAGATGTCACCCGACTGAAGGTATGCATTTTGAACTCATGAAAGCTTGTATCTGCATAGTCTGGCCGGATGTTTGACCTAAAAACAAAATTTGAAAATATGCATTAAAGGAAATCTAGAACACAAGACAACATTCACAGCAGGAAACCTTAATCCACAAACAAATGGTTTTATTTACACTTCAGTGTTTTTCACTGATAAGAACCAGAAGTATGGACTTTACTACACACGTTGAAATGAAATCTGAATTATGATATTATGCAGACCTAGTTCTTAAACATACCCTATAACTACCTTAGCTGTTGACAAAGGCCAGAGAGCAATGAAAGCTGATAGCTGTGTGGATCTGTTTGCTTTAGTGCCGCGAAAGCCACGGCACAGATCAAAACTCAAGGCAAGAACAAGAAGCAGAGATGACACAAAGCCCAAGGCAAGAACAAGAGGCAAAACACAGGACGAGCAGGACACCATGACCTGAGCCTCTGGCACAAAAGGATGATTAGGCAGGACACCGCTGTCACAAGAGGGAATCACCAAGGACTTGATAGTGCTGCTATGGGAATGGGGCAGGGGGGGTTGAGCCCATGGATCTACCCAGGAGTAGTAAACTACAGAATGCTGGTAACTTGTGTAATCAACTGGCTTTGCTTGCATCACCCAGCAGAGTCCGCCTCTTCAATCCCCACAAGCTGTCACAATAAATAGAAAACTAAACAACTGGGTTTTATTCTTGTTTGAGTAACCAGGATCATTCTCAATAATATTTTATTATGTGAATGCACAAAGAAAAGCAGCTCACAGCCTGAGAAGCACCATATTTGTAAACATTCGCAGCAATGTAGGACAGTTAGGTCATAACTCTGCAGCAATATACTGGATAACCTGAGAGCTTTCAAAACAATTAGAAAAGATTCACCAGGGTTTGGTTAGTTTTGTTTAAATGTGTTGCACAGTGCCCACAGCAGTAGCTGCACACAGTAAATTTAACAAAACAGAAGATCACTATTCACACTGCCGAGATACCAATACACTATTTTAGCACACTTATTTCCAAAGATCAGATTTATGCACAAAGCACTGGTCCATTACCGTACATGTGTTTTGTTTACCCTCCCTATTGATCCCTTTTAAAAGGGGGTGTATAATTTAAATATGACCCATTCATCATTTGTTGCACCAGTGACTGTTTTCAGATTTATTTAAATTTTATTAAATAATCTATTCAATTTTTTTCTGTCATCTGTTCCATTTCCAAGACTGAATGAGAGAACACGCATTTTCAATGGATTTAATTTTTTAATTCAATAAGATCCCCAAACTAGCTTAACACTGTCAAAATCAGTAATGATGAAATGCTAGGTACATAATTTAATATTAATCTAGACTGTATCAGACAAGAAAAAAATATATATAGTAAGGGTTAATGTATTTTTTACTGTTATTTCTATTAGAATGTTTAAGACTCCATAAAGTTTTGGTATTTTCTTTAATCAAAAAACACAGCAAGGCACAATGCATAGGAATTAAAATAGGAAAAAAAATCCTGAGGGAAGGAATGCAAGAATCTACAGTACTCAAAGGAAAAACCAGAAGCTTTTCCAACACAGAAAATGACATATTCTTCCATTAAAGTTGGAGATACTTATAAGTTTCATTCCTATGTATTATAAATAACTTCCAGACTAAAACACAGATCAGCCACAAACTGCAATGAAACATAGATAACCATGTAAGCATCAATATCTCTCGGACAGAATGAAAAAGCTTACAAAAAAATATTCAAAGAATCTCTTTAAGTACCCAGTGTCAGAAAGGTCAATCTTCAAATCCACCTGCTGAAAATGAACATGCTGAAAATGAACTCAATGTACTCAAAAAGCAAAAGGAATTTTGTTTTTATGCCTGAGAATAACCTTCCAATCAGTACTGGTTTTAACTACCTCTCTCTTTCTTCTCTAACATGCAAGAAATCACAATTCCTGCTAACTGAAACAGGCGTGCATACTACCCATCCACAGCAGGAAGGTACAGTAGCAGGATAAAATTAATCTCAGAAAAGCAAAGAACTTTTTAAACCAGGAGAAAAAGAACTATTATTTTGAGGCTCTTAACTTGGTACAGCCTGTAGTTCGTAACGTCTGCCAGAGGGTTGTGAAAACTTCTGAGGCTATACTCCAAGCAATCCTGAAAAACCCCTAAAACAAGTCACAGTACTTCATTCCCAACAAAAGCTCATTTTTATCAACCATTTGGTTCAGACCAGGACATCTTGCAGAACTACGTTCAAAGTATAAGCCAAAAGTGCAAGACTCATGAGATTGAAAGCATATCAAATTAAACCTAACAACCTGACTATTTTTCAAGAACAAGCCAAAGAAAAAATTCCATTCATTTAATTAGAAAAGGATCAATCTTCAAAAATAACAAGCATAAGTGGGTCAAAAGAAAAAAAAAATACAACCTCATACAGACAGTAGTTTAACACATGCATATAACTACACAACTTCCTTCCATATGTAGAATTCTCTTTCATTCTTCTCTCAGGCTATCTTCCACAAAGATTCAAATGCATGAACTACTCAAAATATACCTCCTATTAACAGAACAAAGATGCTACACTGTATTCATTCTTCTTTATATTAAAAACAATATTTGAAAAGAACAGTGCAAAATAAGAAACTGTATGCTTACTCTGGAGACAGAGTGCTGTAAAGTGAAGAACAATATGGAAAGATATTTAGTGATACAACACAACCCAGAAAAATAAAATCAATGTGTACTGTCTACTGCAAATGTAGAGGAGGAATAAGGAAAGCTTTGTAGAAGAACATATAGTGCAATGCTAACTGTGGACAGGAAAACACACATTCTGCTACCTGATCAGTAATGCTGCATTATAGCAAATCCAGTTCTGTAGTCCCATCACACATCAGACAAGTCTGAGATGATGCACTATAGCAGCATGAATGGAGCAGCAAGCCTATTAATGGAAAGTCTGAAACTTACTGAATCTAGGAGTTTGGTATTTTAGTTTTCAATATATTTCTTTTCCAAAATCAAAAATAACACAAAAATAACCAAACCTGACTAATATGTGAAAGTTTCCAATTAGAGATTAAGCACAACTCATCTGTGACTAAGTCCAAATACTACAAGGACCATAGGAAGCTCTTTCCACAAAACCTTCAAACTGAATATCGCACACTATGTTTTAAGTTTTTAAATACCACAAATAAAGCTGATAATGTAAAATAGTCATGACATAGCATACAATTTTTTATAGCCATGTCCAACCATAAAGAAGCTCTTTTAGTTACAGCATGGAAGCCTTACACTGACACCCTCAGAACACAGAGCAGAGCTCTCACAACACAGCAAAGAGAACATTTCATCCTTCTCAAATCTTTTCTACTTCCCAACCTTTAGGCATATCGCAAGACGGAAAAACCCTGAATATTTATGTTAATATTAATTTTGAGAATCATATTATTTTCCTCTTTAGAAGAAGGATTTCTTGTTGGAGACAAAAAAAAGAAAACCTAGACATGATTCTTAGCAAAATTCAAATGTGTTGAAGCAATTAACAAAATTTATTTTGAGTCTTAAACTAGGTTCCTTTGCCATCACAGTGGGACAGCCAATCCCTCCTGCAGACTCCTCAGTCCTTTCTACCACAACTACTACCACTATAGGGTACCCCAGGTAGCAAAAGAAACATATTTTCTATTTCTGCTATCAAACAATCTTGATGGGTGGCCAGAGCAGGAAGTCAATCATACACCAGAAATACTCAATCTGAAGTAAATAGTGACAGAGAACATGTTCCTCATTTCGTTGTAAAACTCTTATTTTTACAAGCAACAGCAATGTGGGGAGGGAAAAGTAGTTTCCCTTTGTCTCTTCTACTTCTTCCCCAGGCGGTTTTAACTTCTCCACTCTAGCAGACACAAAATGTCAATGTGAATCTGTTATTAGGACAATTTTTCCAATTCTCTCCTCAATTCAGCACCAGAGGTTTTATAAGGGGCAACCACAAGTGCCCCCTCCTGCAAAGTGCTGGAGCCCCACAACCAGATTTACTCCAGTCACTGCTGCAGTGTCCTTGGGCTGCCCCTGAGCCTTCAGCGCAAAGCTTTCTCTTTCCAATTTACTCACAGAATATTGGTCCCACAGGGACCAATTCACTGCTACACCACCAACCCAGAGACCTACAGGTGCGTATCTCGCAGGTCTCTGCCGCTTGGACACGCAATTCTTGTCTCTACACGAGCCATGGGAGCCACTGTTCCAGGGGCAGAATGACCATCGTCTTCAGTCCATCCTCCATCTCTAAATAGTCCCTTTGTCTTTAAAGTTCTGAAAGTTCAGTGTAGAAAACAGCTACCCAGGTATCTTTCAATTGCCTTTCATATCATCAGACTTTGGAGCACTCCTTGTGCATATGAAATATTCTCCTTCTAAAAATATTCTCTCCACATTTGCAGTGACACTTCTCTCTACTGACTCGCTCTCTTCAGAAGAGTAAATTGGTCACAGGCCAATCTCATCCCACCCACATAATGCAGCACCTTTATAAATGGTGTCAGGAAGTGTCATGTTATCAACCGTCCCCCACAAGCCTCTGCAGACAAAATCCGTTCTAGTAATCATCTATGCCTAGATTAATGGCACAGCTGACCACAGAGTGATGATATAGATAGCCCAAAATTGTCCTGTCAGACCAGACGTCTAGGTGCTTATTCCTCTGCCTACAGAATAAGGAATAAATTCTTTTGACTGTCTTACCTCAAAATACCAAAAATAATTGTGCATATTAAAAAAAAATGAAACCATTTAAACTACAATTTTCTCACACTAGCAGCTGGGATAACACATTAAAGACTGAAAACTCATGCTTAACCCTCAAAACACAAACATGTCACAATCAAAAGACTAACACTTAAGTCAAAAAAAAAAGCAATGAACCTTGGCAATCTTGACATATCCAACTGTGTAAGTTCTACACTCCATTTTACAGACGTGAACTTTGATTATCTTTGATCTGAAGTGTTGCCAAGGTGCATATGCAATGAAATGTATGCCATTAGTATCAAGCAACTTAGATAAGATGTGTTACTGTAATTTCCTTACTTAATCAAAACCATATTCTGATGAGAAAACATTTAAATCAGAATGTGTCTGAAGAGCAGTAGAATACCACAGGCATTTGGCTCCCTTATAGCAACAATTTGGGGGTTTATCAGCATTCTTACATTCATGTTTGTTTCCTACAAGAAAAGCTATACACAGTAGCTTTCACAATAGGCTGGAATAAACAAACAAATTACATCATCTTCAGGTGGGTAGACACAAATATACTTTCTTTTACTGTCAGTTAAACTGCCTCTAAACAGGTAGGTCTTACAAAATAAAATGCACCAGGAATACTACTAAACACACAGCCACAAAACTCAATCTTTTCTACTAAATATGTAATTACTATAGATGTATCCCAAAAGAATAAATAAAAGGCTGAGAGATAGCTTATCATGTAGCTCCTTCCTCCTATTTTCCTAAGTGGAAAATAAATATATTAAAATCCCATTAATCCCATTAAGTCTTCATTTCCAGAAAGGACATATTTCTAAATATATAAAAAACTTTTAAAAATCTTATTTTATAAATTTTTCAATACTGAGTACATCTTTGCTTGGATGTTTAGCACTTCAGATATTTCAGTATTAGCCTTGGAGACCAAGAACTATTGTCTCAAGTTTGTCTTGCATGGACATATTACTGAAAGCTTACTGGCTGCCAACAAATCTAACAGAAATATAATCAAGGGATAAAATGAAGTATTATGTTTGTTAAATTAATTAAATCCTTACACCAAGTTTAAATATTAAATAGGAAATTAATAAAATGCAAACCACATGGCCTTTACTGAAAAGGAGTGCACAAAAGACAAAAAGTGGCATTATGAAAATGCAAAGAGCAGAAGCAAATAGAATGTGCAGTCTTTGGCTCCTGGTTAGAAATGTCAATATCATAGCACAAAACAGGCAACAAGAAGCTATTTAGCAGCAGAGATCACTGCAAGTCTACCATCTTATGGCTTCACCTCCAACAAGGAGTTAAAGGAAGGAGACTGCAGAACACGGCAGAAAGAAAAATTCTCTTTTATTATAAATCTATTTACCACTGCATTTAATGCTACTAATTAGAAACTGTAGTTTAAACAACCTGCAAAGCCCAGTGATGTCCTCTACTAGTGACCAGTTCTCTCTTTCTCGCTGTATTTTGAGGACCATTTCTTTTAATTGTTTCCCTGGCAGCTTTTCAGTACCAGCTTGACTTCAGCAATTAAGACCTCTACAGATTTCCCCCCTCCCCGTGTCTAGGCCACTGAAAAGGTGTTGCTTAAACCCACTACAAACAATTCAATTAATGTTGAAAAATTGCTACACTGGAGTACTTAATTAAAAACTCAACTTCTCTTTCCCAAACTTCAAGTATTTTTAAACTTTCTTTTTTTTTAAACTGGAAGGGAAAATGTATTACAGGAAGGGAAAAAAAAAACTCTTAAAAAGTTTGATATTCCTCGGAGATACGCAGACGAGAAGCACATCCATGCTTAATCACAGCATGTATAGGGAAAGAAAGAATGACCATTTCGCACAAACAGAAATGCAAAAGTAACCCTTTGCAAATGGATCAAGAAAGTTCCTTTCAAAAGTGAATTGGCTGCAAAACAAGACAGTATTAGCAAGAGCAAGTGCTGAGCCAGACTGTGATGGGTAGATCACTGCTGTTAAATACAGAGAAAGCAAAGGCCTTGTAAACATTGACTGAATCAAGTAATTCTTAGAGGACTGGTGGATAAACATCTCAGGAATCATTTAGGCCCAGAGATGTTCCTCCAGTCTGCCATAGCTCAGCAGCACTGGCATCTTGGAGAGAAGAGGAACCTTCTCTTCCCCCAGCAGCAATCCCACAATAGTTTTCTGAGTAACATGAAACAGCAGCAATTTCTTGGGTTGGGAACAGGCTGTCAAGCAGTCACGGGTTCTGCATAACAGCACAGTGAGACAGCTGCCCTTCTTTGGGGTTGACAGCTCTTCCCAAAAGGGAAAGAACACACTAGGAAGTTCTAATGATACTTCTTATTTCTGGGTTTGACTTCTTTTCACAGAAATGCTATTTAGGTCAGGTCTCGAAAATCATTTTCCCACCTCAGTCTCTTCAAGAAATGTAATCATGTCACAAGAAATTATGTGGAGTTCAGTTGTATGTACATGCTTGAAAAATGCCTGTCATTTTGAAAGTGCATTATATTTGAAACTGAATAGCTATTTCACTTGATTAAAACTTGGCTTTAGAGAACAGTTAATGCATGTATGCCCACCTGTGAGCCCAGAGGCATAACAAATAAGTGGATGCATGAAGCATCAGATAAAGAGTCTGCTGTGAATTGCAATTGTTTTAAGTATTGAAAGAAGAAATACTACAGGGAGCTCAGATAAAACTCCGTACCTTGAACTCTCCTCAACTCTCAACCTCAAGTTAGACCTTTGCATTTCAGAGCTGATATTATTCTGCACTCCATGTTATGCTTATAATAATTTAAAATGCTCCATACAGAACTGTTCAGAATTATGGACACCCTGAGCACAAACTGCTGAAGATCATTTTCAAGTGTATGTGACATGAAATCTGATGCTGTGCTCATGCAGTATAATTTATAAAGAAAATGGCACAGGTTAATACCTCTGGATACTGAAAATTTTCATTCCAGATTTACTTATTGTATAAATAATTGGCATCACTGCAGAAAATGCATTGGTAAACCCAGATCTAATATAAGTATTTCTAAGATATTAGTTGCTAACAGAAATTATTTATGAAGACATCCTAAAAAATTCCTGGTTTGTGCCAAAGTGACTTCCTTTCAAAATTTTACACACCTTAAAATTTAGCCATGACAACTGGTACTAAGCACCTCAGAGAATTGTGGAAAACTTTCCTAGCACTAAAATATAGCTATTGTCCCATATTCAAATGCTACCTAGACAGTTAAAAAAAAAAAAAAAAAACCAACACCAACAACCCAACAACAGAAAGCCATGTATGTTACTGTCAAACACAACTAAAAGCTCTCAGCCAAACCTCACATGAAGGATTTCAAACTTGGTCTCAAGACATGTTCACCCTCACTCCCTGCTGTGACATGCAGCAGACTTACCCTTAGGATCCCAGTCCCTACAAACAGAACCAGCACCATGCTTATTTTCCACTCAAAGTATTTCAGCTCTGTGCACTATCACTGTTTCAACTGATCACACAACATGCTGTCATCTAATAGAAAGGCATTTGTGCAATAAAGTAAGAGAGCAGAGAAAAAGTAACTTACAAATAAGTAATTTACAAATAAGTAAAATACAAGTAAGTATTCCTTTTTGAATCTTTACAAGGATATTATCACCAGAGGTGAGCAATGTCATTTCACGAAAGATGATTTTCAGCTTCATTCTTACCTTCTCTTCTCAGGAGCAATGCTGATTTACTTAAAGCTAATTCATTTTCTCTGTTCCAGCTAGGCTGTTATATTTCAGAATCATCTTTGAAAATGCTATTTACTGAAGTAATCAATCAATCAATTCTCCATATGCTAATACTCAAACATTCTGGTTTGTCACATCAAAGAGTCTTCATCAAGAAGACATGTTATAAAATTAAATTAACCATATCACAAGTAAATTGTGCTTTTGATCAAGAACACGCAACTTCTAAGAATCTGCTAGGAAATGTGCTTATTTGATCATATGATGAGTGGCTTTTTTGAGATCAAGGAAAGTATCTTGTTAACTTTTTGGAAACATACTGCATTGTTTCAAACAAGATAATGGCTTTCCTTTTTCTTTATTAGTCTACTTTCCCAAAAAGCATGGGAGATGAACTGCTTTGAGCTAATCTATTCCTGTATAACATTTTTGAACACTACCTGATAGGAACAAAGCTCTGTCACACATCAGTAATTGTAAATCAAAAGCATCAATACTTTACATACTTTAATATTCACTGCCTGAATCTTATTTTGGAAGTTCTAAGTCTCACAAATCCAAATTTACCAAGTTGCTTGTATTGATAAGCTTTAAATACTTTATCATACACATTTTACACTTAACTGAATATATTGTACACTTAACTGAAGACAAGTCTATGTTTTGGAGTCAAAAACTGTGAAAACACAGGATTTATACAGCCATTAACTTGCAGAAATACCTACACCTGCTAAGAAAAAAGGTAGCATTGGTTTGCAGGGAGAAGCTAGGACATCTGTTCATATAACCAGAGTATCAAGACAAACACGTAACACAGCATTCCATGTTTTAACACTGAAAAAAACTCCTTGCACAAAAAAAGCCAATATTAAGATGGTGGTACTTTATTTTTATGATGTAGTGTCACTACAAATTTATTTCACTGAATTTTAAGAAGCACTAATTTTCATAGTAATATACCTCACACATTGTAAGTTAAGTTGTAAAAACATAAAGACTGGGATTATCTTTGATTTTTGTGAACTGGAAGACATAACATTAAAGTATATTTATCATCTTCAGGTGTTTACCCACTGTTTTCATAAATTCTGGTCTGCTTTCACATTTTACACTGTCCTTACACTGTGCTCTTAATCATAGCACATCTTCACACCGTTCTTGCTGTGTCTGGAATAATCTAAAGAAATTTTATAACTATAAATATGTTGTGAATGATTGCTTATAACCCTGAAAAACATTTGATCAAAACCAACTGGAGTCACAGCAAAGAACAGGCAACCATTCTTCTTTAACAGACATGAACTTGGCATTCATTTTTGCAGTATTGCAATATTTATACTGATGAAAAAACCCCAGGCAGACATGTTTGTTTATTGCTTTGGTAACCTATGTGAGGTTGGTACAAGTGAAACACCTCTCCAGGTTATTTGAAAAATGCAGCAGACATCTAAGGTTTTTAAGGTGCTCTGATAAGAAAGCTTTAATTTAATATGCCAGTGTTCAATATGTCAGAGCTCAAATATTCTCTCAGAAGAAAGCTTAATGCGCATGCATTATTAATGCACCATCTGAGGGAACAGATCTATTTGAGCGGAATCTGACCAATGCCATTAGTCACAGAGTGCAAAGCGAGTGTGGAAATATGAAGGATAATAGGCAAGAGAACACTTTTCACCTACCTTGTGTCTTGTACTAGTTTTCTTTAAAATTTAGAAAACTAATGAGATGTAGTTACAATTTATGTAGTTTCCCTAATCTAAATTGTTGTGCACACACATACCAGGCTTGATAATCACTGAGGCTCAGGGCTATTTCCTCACTACCAGATGATATGTTCTGTGTCCCTTGAGTTGCAAGGTGTGAATTACGTCGAAGTGAAGCAGCAATTTTTCAAAAACATGTTAGACTCTACCTGAGCTGTTGCACAAACTCTCTAGTGACCCAAAACAAAGTACAGTGTAATTAAAACTAAAACCACTATTTTTTGAGGGCTGTACAGCTTTCATGTCTGAAGTCTTTTATTTAGGTATGTAAAAGAAAAATCAGATTCATTAACTCCATACCCTAATCACTATAATGAACCTGTTTCCCACTGATTTTTCAGGCATTACTTATTAGACATGACATTAATATTGCTATTTCAGCTACAGCATCTAGGCAGAAACTACAATCATAGCACTTCAGAAGGTGAAATTTTAACTGTTCCTCTGCCTGCAAGATGTTTTCATAAATTTCTCAGTTTGTGAAAGGCAGTAGTTGAGTAAAGCCTAATTAAAAGGTGTGTTACAACACTGTTGCAAGAGACTTTACAATATTGGTTCTGTGCGTCTCGAAATCCAGCAGGACTAAACTCAAGCTGACACAGCCCTGAGCAACCTAAGCCCTGCAGAAGACTGAAGCTGAAAATCTCCACACACCTCTTCCAACCTAAATTCTTCTTTAAATTGCATTGTGTAAGACGTTTCTATACTCAAGTCTGCTGACCATCATTTTTAGAGTGGATTACAAAGCCCAGTTGAGAAAGGCTTAATTAAATTAGGAAACTGGACAACATGATGACAAAAATTCAGCACAGACCAGCATAAGACATTGCATATCATACGACACTAATGGGTTCAAATGTTCTCAGTGGGAAAATATAATCTGCAGCCTTTGATGGGAAAGATCTCTGCTGTTGTGACGATGAGAACACACACCTGCTTCACGCTCCACTGTGACCAAGAAACAAACTACACACACAGAAGTATTTAGTGGATGGAAGCAAATCTTAAGTGTCAGCATGAGACAGATGTAGCAACAATCAAGATTTTCTTTCAGTATTTATTCTGTCATCTCATGCGAAAATTGAATTAAATTCTTCCCAACAATGATGAGAAAAGCAGTTGTTCTATAATAAGAAATTAAGCCTTGTAATTAGCTAAGTAGTAATGTAACTGAGGCACATACATAGAATATGTACATATGCATACAACAGAGGAAGGACACTTCAACTTCCAAGGAGTCTTTTTCTTTTTATAAAGAATGGTTAGCATAAATTCATTGACACAAATATTAGTCAACTATTTCTAAAAATAGGCATTTTTAAAACCAAAAAGCATGTGTAAAAGAGCTTTCTAGGGAAAAAATACCAATCAACACTCCTACCTTTTAGCATAAGCTGAGTAACATGAAAGTACAGAATATTTTATGTAATCTGCAGGTATATTATGAGAGATTACATATTTGTTCTGATTCTTCTGGTGTTTCTAATAGAGGAAGAAATTAGACAGGACGCGCTACTAGAAATTATAAAATATTTGTGTCTCACACAATAAGTTTTTAAAGTTTTGAACGGCCTAGTAATGGCAAATAAACTATGCACTTTATCACATTGCTGACACTTTCATTTAATACATGATGTCTCTAATTTGGCTGAATGGGAAGAGTAATTTGGCTGTACACTTCTATCAACATTATCTTGGATATGGAATGACTTTGCATTTAAACCAATGCCATTTGACACACTAGACCAAATTTAAACATTCCATGTCTAGTACAGTAAAGTCTTTGCAGCACTATCTTTGAAAAGCTGCTTATTTACCCTTGCAACTAAAGGCTCATCCCCTGCTACGAACAGAGCTCCAAGAACAAAATAGCAACTGTTCAAATTGGCCACTGCCACAGCTAAGCACCACATCTCTTCCAAGGCAATAAGCAGGCTGCACTCCCCCTGTGCATGCAGAACTTCCATACACACCAGCGAGAAGAGGCACATCAAGACAGAACTCAGGTGCTTACCATGATGGCTCCTCTTAAAACATCCTCCAGTGGTCTCTGCCAGACAGCTTTACAAAACCTTATCAAACCCACCAACCAAAGCTGAGACTTTTAAGAGCTTGACTGCAATACTATGTTGCCCCAGTGTCCTGCTTCATTTTATTGTGATCTAGAAAATCCAGTAGTCCAAAAGAACCAACAATTTTGGGCTGTACACAGTAAGCTTTTTTTAAGGGGGGGTATGGGTAAATGAGCAGCTTCAGTTGTGGCTATTACTGAGTACAGGTAAACAGCATCAAACTCAGTGCAGCCAGACCACAGTATCATTGCTGTATGAGGATGGGCTGTACAAAGAGACTTCGAGAACACCCGTGAAATTCTTAGGAGAAATAGAAATTGTGGTGTTTGGTATTACATATTTTCTAAATACAGCAACAGTCTCAGGAAAACAGCAAATACATACTGTAGGAACAGAGCTGCCATATAAATAAAAACAATTTACTCGGTTTCCTATGACCAGTAACCCAAAACAAAATTCACCACACACTACTGTAAGAGATCTGGTTAAGAGGTAGAATATTTTCTACCGCTTAGGTTTGTGAGGTTTGTGAAATTTGCTTTCTAACAGAAACTTACTAGTCTGAAAAGCAACACTCTGGAAATTGCACTGGGGTTTCATCTATCCTTCCTTTAGGGATTTTCCGTACCAAGTATGCCTAATGTATTCCTGCCCTGTGCACCTAAATCAAGTTCAGCCGGCCAGGCAGTGTTCTCCTCTATTTCATACTTCATCAATAACATAAACTTCCCATACCTGGAGACAAATTCTCATCTCAACAACACCAGCATCTCAACAATAGGTGCTTTTTCAGCAAATAAACTATCATCACTGTTTCATATGCCAGTATAAGCATCTAAGTTCCTCCCCTCAAAAAAACAGGAATTACAGCCTAGCTAAAATAATTATGCCTCTAAGACAGCTCTAGTGGCAACAAGGTTAATTCTTACTTTAAAAAATAACAAGAGAGATCCTAGTTTGTTCTCTCATTATGTTCTTAGATTAACACTTGCACAAACCTGACTCCAACACACTGCTATCCCCAAAAGCATTGAAATTTCTGTCTGGAACTCAGTAAACAACATCACTTCTGATAATCAAAACCCAGTGTTACTTGCTCCTTCAACTGTGCTGGTTTTGCAGCCTTGTATAATTTTTAAGTAATGAGAAGAATTTTGTCCATAGAAGCAGCACTTATAATTGCATGTGGTGAATAAAAGCATAATATCAACCATGGCTACTTTTCAGAGCAGAAGAGCTAATCTACACAGTTGACAATGAGAACCCTGAAAACAACAAATCAAACCAACCAACAACCATTTAACATGCTTGGCTTAGTTTATTCCCAAACACAAACTCTTGTGTCTTAACATGCAATAGAATACAATTATTGCTACATGCACCAAGGTATGTTTTGGGAGAGATGCTGAGGGAAACATGCACTGAAGTCAAACCCATGCAATGGAGTTGGGGATAAGCAATAAAAACTTCAGAAAGGATAAAGCAATAATGCACTGCATCATGTTGCACCTTAGCCCTGATCCTGCTGCTCCAGCCCTGGTGCCTTAACCACACGCAAAGAGGTTAAACTAGAGGTATGGCTTTACAACAAGGACAAACATCCATGAAAGACACCACCACCCATTTCCAAAGACCAAGCCCATCTGCCAGAGAGGAAACAGCAGCACATGGACTCATCACCCATTGAGGTGTTCACACAGGCAAGCAGCAGCACTAACCCCTGTCCACAGAGGCACACTCCCAGCAGCTCAGCAGGGCTGGCTCGTGCCTAGCACTGCACGAGAGGCAGAGCTGCACTGATGCAGCAACACGAGGAGGGGCAGGGGAGAACAGGCCTGCACACAGCCATAAAAATGGCTGGGAAGAACTGGGAAAAAACTCATAGTGCTCTCCCCACTCTCCTTAGCTCCTTGCCTGACTTCTGGTTTGCTTGGTTTGGTTTCTTGGGGCACTGGGCCAGGACTCCTGAAGAGTGATAAAGATTTGCAATGCTGAAGTTGATAATGCTGAGTTCCTCACTTCTCATACATGTGTTAAGTAAATATAATTGTGATATTACACAAAGTACAGCAGGGAGAGCAGAGGGACAGAAAGAGGCACGTATGCCAATAAACATCTCTTTCCATCCCCAATTACACCACCCCAAAATTTTTGCCAAAACATATCAGTTTTTGCCTTCAATAAAAATGGGAAGATGGGAATAAAAGATGGGAAACATAGTAAAGAGGCTTTATTATATCTATCCAGACCAGGCTGGATAACTTCCTTATGTTTCCTTTTAAATCATAAACACTCATCATACTGAGGTTTTTAAAAAATATGCATAGTTTATGAGGAAGTTTCACTCAAATCAGCTCACGATAGCCTTTTTTCCTGAATCCACACACATTTAGGACCACACTGGGAGCCTCTCACACCCCCCTTCACTATTTTTCTTTCCATAAAGCAAGCATCACCCTGTCATCCAATTCCCTTGTCCATGTTTTAAATTTAATCACAATACTCAAGGTGTCAATAATCATGTTTCTCTTTCTGACAAGAATCAGAAATGGAAATAAAGTTCATGCTGCACAACAATAATGTAATCTGCAGTGCTGCAACTCAACAACTTACTTTTCAAGAAGTCTAAAGCAACCTCATTTTACTTTAAAACATATAAAGGAATCCAGCCCTTTGAAACTAAATACCAAGCAACTTGATTCAGATACTAACTAATAAATTAGATAAAAGCCACTAGAAACAACGCCAGGGTCCTCCCTCAAACCACCAGCATCACCTTTCAAAAACTTCAATTATTCAAAATTAAAATGAGATGGGAAAAATGTCACTATTATGATAGATATTTATTGTTAAAATAATTACTATTTCCCCATGGTTGCTTAAGACAGCATTACTAAAACAGTTTTAGCAGCAAAGTTGGAAAGTACTACATAGCCTAGAGTGCCCTCTTCCTTTTCCAAGATGAATTTCAGGGAAATACTGTTGATGATGTCAATCAGCTTTTTCTCAGAATGTCAAATAAAATAGATAACTAGACTGTATTAAAACATGGCAAAAGTTCATCATAATTTAAGCAAAATCCTTACATGAGTGATGAATGTGATTCTACTAAATTCTAATAAAAATATACTTACAGAGCCATCTGAAATTGTTCAAGCCATTTCTTCTTCAAGTCTTTAGTTTTGCAATAAACTTCTAAACCATTTTCACCTTGGTTATGAATGAGGTAGAAGCCATAAGACCACTGCATAAGAAGATTGGTAATACAAAGGTCATAGTTATGAAGAAAGGAAAGGGGAAAAAAACCCCTAAAAATAACAAAGCATTTGTATATTCTTTAATTCATTGATTTTGGGAACAGCAAGACACATTACTGTGTTCCCTTAGAATGGCTTACTCAACCATTTTAATAACATCAAAATAAACAAAGTTGAAATTTCTAAATATTCACAAAGAAATTGTATTTACATTTTAAACTCCTGCAAAATGCTTCAAATTCTTGCTAAAAATAAACATTTTATGTGAATTAGCAACATATATTTACCTTCTTATTTTCTTTATCAGTAGTGGGGTTATTTGTAATTTTGTATTTCTGAAGATCTATTATTTCCTTCATTTCGTAATTATCCCCCCTCCGTTTGCAAACAATGACAGCTAGATCAAACAAGAAGATATGCCTATGAAAATACAATACAGAGATGGTTAAAAACACTCCAGAAAGCCAACACCAAAAGTGTTACTTTACACACTTTTGCCCATGGCACTTAAAATTCTGAAGGCGAAGAGCTAAACTACTGGCTAATAAAACAACCAACACTGAAAGTACTTTTGCTTAAGACCAACTCCTTGTAAGGGACTCAGTGATCTTAGATAACAATGTAATCACTAATTTTCCATCCATCACTTTGCACATTCACTGGGTAAATGGTCGACAGGCTCTGTGAATGCCCAGTGGAATGGAAAGCCCCCAAGAAGCAGAGGGCTGGCTTCAAATCTACAAAGAGTTACTTAACAGGTTTTCAGTAGCAAACACCACACATTATGCCATCACCTGTCTTGCCTTGCACGCTTGTCCAGCGTTGTTATCCTTATTTCCCCATCCCCTTGAGGTCTCCCATACTGTAAGAGGGAATGGTTCTGAAACAGAAGTAGAATGCATGATTCCATACAGCAAAAGTGTGAACATAACACATTCAAATGTTAGACCACTCACTTCTTTTATCCCAAAAAAAGGACTTTTCAGACCAGGAAACAACATCTTTTCCTCTCTACCATCTAAACTGCATACTGTAAAGGATCAGTCCATTCTATTTTTGTCTTCAAATGGGAAAGGATTTCCCATTACAAAAACACCTGAGAGTCACTGTACACATACAAACCTTTAACTATGCAAATATATTTAACTACTGACACCCAGAATAGCAGAGATTTATGTACTCTAATAGCCATGTCATTCTAAATCAAGCAAAGCATACTTATATATTACCAAGAATAGTATAGACTCATACGAAATGAGGAAAAAATACATCTATCAATATTTTTGATCAAAAGTGATTTAAAAATTGTATGTAAATTAAAAACATCACATACCAAATTCTCTATTGATAGTTGAAACTGTCTAATTTCACGAAGTGTTTCATTATCTCTCTTTACTTCATTTACATATTGAGCCAAGTCCTAGAGTATCAACAGCAGAAGGGAGGAAAAAAAACTTTTTTTGTAACAAAAATACATTTTAATACATTATTTTACTGACTGAATACATTATTTTGACAAGTTTATTTCTAATTTTATCTTTGACTTAACTACATATTTAGTAATTTCTTTTGAAATTCTCTTTATCATTCAAGAATTACCAATATGTATGCCTAAATAAAGAAGGAAAAAAGTGTCTGCATATCATCAATAATATTTACAACACTCTTCATGGTATCTATCGGAACATGAATTTAGTATCAAGAAAGAGGGAAACAAGTAATAAAGGCTAAAAAAGAGCTGATTTTTTCTTAATTTCTTTAGTGTCTTATTTTCAAGATTGAAGATAGAAATGTAATTTTTGCAGCACACTAGTGAAAAAGCAGTCAACATCCCATATCTGAAGTAAATAGGAAATAAATAGAGACTACAGTAGAAAACATCTATAAGGCAACTCAAAAGCAGAATGTAAGGTGTAAACAAATCATAAACCTGGGTGCTTATTAGAAGAGAAAAAGCTGTGGCCCCAGTAGTGGGATTTTGCTCTTACTGTCACACAGAAGAGAGAAGCCATTACACAGCAGATTTTAAAAGGGGCTTTTGAAGGGATATACTACCTGAAGTCACAGAGCAAGATCATTATTGTGCCCTTTACCAGAACATGTACTGTACACATTTCACTAAAGCCTTTAAAATGCTCTGAACATGCTTGAGTAATAGTGACAATTTGCTGGGGCTTCTCTGTTTATGACTAGAGATGAGGAGTGAGCAGAAAAGGTAATTGGTAAGGTCAGGGATGCTGAGAGCAGCAGTTGGAAAAGGCATTCTCATCTTCCTAACTTGCTTTTACAGTATCCATTCAACACGGTCACAAATTTGGAGGGTGGGAGGAAAATACATCTTCCTAAGATGTTTTTAATCAGAACCTGTGAATAGCTGCAGTCATTATGCTAGTTTCCCAAATGGATCTGTGCAGGATACATTCACATCAGTCTTAAAGACTTAGCTTAGAAATTAAATAACCTCCTTTCTTGCTGCTAAAATAAATCCAACAGCACAATCCTCCCAAGAATTTTCTTTCCTGGGGGGCAGTACCACTTTGCTAGCAGTTTTTCCAAAGACATTTTCTTTTTGAGCAGAGACACCCGGGTTTTTAGAAGCAAAACACCAATGCTACACTGTTTTTCTACTGCAGTAGCAAGGACTACAGTTAATCAGAATGGGAACAATGCTGCAACCTTAAGGAGAGATGCTCATACCTCAAGGGGTTTGTGGGTTTGGAGAGGGTGGGGGTGAGGTTTTGTGATATTTTGTTTGGCTGCATTCTGCCAGCCCGCACATATCTGCCACAGCCACTCTGGCAAGAGATTTCTTTGATTTTTCAGTCCAACAGACACCAACAATGAAGAAAGCCAGCAAATGGGAATGAAAAAGCAGGAGTAAATATAAACCAGAGTTATTTTCCTAGCCAATTAGCAGCAACCAGGATGCATGGCTTGCTACTAGATGGATGAAACACTGTGCCATCTCTTTTCAGGCACCTCTCCGAGAGAAATTATCATGGTGTCCATCCCCCTACACTCACTGCACAAAAATGGACAACAAAATAGGGAACTAAAAATCTCGTTTGTGAGCTGGTTTGTATTCCAGACATTCAAGGCAGTTACAAAATATGAGACAGCTGCGTGACCCAAAACTAACTTAGTCTGACTTCAGCATCTACTGTGGACCATACAGATTACAACAGGAAATATAATTCATGTCATGTTGGCTCCTTTCCCCACAAAGACTAGAAAAAGCTTCCCAATTCCAGCATATGAATGTCACCATTCATGCCATGAAGCCAACTGAAGCAGACCTGTGCTTTGTGTCTGAAGCTGTGCAGAGGAACACATATTACCTTATGCACAAGGCAGCACAGCCATTCTATAAAGCATTTGTTTGTACCACTTGCAGGTGAGTGTAAAGTGACAGATACCCTACCTCCAGAAAGATGCTACTGCTTTCAAAGGTAAAGCCACAGAGATCATATTAGGATGACAGAAAAAGGTCTTGTAAAAAAAGATAGCTCTCCATCTCACTGGGAAATTACTGACCTTGATTCAAATTGGCTTACAGTACTAGAAGTATTTCTAAATTTCAGAAGCAAGACCAACATGATTGAAACACCTGTTTTTCAGCAAATACAAAAGTAACCCAAAATGGGGAAGTTCCATTTCACAAACCCTCTGCTTCAGAAAACTACTGAACTTGTTTCCTGGACTTGAGCAAAACCCTCAACTTTATACCTATGACATACAAAGCTCGCAGAAATCTGTGAAAATATGTTTGAAATGTTGTGAAGAACATGATCTCCTCCAGGAAATACAGTTCTGAGCTACCATTCTAACTGCCAGCAGACATAAATACTTCACTGCCATAAATACTCACCTTCATTGCATCCAGTGCCAGTTTTAGATTTGCCTTCTCCATGGGATCAGTAGTGTGCTTTACCAGCTCCTGTGGACAGAGCAGTTGAAACTTTCCACCCAATGTTTGTCACTTCATACATTGAAATCATCATTGCTCATCCCCACCCCCAAAAAAATAAAGCAGAAAATACAACCCAAGTATAGGCATTTTCATCCCCACAGTGAGCAGCCTATCAGTGAGTGAGGCCTATTGCAAACAGTTAATTGGCAAGTGTTTAGGAATGATCACTGTACAGCCTAAACACTGACTTTAGTTGCAAATTCACAAGAAGTGAATTTGCTCTGTCTAGCACTTACAACTTGCCAAATCAGATCATTACTGTATGTGCATGCTGGAAGCCCAGGTAAACAACACTCCAGTTCATTTACACATTGCTGCATGGTACTTCATCCTATTCCAAAGCATGCACTTGTCCACAGACAGGGATCCATGCTGGCAGCAAAGCATGGTCCATGCTCAGCTGAAGCATGCACAGCTTAGAAGTCACTATCTCATTATACCTAAGAGGAAACTGACTCAGAAAACATACAAATTTACATGGTCAAAGAATTCTTTTAGCCACTTCCCATACAGAAAATACAGAGGGTTTTTTGAGCTTTATGAAGCGGAAGTGTAACCTCTTGGGGAAACAGGTCATTTCTTCTTTATAATTTGAGGCAATAATACATTTCAGCTCACATAACTTAATAAAATCATAAGACATTAAATAGTAGTTTAATACTCATATTACAATTAATAATAAATAAGTAACTAATACTTATATTTGCATTACAATTCTAATAATTTACTCATTTTTCTTTCCAAGTCTGTAAAATATTTTTCTTGTACAACATATAGATAGTGTTACACAGAGCATAGTGACCTTATATATCATCTTTCCACAATATACACGTTGATTATAAAATCATGAGTCAGACCCCATGGTATTTTTTAAAAGAAGTCATACCATTCATTTTGCTTTTTCCAATTTTGCAATGATCAACATATTGATGACTCATTTACAGAAGTATTTCAAAAATTTAATGTTACAAAATGTATGGTGTTCTGCAGACTCAAAATTATACTCCACAAGTAGTAGATCTTTTTTAAATGACATTTTACAAGCATCAGCAGGGTTGACAGTCTAATATAGTAATACGTTTCTTTGCAGCTGAACTAATGAGTCTCCTGGCACAGCTATCAAATTAAATTTATAAGACTCTCCACCCTTATTACAGGACTAACTGCAAAAGCTAATGCTTTGTGGGTTATAACAAGAAGCATTTCAAAATAAATATGGCTTAATTGCAATTTATGACAGCAAAGAAGTATCTTAAATGTATGCTGTATGTATGGCCCAGCTGCCTCTTTTGGGGGGTAATGGTTCACATTTCCAAGTACCATGATTATGGTTTGGTACTACTAACCATTTTAAACACACCAACAATGAAAGGTCCAGATACTGAGGAAATAATCGTGTTTTATTTGATTTTCCCCAGATATGCTCCAGCTCTAAGAAATGATCTCTGGGAGAAACCCTGCACTTGACTGAATTTTATTTCGTAACTTATCTAGAGAAGCGTCAATCACCTTCCTTTGATAAAGACATTTAGCTTTCATTTTTACAACCCACTGATGATAAACAATCACAGTTTTTCTGTCAGCCCCCTTAAATTTCAAAAATAAAATACCTGGAGCAGTAGGTGATATTTCAGCACTCTCTGCATTGGAACCACTAAGAGATCCCGCAATGTAAATTTCCCATTATTGGCCCTCTTGGAACATTCCTAGTTCAAAGCAGAAGAAAAAGTAAGACAATAGAGCTAGGAAATAAAATTATTTAAGTGATATATGAAAATTCAGTGACATATAAGCAACTATATTAAGCTTGCGATAAATAATATCAACAAAGTGAAGAAAAACAGTTGATATGGCAATACTAAAAAAAGCCTGCATCTAGTCACTTGTTCTTAGATGTTTCAACATGCATGAGAGAGTAGAACAAAGGCAACAGAAATAAGGCATTCCATACAGCTAAAAAAAAAATATATATACACCTATGGGCAAGGAAAAAAAAGGCAAAAGGTAATCATGGAAAACACAGGCCAGTCAGTCTCACTTCAGCACTTCACTGCAAAAATTGTGGAGCAAGTCCTCTTGGAAGCAGTATGTGGACACATGAAGAAATATGGGAATATCCAGCATGGATTTACCACAGGTACATCAATGCCTGACCTACTTGACTGCTTTCCACAATGGCCAGGGACATGCTAACCCTGAGGGCTGAGCAGCTCTGCAGAAAGGACCCAGGGGTCATGGCACACAGCCCTGAGGCTATGGGACAAGGCTACAGGTCACTCCCAACCTGTGTGGTTCTGCAATTCTGTGTTCTAGCTGATAAATGGAAGGGTACCACTGATGATCACTTCCTGAAAGAAAACCCTAACTCTGCTGATGTCAGTGGCAAAACTCTCTTCATTTCAGGACCAGGCTGTGTGCACTCTTGTACATGCAGCACATTTTCATTCCATCAGAGGTTCCAGAAGAATGAAGATAAACACATTCACTTCAGCTATCAGTCCAGCTAGTTTTGGCATCATAAAGGTTTTGACTCCAGTGAAAGCAGGACATACTCAGAGAAATGGTATAGCATGTGTACATATATATTTGTGTTAAAAAATACTGATACCTCTAACTTCAATTTAACATCTTCTTTTGTCTTAGAGATATTGTCTAAGCACGATATCGCTATCTCCACTTGACTGCAGTACTGTCCATAAATAACCAACCTAAATCAAAGCAAGAAGGAAGAATAAAAGAAACATTTGTTTATTTAAGAACAACCCTTGATCATTTTTTCACAATCCTTCTTTCAAAAGGAGCAGTGCTTAAATAAGCAAGGATAGAATTTAGCCATGTGTTCAAATAGGCAGCATGAATGAATGAAGACTATTCAGGAGAACAGTTTTGCTCTACTTTCAAAATGGCCTAAAATCATTGCATTTCCTTTAATAGTCACATATATATATATAAATATGTTCTGATCAATACAGGATTCATTAAAAAGAAGCAAAATTTCTGTTGAACAGAACAGTCTGTTGTTCTGCTGAACAGTCTGCTGCTCTGTTGAACAGAACAGCAATGTAGACTTTCAAGGTTGCAATAAAAGAAATTCTGGAGCACAGGCTTACTAGGATTAATTACAGCCATCCTTTAAAGAACTTGTAGGTTATCCAAACTGATCTGTCTCCAACAGCTTCCATCAGGTGTGAGCTCTCAGATTAAAATAACAGTGTATAAAATCTCAAGAAATTTTCAATAGATGTCAAGTGAAGCAAGCTTTCTGAAGGAGCCTGGTGAGTTTCTTGCCTCTGTGTGGAGTGCTTCTTTCTGCTAGTCCCAGTGCCAAGAGCGCTCTCTTCTTTCACCTTTTCATCAATTTCTTGAGGTGATTTCTTCCATATGCTTCAAACCCTTTTTGGTGGGTTCTCATGAGCCTTCCACTGAGGTCTCTTAAATTTCTTTTTCTCTCACCTAACCTTTACCCTTTTATTTAAATTTTTTTTCACAATAAGGTGAAATGATTTAAAATTTATCATTTCTGATTACTTTAAATCATTGTATGGTTCAGACACCGCATCAACCTCTGCTCCCTTTTTTTTTATAATATAAACTTGGTATTTCTTCTCAGTGTCCTTTGTTCCTCTTTTAGCACATATTTCAGAACAACTTTTGAAAGATGAGCATTCTCCAGAACAACTCCTTGTCCCTTGATTCCCTCCTACAGCAGCAGAAAGTCTGACAGCCTGGGAAATAACTATGCCCTGCTCCAAACCAGAAGCTGAGACAGAGGGTCTCTGAAGGCAGGGCTGTTTATGGGCAGTCTGGGACACCCTCCTCCCTTGGAAAATTGTCCCATCTAACATTCTTTGCATGCTGCTGTCCAATATCTCACACACCAATTATTACTGCAATAATCCTCCCTCATGCATCACCCTGAAGCAAATCCAATTAGCTCCCCTAAGTCTTTCCCACTCTGCTCCCAGAAGGACCTCGTTTTTAACCAAAACCCAAGGGTTACTTTAAGACAGGTCAGCAATGTAGCCAACAGAATAAGTGTTTTCCAGCCAAGTACCACAGGTATATAAATTCATCTAAATAGTCCAACAGCTGTTCAGTGCTGGCAGAAGGAACAATAGGAAGAGGTAGGTAAAAAAATTGGCAATTAGCCCACAGGGTATGGCATGTTGCCACAGCTATCCTGTTATCAGCTTGGCTGCTTTTCAAAGCTTGAAGGCAAAGGGTCTTTACTGTCACACCTTTGACTCAGGGTAAAGCAAGACCATAGTCTCTTCTCTCTTCTACATCTGCCTTCTCATCTTTCCAGTTATACTACTTCTGTCTTCTTTAATCTGAAATATTCCTAATAAATATCCTGGTTTTAATCTGTTAAACAATACTAATACATGCTGTAAAATATTCGGGATTATGTCCATGAAAAAAGTGCTGTGCAAAATAAGATATTTAAGTTCCCTTAAAAAGATATATGTTACCTGTCTAAGTAACAATATTGCCAAAACCGGGCTAAGAGGGAGGGCTCATACAACAATAGGTTGCATTTTGACTTCCAGGCTCAAAACACCAAAACTAGCTTGATAAGGATATTCACATTGAATTTAATCCTGTTTCAGTAATATTCATCAAACAAAAATACAGTAAAATACCAAATTGAGCACATATTAGCATAATTAGTAAGAGTGCTTAAATCTTACCTTTCCTTGTAGTTAATAAAAATTTGATATAGGTTCTGATCATTTTTGTTAACAATGGAATCATTGATGTCCTGTGTAAGATTCCTGTGAATTTTCACCAAATCCTTGAAAACAGTAATGGGGAGGGGGAAAGCTTTGTAAAAACAAAATGGCTTAAAGCTTTGAATATAAAAATAGATTATTTCATGTTAGACCCATTAATTTCAATACACTGGAAAACAGATCAGTTGAAAGTAGAATCTCATTTCAAGGTTTGGCACATCTTCTGTATAGTGCAACAAGAAAAACTAAACTCCAAGAACTACCTATTAGAGACTAATTTGTTCTAGCTTGGAACGTGCACTGTTAATTCACCTTCAATTTATAATGATAATTTTAAAATTAAGCAAGTCAAGTAAATGCTTTAGTGACAAGATGAAGTAATGATTCATGTCCCTGAGCTGTAAAAAATCAGTTTTGTACATTACATTGGTCAATTAGCGATGTCCTAATGCTAAATTAACTGCAATCATAATGAGTTTCCCAATACAGCACACAACTAATGTCTGAGAGAAAGAAAAGAATATTGCAGAAAGATTTGCTCTTTGATTGTTGTTGCAACTCTCCTTGCTTATACACTGTTATACCTAAACTACAGGAGATTGCACCAGCCTTAACACTGTATGGACACTGTCAGAGAATTCACAAGAAATTAAGTCAAAATAAGTTAAGAAGTTTTGAAATCTGGATAACTGTAAGTAATACACAGACCACTGGAATGAAAAAGAGAGGACTGTTTAAAAGAGCAAGCCATTGAAGATGATTTAATGTAAGAAATTATATACTACAAAAATAATATTCAATATTGAGTTGAGAACTACATTAAAACATTTCACTTCACACTGATGAAAACTAACAGTATGTACAAGGTCAACCACATCACTGATGAGGGTGCAGAATCTTGAAACAGATCAAATTCAGCAACTGCATCGCCTTAGCCTCAGAATTTTAAGTTGCAGTAGACAGACACTATTACAGAAATGCTTCCTAATTAATGTATTGGGAACAGGAGCACATTTTTTAAGGAGCACACGAGGACTCAACTAAGCAATACCCCTGAAAAACAGCTTAATGCTAAGAGGACAATGGGCCTTTTTAGGTTTCTGTCTCTAATTCAAAGTCAGGTCTTAAACTAAACTGATGTTAACATCACTTGAAGTTAATGACTTTTCCAACACTTCAGTATCTGTTACACATACTTTCATCTCTTTTTCTCTCTGTATGTCCATTTATATAATTCAAAGGTATGCACAGGTGCACGTAAGTGCATCTATATATGGATGCACACAGACATGTACATACAAAGGCATATACACAAACAAATATAGAGCCATACACAAATATAGAACCATACATTCACTTTAAAGAACAGAACTTAGAAATATGAGTGCCAATGAAAGGCACTCTCTTTAGACTGGAGAGTAATTTGGGGTAATTTGTTTGGAGGTTTTTTTCTTCAAAATAAAGTATTTTGATATCAGCAGTTGATCCAGCAAGCATCTTTTAGAGTCTATTTAAGGAATATAACATCACCCAAAGGAAACAATCCTTCACCAAAACCCCTTAACAGAGGAAAATCCATCCTGTTCTGAGAACACAGCACTTGCTCTTCACATCTCACTCTGCTGCAGAGCTCTTTGTAACAGCTATTTTTAGTTTAAAACAAGCTTCCACTGCCCTCCAGCCTTCCTGCTGAGGAACTGCCACACAGACAAGGTCTGAGAAGACAAAGCATTTGCAAATATTTTTGGCTAAGCCAAGTCCTGTATTTTTTTTTAAGGTTATTGCATGCCTATGAAATGCTCCTGGAGTTGGAAACAAGCAGTATCTTCTAACAGCAGAATACTGAATGCTGACAACAATAAGCAAAATAAAACAACCCAAACATAACCATTTAGTATGTGTCTCCCTAGTTTAAAATAAACAGGTTCTGTTCTTTTTACTCTTACATGATCCCCTTACACACCTTTAACAAGTAGTGAGTGGGCTGACCTTCCTGTTTGTGCTTACAGCATTCAAGCCCTTTTTGTACCCTTGTGCAGTGTTTCCACTGACTGGAATTAGGTCTTTCAAAAAACCTAAGTCAATATGCCTGGGCACACAGAGCCTTAGGAAAGAGGTTTACAGTAACTTAGGTAGGGCACACCATGGCTTTATTTGCAATGAGTAAGAAATACTAATGCAGGACAGAATATAAATTTAAAATATAAATTCAAAAGCAAAGGGATCTCTATGGGCAGCTGATGTAATTCAAGAAGACAAGTTAGTTACTGACATCTGTGACAGTGTTTTGGACTAATATTCGAAGTGAAGGACACGACAGCAATTAAGAGGCAGAGTGAAAACTTTACTGAGAGACAAATATGGCAAGGGGTCAGGTATCAGCAGTATAATAACTGTCATAACTTACCTTCTATCAGGATGATGCTGGAACAGCAATCAAAACATTTTTACTGACAGGCCAGGTTCTCACAGAATAAAATAAAATCCCCAACACCTCCTCCTACAACCTGAGAGCCTGTTGGACGTGCCAGAGATGGCCAAAACAGAGGTGATATTTTACAAGCAATAATAGCTTGATGTGGCCCATGGGCCACACTCTGGGGACCCTTGCTTTACAAAGGCCTCATAAAAGAACATTGCTTTCATTTGTCTGTGTTGAGAGAGGCTTCAGACCATTTCTGATGTCTTCCTTTACAGTCAGACAGAGTAAAGACATGCTGAACACTTATCAACTAAAAATATCTGTAAATTGTCATACTGTTTTGATTAAGCCAAAAATAAATGGCACAAAGTAGCAATCACAGAAACCATTATTGTTTCAGTCGAATACAAGGTTTCCTTGATAGTTCACAGAGGATTTCCTTATCCTTTCCAGCGCCAGATTCCAAATGCAAAACTGTGAGTTATGTTAACTTTCAAGTGTGATCAATGATGTAAGAGCCAGGGCAGTTATAAGGATTTGCAAAGCAGCTATAAATAGACAGTATACAGTGACAGGTAACTTCACAGTCACAACTTTGTACCATCATTAAAATATCAGCATTCATTCAAAGATTCACTTCTAGAAATTATTAGCTTTTAAGGACCAAAAATACTCCAGTTTATAACAATTCAAGATCTCACACACTAATGCTATTTATCTTACCTTATTCCCTCAAGCAGAAAAGAAAATTCATAGTGCACATCCTTTTTAATCAACAAATATCCACATAAACACACTGTGCATTTTATTTCAAATAATCATTGTGTGCAGTAACACAAATATATCACAATCAACTATGAACCTTATATCTGTTCATTAAATATGCAACTACTCACAGGAATGTTGATAAAAACAGTATCAAACTCTGATGCTGACAGAAACCTTTTCAATGGCACCATGAAAAACTGCAAGAAAAAAAAATATATATCCATTGACTATTGTAATTCTATCTCCTAGACTGCTATAAAAATGCATGTTACAAGTCTGTAAGCAGCATCTTACTTTCTCAATCGATTCCAGAGTTTCAGTGTACTTCTCTTCAGTTTGCTTTATTTCAGCAAGACAACAGCTTCTTATGTCATTTTCAGGACATTTCTGCAATTACAATGGAATCAAGTTTAACTCATTAACAGGCACCTAATGGATAACAAATGGTTTTATTTGTTTAGAATTACGCAATTAGGATAACTGCTTCCTGACATTCTCTGAGTACTGCAGCCTCCAAAGATGACAACAATCACTAAGAATATTTTAATGTTCAATTAGCTGATGACTTTTAGTAAAATAAAAATCAAAGTAATATTATGAAAAGTTAATGTTTAGACATAAAACACTGAAGTATCACCATGTACTTTGGAAGCTGAAATACAAGGTCACAATTTACATCCAGACTGAGAAATCTTATTTCAAATACTCAGCAGTTAATAATTCCATTAAACTTAATGGGGCTAAATCATGTAAGCAACTTTGCATTGCCATAAATACTGGATTCAGTCTAATCCTTGTACTTATTTACAGTCTTCCCTTTTTATTTCTCAAGGGGAGCTTTCTCTTCAGATCCAATAGGAGTATGTCCTCAGATGAGGAAGTGCAGTGACCTCGAAGTTCAACTCTTGCATATGTATGTGTGTGTCTCCAACAAGACCCTGGGATTTTTCCATGTAAACCACCAGACTCATAGGACATGGAAGTAATTATCAGTAATTACAGGACTCTATAAAAATAGTTCACAAGCACTCTTACCCAAGATAGCATTTACAGCATTACAGCTTCAATAAAACCCAATCTCAAATAAAAGAGTAAATAACTGGAAGATGATATGGAACCATTCATGTCAAGCAAGGCACAGAAGATCTGGAGATACAGAGGTCAGCGTGGAGGTTTGACACAGTAACTGCATAGGCTCTTGCAGTTAGGAGCAGTAACTGATCCAAAATGTTTTCTCCAACAACAACAATAAGCAGTATCTTACTAAGCAACAGACTATCACATCCTTTCTGAAGCCTATTTATCAGTTTGCAACATCCTTCAGCATATCCCTGGTTGCATCTTACCTATTTTCATCCAGTGCAGAGAATCCCTGTGCTGTACAAAGACCTGATGACTAGATCTTATTCAAATACAGGGAGAGTCAGGAGCAGAAATTTAGCACTACAATTCTTTCCATTGAGAAAAAAACACTTTCAGCTTTTGAACAAAAGACTTTTCTCTACTAGGAATAGCAAAATTTCTAGATTGAAATTTGAATATTTAACTCCTGGTATGTTCAAGAGTTAGACTCCTTCCCCTCCCTCTCTGCTGTCAGGCTACCAGACACACCTGCCAAGCACAGCACAGCAAAGAGTAAGCCACACTCACACTGTCCATGAGCCACATCCAGCTCCTACACAGCCTGGCCACCTTAGAGTGGGAAATGTACTCCTACCATCTCAACAAGATGCCAAGTTGCAAACACACAGGTACATAAAGCTTGGTCACTGCTTTGGCTGATCTCCTTTACCCTTCTCTCTTGGTCTCCATGTGACTCTACAACCAGCTCCTGCAAGCGGAGCATGACTTCTCACTCATGCTCACCAGGTGCAGCAATTTCAGAAATTACTCTTCAAAACCCAATTTGTGCAGTTCTTCATTTTCCCACAACGAACATTACAGCTCCGTCTTTATCAGATGCAGACACAAGTAACCATTTTGCAAAAAATACAGCCTTATCAGAAGAACTGTACTCTGTGAGCATCATCATCTGATGGTCACCCTCATCTCAAATCTATCATTTATTCCCAAATTCTTTTGTAGGAGTAAGGGGACATTGTAACAACTAACTGTAATTAATTAATCTCTATAAAGTATTAGAATTTGACATTATTTAGACTTTCAGCTATTTTTTACCTTTAGCTCAATACTGTACAAGATGTTTGCAGTATTTGCCCCAATGCAGAAGTTGCTGTACCCAATAGTTCATATACATTTGCAAAATTTGGGGGTTTGTTGTTCACCAACACTCACATGAGCAATGCAAACAAATCCTGGGATTCCACTTAAAACCATTCACTTCAGTTTTGTGCTCACCTAACCCAAAGAAATCACTAACACAGACACTTTCAGCAGAAATTAACATATCAAGTTTTCTATCTGTACCACAAACATCTAGAATTTGAGTGCAATAAACAAAAGGCAAGAAGGAATAAGAAATAATTAGTGATACCAGCACAGGTAAGAAAAGCTGCCTTAGAAGTTCAGCTGCTCCTAGAGAAAACTTACTGGAACAGTTTACTTTGCAGCGTAATGACAACCAAACGATCAACAAAAACGACATGGTTGAATAAGCAAGAGTTTGAAACAATTCTCAGTTGTCCTTGTTAGGCTAGCTGTCCAAACAACAGCTGAAACAATATTATACACAATAATTTCTCAAAATTATAACAATTGTGGAGATAGGATGCTTTCAAGTAAGCAATTCAATTAACCGCTCTTAAAATAGCTGGTAAATTTTACTAGTCAAAACTATCAAACAAAATAATTACGTACTTCATTTAAAAATTACTTTTTTTTTTTTAACTTACTATAGTTAATGTTTTCCCCTTTACCCAAACAGCCTGCAAAGTCTTACACAGGAGATAATGCTCTGCACGTGACAACTCCGGATGCAGGTGAGCAGGACTGTCACTGAAACTACCTATAAAGACATCATTTCAACTTTCAAAAAGTTAACTGCTATTGTTCCAAAGCAGCTAGGAATTGGAAAACATACAGGTTGCTGTGCTGCTTCATCTTTCATTAGGTCTTCATAAACTTCCCCACCTTCATCTTCTCCATAGACACAATCATACAACTCTTCATCTTCCTCAACACCAGTTTCACTGAAAAGACAAGACAAGAAAAAAAGCTGTGCAGCACAAAGTACCATCAGCTCTACAAGGGACTGCTCACAGGAAAAGTTTCTACAGTAAACAAACAGATTAGTTAATAGAACATCTAATGAAAATAACTCATTAAGGGAAATTAAGTCAACTAGTTTTCTTTTCTCAATTAATTTAAAATAAATTTGTACAAAATCAACACAATACCGAAGACTACATGAATTTAGAACCACATGGGAACTAATTTAGACAGCAAAAGCAATACATCAGGACAGTTTTGTCACAAGATACAATTCAGTAGCCCTCTTCTCTTTGACCCTTTTCCCACCACATCCAGGGAAGAGGAGCTGCCTCTCCTTACTGCCTGGCATCCCACCACACTGGGATGTGACTATTACAGGTCTTCTGCCTGCCTGAAGAAAGGACTGTGGTAAAATGCACCAAAGACTGCAGAGCCTGCACTGAGGTACTGTACCTCCAAACCATAAACCAGGATCTGGATCATCTCATGCAACCTTCAGCTACACAAAAATGAAAAAAGGAACCAATCAAACTGAAAATCAGACAGTCCAACGAAACTGAGTATGCACAAGTGATGTCCTCTAATTACCCAAACTGCAGAAACAAAGCAGAAAGTCAGTGCTCAACTCTACCCTCAGCTAATTCAGTTTCATTACAATCAGCCCTGCTAGAGTGTTACTGACTTTGTGCTAGCACTACATCAAGCCCATAATATCTTTCGCTCATATTTCTTAGGGTACGTCTACAAAAGAACTCTAAAAAGATATTGAAAGCAGTTGTGTCACAATAATAACATAGAAACTGGATGAGATATCCTGACAATCTGGAGAATTTTCCTGCTGAAGACAACACTGAAATCCTTCAGAGTAAAAACCAACAGGTTCATCTAACATTTCCATTCCCACCAGCAGTGATGGTGTGCTAGCACTTCACATTGAACACTGGCAGATGCAGCAGACACACTGCATCCTACCACCTCTGCTCCAGAGGAAAAAAGTTAGCAGAAAGGCAAGAATAAGGATAGAAACATTTAACCACTACAGCTCTGACAAAAAGACTTAAATTAATTTTAAATTTTTTAGACATCATTTAAACTCAGGGACAATTAAATTAATTTCAAGTAAGCTTACTAATAATTGATGGAAACTAAAAAATGTGGGCCATTTGCATCGTTCAATGGCACATTTGTTTCTTATTCTTGAATTGCTTTTCTCCACAATTGAGACAGCATGCAACTATTAAATTTCAGTTAATAATATTCATAATTTGTTGTACTAGAAAAGTTACAAATCAATTTCTTTGGTATGATTTGCTAGCTTTTTTTTTTTTTTTTAATGAAAGACTGTCTCCCCGTGCTGAATTTATATACCCATTTAAGAACTGGTGGAAATACTATTTTCAAACTGTTAAAATGGCACCACATCTAAGAGATAAGGACATCACCTCTTGCCCACTTGGGTCTCAGAGGAGACTGTAACTCCCACCTTCTGCATGCTTGGCTACACAGAGTGAAACAATTACCTATGAGACAGTCAGTCAGCTGCAGAGATGAGGACAAGGTTTGCAGGGAAATAAACTGAGCAATGCCAATCATGGTAAGGTTTCCCTTCCCTACAGGCACTGAAGAAAAAATCCCTGGTGTGAAGAGCAGCTTCTTTCCCACATTGCAGCACGTGACATGCAATGAGTGCTGGTGAACTTTGAGCCTTGGAACAGTGAGCTCTGATCTAGCTCTTGTCCAACATGATTCCTCATGGATCTTGAGAGATCCTAGCCACAGGATACAAGAGTATCCTGACAATCCTGCAAACACTCACTCAGAAGAGGTAAATGCACTCATATGAAGAATTTCATTGACCTTAGGGGAATTATCCACTTGAATCCAAACATGCATTTTCTTTCCAAGTTCAAGACAATTTCCTTGAGTCCCTCACAAGTGATCTTGCAATATTCTGAAAGCATTCTTATAGTACAGACAGGCAACTTAGAAATGCATTCTTTATTTACTTTGCTACCAGCAGCCTCTATGAAACATGCTGCTTTATATACACAAATGTATCATAATAATTCAAAAAAGTTTTCATAATTAATTCTTCCTGGTCAGCATAATGACTAACAAAATATTTATAAATGAAATAAACACCCCATTCTCATTAAAACTACATGTTCCACAACACAATGCAAACAATAGCATGCAACTGAAAGACAAAATCTTTAATTAATATATTTACAACGTACTCTATTAAATCAGGAAGACCTTTGTAGATATCTTCATCATCAACGCTTTCTTCTGTGGGGAAGGGCCTACAGAATGAAAAATAACATTAATTACAGACAGCACGAGCCTAGTCATATAATGGACTTCTGTTTGGTTTCCAAAATTTTCACACAGATTATTGTATACTAATGTGTTTATGCATTCCCTCCTTTTTCTGATGAACAGTATATGCATATTTACACTTTGTTACGTGGATTGACAATATAATAAAAACCCTACTGGATAAAATTGTTATAAATCACCACTAATACACATCACTGTCATTTTTCAACTGGAAAAAATCATCAAAACTTTCAGGTCTGGTTCAGGGTTTTTTGGTTTCTTTTTGAAAACAAGAATCTCACTAAATTGGCCAATTTTGCTGATTTTTTAGAGGTGAGAAAGAAGAGAAACCCCATTTGTCTTTACCTAAATCAGCACTGCATCAGCTTGACTTATGATCCTTGTGTCACGATTATCACACAAGTTCTGCAATACTGCTCCTCTGTTCACCTCCTGTTCCACCATGAGCAGTACACATAGCTCAGGCCCTTCAGTAAGTATACCAGAGGTAGCAAAATCCTTTAGTAACTCCTCAGAGGTCCAGAGCCTTGGTTAGCTGCCCACCTGGCAATCTGGCTTACAGCTAGAGAAGTTCTTAGTGGGGGACACTACCTATCCTGCCTGTAACAACTTTTCCAAGGAGCATCACACCAAGAGGCACTACTCCCACCATTCCCTATGGCAATAACATACCTTATTCCTGTGCCTAATGCAATAGGAGTACGGGAAAGCTTCGAAAGTGTTTCTATCACCTGCAGAAGAAAGAAACAGAAACTACAATAAATTGTAGAACAGAAGCAATAAAACATTTTGTTCTCAATTGTTTCATTATCAGCAGCACCACTTCAAATCAAATTATATAAACAGAGAAAATCTGGCTGTGCCAAACACAATTTGCAATTGGACTTGGATGCACTTGTAATCAAATTTCATCCTACAGACTGCTCGAAATAGTTGGGTTTCTTACCGCAGCTGCAGAAAGAACGGGTCTGCGCTTTGGCGCACGGTGGGCAGCAGAGGGAGCCAAAGGCCAAGGCAGCAGCAGCCCCGGGGGGAACCGCCTGGGAGGGACAGGGAGCGAGCCAGGGGCCGAAGCTGAGCCAGCCCGCATCGGCCCCACGGCCAAGCTGCACCCCTGAACCCTTCTTTATTTTTGGAATACGGCAGCAGTCTGGAAGATCTCATTCTAAGAGAATACTCCTGTAACCGCTGAGGTTACACAAATAGCGAGGGAGAGCATTAGGAAGGGTAGAACACACACACGGTCACATACGTGGAGTTGTTCTGTTGGCAAGTGAATTAATACAAGACCTACTTTGACTCTGCCTGGCATGTCCTCTCCGTCATATTTACTCTTATAATCAGATATGCAAGTCTTATTTGCTAGAGAGAAAAAATGACCCAAAATGATACCCTGCCTGAATTTCCATACTTCCAATGACCAGGCTTCCCCTGAACTCCTCAGAAGTTTCAGCCTGTATCTTTTCAAACCAAAATCCATATTAAGCTGAAGAGAAATCTCCAAATAAGGTTTTTATGAGGAGTATCAAATTCAGTACAGCAATTCTATATTTCTACATTTCACGGGCATTTGGGAATAATCTCTACAATTTCAGTTGTTTATTTTTGAAGTTCTAATTACAAGACTACCCTGACCATAAAAGAGAGTTAAAAGTGCATCTCTCAAAGGAAGGAAAATTACATGTTTGCACAGGAGAATGACAAAGTAAAAACCACAGAGAAATCTCACAAACTACAGAGCTTAAACTGAAGTTACAAAGCCTCCAAAGCAGATCATATTTCATAGGCAGATGAGCAAAATCAAGAATTAACATTAGATTAATCCTGTGAAAGGAATATCTGGAGTTCATTTAAGCTGCTGTGAAAATTAATGCACAAAAAATTTTGTTTTGCCTTACAGCAAAGAATAATAAAAACTAATAAATATGCCATTAACACAATCAAAGGTGGGGGCACATATTTCCCCTATGAACAGAAGAAATGCAATATGGTCTAGAATAAGCTTTAGAAATTGTGAATAAAAGTTGATTGAATAGATGAAAAAATGAATTAAAAAGTATTTCACATTAATCAAAAGGTCAAAAGGCAAAAAGGCTCCTTTAACAAGTCTTACTGCTGCAGGGGAGTTCTGGTTCCCGTAGCAGACCAGCACGTGCCTCTGCACACCTGCAAGAATCCCAGTGCAGGGCTGCAAGGACGGCTGAGCCACACAAGACAAGATGCTGTGGGATTCAATGGCAAAATTATCTGTCCTGACACACGGGTGGCATTGATTGGCAAAATCACAGGAGGTTTAATGGTTCTTGAAACAAAGAGGGGCAAGTCTGGTGAACTGAATATCCCTTACTTGTTTCAACATGATATTTCCCAGCACACAAAAAATCTTTTGCAAACTCTTCCACCCACGCAGACCCTTTTCCTTAGAGGGATTCTCACCTATCTAGCATAATCAAACCCAGTAGACACACAGCTTACTCTTCACAGCTAATTACAGTTGCTTCAAGATCACACACACACACCAAAAAAAAAAAAAAAAGCTGTACAAATAAAACTATGAATTTTATGTAGGTAACTAGCAAATGTTATTCCCAAAGAATACTGCCAAATTACATTTTAGAGCTACCATTATGAACACAAACAAAAGCAAGATTTACAAATAAGAGGAATAGAAAAACTCTTTCAGGAACTGATGTGAAAACTTGGAGGGGGCGGGCACAGAGACACACGATGACGCCACACACACTGAGGAAGCCGGAGAAGCATTTACGAGAAAATGCACACAGAGAAAAGGACAGAGAAAGGAACTGTATGACTAGAGAACTACAGACAACAGAAGACTTTCCCTGCTCTTAGAAGAGAGACCATTAAGCACTCCAGTCTTTAGTTAAGATTAAAACACAGATACAACTTCCACGGAATAAAAGATAATGCTTACCCATTGAACCACTCCTATTAAACCACAGCTTAAAACAGCGCTGTCAAGAAACAGAACCAAGGAGTATTTTTCTTGCCGTTGTGGCTTCCCTAAAGAATTCTGAGAAAATATCAGGAATACTTACACCAGTGAGCGTACATGAAATTACCACTTCTGGTCAACACACTATTTCAAATCATATACATGTAAATGTATTTGCTCCAACAAAAAGTGGGGCAAAGCAAGATTCTCCTTCCGCATGAAATTTCAGTTCTTTGGTTCTGAGACGCTGAAGGAACAACTAAGAGCTCCCAAATTTCAAAGTTCATGGGGATAATTGCAGTTATGTACTTATGGGCTGAGTTGCCTGATAAACAAACAGAATTTCAATACTCATGCATCAAAACAAAATCAAATGCAGCAAAATGTCTGATTTTCAATAACTGACAAAGAAAGACCCAGGACTTTTTCAGAACAGTGCTAGTTTGTAGTCCTTTACAGTTGATGTGAGGGAACCTATAATACAGTGCAAATCTGAACTCCAAAATTACAATGTACCACACGCATTAAAGTCCCTAACATTCAATTTTGCACTTTTCATGTGCCTTTTTTTCTTTTTTTTTTCACTTTGCTCACTTCCTTTCAGCAGAGCTTTATTTAATCCCTTTTATGCATTTAACCCTAAATGACAGTCCAGTTCTCTTCCAAAGCAAGGACTCTGACAAATGCCCCTGTACTTTGAATGAGGCTTAACTGGATCTTAGTTTAAGTGCAAAAATAGCATTCTTGCTTGTCCTACGTGCAGAACAACAGGGATTCCCTGCCTGGTGCTGCTCTGCAACCAACAAATGTACTAAGGGCTGCAGAGCTTTGCACACACAGTGCTACTGGAACAGTCAGCAAAAAAACAGGTACTGAGTAAAGATTCCTAATTGACATTCTGGCCAGCTATGACACACAAAAAAAGAAATATTTATACTCCAAAACATCCCACAACGACTACGTTCTTTCACACTGAAGAACTCAGTAACTCCATGATTCTCCTGCAGGGAACCTGACACTGGGAGATATTAGCAAGAGGCTTCCAGGCATGAAAGGAAGCCTCAGTGCACCCACCCCAGCCCAGCTCCTTTGCACTGCCTAACACCATCAGACAGAGGTTAAGCAGGTCTTTAGAAGTCACATCAAAGTCACACTCCCTTCAAGAAGACGTGAACATCCAAGTTTGTTTTTCAGTACATAGCTAGTTTATGCAAAATATGACACAAAATTCAAATCTACAGCCCTGGAAGAGGAAGCACACCTCAGCCCACACCCTGGTGAGTGACTGCTCCTCATTCATGTTTCAGGCACTGCTGGCAAGAACAATGGTCTCACACTGTACATTAACTCTTTACTTCATTAATAACTCTAACAGCATTTTTTTTTTGCTTGGTATTTATTATGGCTTCACTTAACTTACAGTTGTAGGTCAGACTCTCCAGTTTATACAAGAACTTTCAATATGCCTTGCCAAAACATTATTTTGTAATTTCCTGCAGCCATACTCTTCAGTTAATCACATCAGATATTCCCGTGCCTGCTTACAGCAGCAGTACACTAGAGGGACTATTTTACTTCTTTCCATAGCAGTAGTGTGTCTGAGTTTAAAATGTCCCTTTCCAAAGTATTTTGGTGGAATCTCTTTTTAATCTTGTTTCTTTAAAAAGAGCTTGCAAATCATGCAGTTAAAGAACACATTAAGTACATTTTAAAAGTACTTTTCCACTTTTAAAAGAAACAGAAGTAAATAATTTTGCAACTCACTGTCTCCCCAAACAAGCAATTCCATGCTACTGACAGCTGCTGTGAGGACTACGCCCATATTTATATTTCTGATGTTTACCTAAACTGAAAATATTACGTTATCAACAAATGCTGATGGCAACAGTTTCTTAGCTTATGCCAATAAAACCTAGAAAGATTCACTTGTGGTTAGATCATCAAAGCAGTTGCTCCCATGCAGGCACTTAAATCAGGATGTGTTTTCCTAAGACACAGTAAAAGTCAGCTCTGGGCAGATCGTGAAAAACAAAAAGCCAATGCACATAGAAATCCAATGTTCCTAGAGAACACGAAGTCATACATTCTCTGCATCATGGGGTGAGGCTCTTATGAGGCCAATTTTAAATGCCACAATATCCAGGACACTTTAAAGCCAGGACTGCTAGTCATGCCCACAAGCGGAGTGAGTTCTCATGAAGCTGTTTTCACTCATACACCACACTGGTGAGGAGCAGGGGAAAGAGAAACATCATTTTGTGTCTCTGTAACCCAGAGATAAGATGAAACTGCTATACAAAAAAAATATATTCTCAAATTACTTATATTAAGAAAGAAGGTTCAGCATTTGCTGCTGTAGAGTTTACCAGGCTCTGGACAACCTTAGATCAATACTTCATTTGGCACAGGAAGGGATGGGGGGCGGTTGAAACATATATTGATTAATATGTATTAATATTGTGCACTAATCCATCACTAACCTTTGAACCAAAAGGCCTCTAGGAACTGCTATATTTCCATTTTACTTGGTTAATAAATGAAAAAAAAAAAGAAAGAAAAAAAGAAAAGATGTAGCCAGACAACGGCTGCTGATCCAATAAGCATATTATTTCCAAGTAAAGTGTGTTCATAACTTAAATTGAACATTTTCTCTCCATCTGCCTTGTTCAAGTACCATGTTAGTAGCCTGTGTAGGTTCAGGTTAGTTTTAATCAAACCACAAGCCTCTAGGGAAGGAGAAAGGATAAGGACTTTTCAAAAAGGCAAAATGAATAAAAACTCATTAAAATGAAAGGAAAGGTGGGGGGGGGGAACAGAGAGAGAGAGAGAAGAAAAAACATGACCTAAAAGCAAACGTTTGTTTCACATACTGGCACCTGTAACAGGCCCTTAAAAACAAAAACCAAATTTCAAATGCCAGCTATGCAAATATGCCTCTACTAAATACTGTTGTGGCATGCATATGTCAAAGCCATACAGACACAAAGATGTGAAAGACAATTTACAGCCTTGGCACCTGCACCAACACCTCCTCAGGAACAGGACAGACCTCCAGCAGGTAGAAGTGTAATTGTTTGGGTTTCATTACACACAGCTTCACATATAGCTGTACCCCGATTTTCACCTCATTCAGATAATGAAATCCAGGCTTTAGGTGTAGAGCACTGACAGGTACAATCCAAAGGAAAGCCACAAATTTACTTTCCACTGGGGTAATCACCAGCTGTGGGATGCTGCCTGTTTTCTCACTGACATCACCTTCAGCCATCCTGATTCTGGCTCTCTTATTGTCCATGTCCATTTTTCCATTTCCACTGAACTCCATCCTAAGGAAACACATCTGAGGACTACTTCATCCCTCTTTCCCATCAAGGCTTAGCAGTGGCATAGTGGCAGTAAGGAAAATAGACTGACTGTCCCAGGGAACCATGGCAGAGAAATTCACAACCCCGAGCCAAGTTTTTGTGACTGACAGAAGCCTGCCAGCAACTGTGAAAAAAAGGTTTGAAACCAGGTGCCAAATGCTTTCATGCAGAGGCAGCAAGGGTACGACTGCTATAAAAGCTGCTTTTGGCAGTCATGCACATTTCCTCTGAGCACTGAGCCTCAGCTCCAGCTGTGAGAGAAGAGCTCAGAGGGGCTGTTGTGCTGCAGGGGGAAGCCTGGCTGGCTCCGGGCATGCAGACCTTCATATCCTACACACATTGCCCTAGGAAAGTCTCATCTCATATGCATTTTCTCTAGTGTCTCCACAATGAAGTGGCAGGAAAGTTTCTCCAGAGTAAATAAATAAATAAATCAAAAGACAAAAAAAATATAGCCAAAACAAAAAACCTCCTGGGTGTTGCCGCTCTGTTCGTAGATAAACTAAATACAGAGATGCAAACCACGGGGACTTCAAAAGCCCTGGGGAATCAACAGCTACAGAAGATGCAACTTTTCCTCCAAAGCCTTGTAAGGAGAGGTGAGATGTGCAGTTAGGCATCAGGAAGGCAGGCAGAGCTTATAGAACATAATTTTTACAAACCACTCAGAAAGATATGAGGACAGATGACCTGATGTCCAAAAGGACAGGTTGAGGCCAAGAATATTTACCCCTTGTAATAAAAATGGAACATCTGACATTAAGTCAGAAATATCCAAAAGAAGAGTTCTGTTGTTTTCTTTTCACATCTCTAATTTACACCAATCAACACTCAATGTCATCTGTTTTTACATTATAGATGTAAAGTATCTATAGCATTTTTCTCTAGGACAGTGGTTAAAAGCATAAATGTTTTTTACTACTATAGCAAAGGGCAAGTTGGACACCTCACTAACCAAACACCTCCTCCCCCTTTTGCCGACTGAACATTTGCAACATTTTACTCCTTTTATCAGAAGTGATAACTCTGACAATGCAAATTCTGGAACTAGAACAGCGGGACCGGCTGACAGAACTGCACACATGAATCCTAAACATTAATGAAGGAGAAACAAATCCAAATGCTCTCAGGGAATGTGTAAAACTCAATACCATGTTATTAGGACTATAATGAGTCAGTCTTGACTAATCAATATCCAACAATGGACACAAATGTACATACACTAAGAAAAATTGTGCTTAAAACCCCATTTTTCAAATTTTAGGTCTCTGACAAGGCTATAATTGCTAATCCAAAAGCATGAAAGGTTCCCTAGATGGCTCTGTTCTTACAAGGAACTGAAAAAGTTCCAATTGCACAGGCAGCACAGTCCTGCTTATTTCTTGGTTCATTTTGTCCATGAGGCCGAGAGACACTCTAACACAAGCATGGAGGGAAGGAGTTCTAGCAGCTGCTTCCTGTCTGCAGCTTGTGGTTTTGATTCTTTGAATACCTTCCAGCCCTCACCATGCCTTCTGGGGTGTTAAGTTTGGGGCTGTTTTTTTGGTTGGTTTGTTTTTTTTTCTTTTAAAGATCTTGCTTAAAGAATGGCAACCTTACTTCAAGCATTGCTGTGTTATGAACACTGCAACTAACAGCACGAGTGCAGACTGCCTCCGAGCATACGGTTCTTCTAAGCATGGAATAGAAGTTTGTCTTTTCTGGTGCATTTACTGCAGTTCAGGTTTTGCATGGAGGGCAAAAGAATACAAAAGGATATTCCTAGGACAGTACTGCAAAACTTATCTGCTATTAAGTCATTCCAGCTCCCTTCAGAATAAACATTACAAGGATAACCTATACTTAGAAACAGTGTCTTCGAGCTGCATTCAGCTTTGATCAAGTGTTTGTTTTCACTGCTTTTGGAACTTCTTTGGATCACTTCTTATTGATGATACCTTTTTTTTTTTTACCATGTTTTATATGGGCCATAACAGTAATCAATCATGAAAGAAATGGCTTTTTCCTGCATTTTAAAGAGGGTATTTTAATACAATCTTTTTCTTTTACCTAAATGTAAGCATTCCTTTTAAACTCTCTAATGACCAAACAGAGAGATTACCAAAGGTGTTCAGACTGAACGTGTGGGGGTTTTTAAATAGGAATGAACGTAAATCAATGCTCTGTGTTTTCCAAATTTACATTTCTTTTGCCCCTGCTCTTTCACAGACTTCAGAAGACTATTTTTACATGTTTCAAAAAGAACAAGTAAAGTCTCTAAACTGCAACCACCAGTTTGTACATGATGCTGATACATTTTGGGTGTTCTTGACCTTGGATGTTTAAAATTGGCATACAAATATTTTAAAAGGAAATTAGTGCTTTCATATTCATTATTGATTGCACCTCCAATACTGTTTTAGGTATGCATCCTGCAGTTTAAGTGACATGTGGTTTCCTCACTCCCACTGTGTTATTTCACTTTAATATTTAAACAGATTTTTGTCAATTTTGATCCTAGCAAGAAAAATACTCAGAGGAGGCTGTGCAATGGAGTTTTCTTCCTCTCTTCTGCTAAAAGCAGAGGAAGAGTTTTTCTTCCTGTCTTGGGTGAACCAGTCACTGCCACACTTCTCCCTTTTCTGAGTTTACTTTAACCATTGACTTTACAAATCTAACTAGTGCATGGCTTTGCTTAATGGTACCAAATCACTCCTGAACCATGAATTGAATTTACTCCAGTACACAATCAATGAAAATAGGAATATTTATTATGCATAAATACACACTGTATATCCCCTTATTCTCTGCAAGAAAAAAAAAATTTCCCTGTTACAGTGCAAGGGGAAGTGAGCTGTTCTCTTTGCTGCAATTGCCCTCCAACTCACCACAGTGGCTCACAAAAGCCCACAGCAATCTTTCAGGCCTCACACTCTTACATCTCTCTACTCTACCAGAAGAGACAAGGGATTAGATCAGTCCAACAGAAAAGCATGTACCTCAAACACTACGAAAAGATACGCAGTAAAAAGGATGGCATAACTCTGACATTTCACTGTCTTCCACTCATTTTAAAAATCATCAGCTTTGACACAGGATTAAAAAAAAACTAAACTTGAGAAGACATTCTGCAACGGAAGTGGTATTATCAGCTTCTATTATAGAAACCTGGTAAGAGAGCCGTGGTTTGGTTTTCTCCCTAATCATCTGTTCATTCAGATTAAAAAAAAAATCTAACTACACTTACAGTAGTGAAAGAAAATGTGAAGAAAAATACTTTCCCCATTGTGTTTGTACCCAGTTCTCCTTGAGCTGGATCCTTATACTGAATTACAAAATGAACAAGAGAAACTAACTTGCTATTTTTATTTTTTACTCCTTAATTATGGTCTTACTACCTTGAACACACAGCAGCTTGCAGGCTGTATTATCTATGTGCTACACTTCCAAAATCCCACTGCAGAACTAAAGAGAAAGTGGGATTGATTCCTCTCTTTTTTTAAAATGTTTTTTAAAATGTTGTTCTGTAGCTTTCACTTGTCTGGAGGTTGAAAAGAACATTTTGAGTTCTTAAAGTCTATGATAGGGATCATACTATGTATTTTAGATGTAGATACTGTGATATGTGAGAGCAAACCAGAAATACCTATCACTAACCATACAGTTGTATTTACTATTAAGATGTCTCTTGGAATTCCACCAGCTCTACTGACTTCAGAAATTTTTCTCCTCTCTTTTATGCTCTTCACTCACTGTTCTAACCCAACTCTATGGTCATGTCATAAACTACATTTGAGAACTGATACGCAGAGAGAGGGAAGAGACAGATTTCTTAAAATGTTATTCTGAAGGGCAGGTGCAGTCCAGTGCCTATTTCCCAGCTCTGCCACATCAAGAGGCATTCTGCCATGGTAGAGGCAGTAATTTCTGACATTAATATTGCCTATTATAGCACATAGGACGCACTTTTCCTCTACAGGGTTTATAGGCATTTCCAAATATTCATTGTGGAACTGTGCTTAAAAACATTTGTGCAAGGGCACAGGACTAAACACATCCCAAATTGGTAACAAGTCATGAAATTTCATCTGAGGCCAACTTCAGTCCTCACTATTTATGATAAAAACACCAGTAATACATATGAGTTCAATGAAACTCTTAACATGAATTTAGTTGTGCATTTCAGTGCAATACAGTGAGTTCAAACCAAACCCAATATCCCAAGCATTTAGTCCTGCTCCAGTCAATCTCAGCACCAGCCTACAGTGAGCAAATGCAAGAACAACTGCAGGCAAGCAGATGCACGTAAAAAAACACACCAGAAAAGGCCATGCTTTGTGAAAAACAGGCTCCCACATCTTTTGTAGTCAATGCACAAAGTCATTTTGGGGAGATAAAACTGGGAAAAAATATATTGCAATTAACCAATGCTGCGTAAGTGGTTTTATCAAACATACAACATTGAAAGATAAAGTTTATCTGATACCAATATTCTCCTAGCATTTTGTCATAGATATTATGGTCTCAATGAAAGGCAATATTTGTGCTAGAGTGTTAAAATTTTATGGGTCAGATGTCACAGGGGGAGATTTCAAATTGAAAGTTACAATTCATATCCAGCAGCAATCTGAGTTACGCCTCTACCTTCTTCATTTTTTTGCATCAAAATTTAAATCCAAAACCGAGATCAAAATAGATAGAAGCTGATGAACATTAAATTGAGTGAAACAGCCTCAATGCTGAAATTTTTTAAAAGCTGTTCAGCATTACACACTATTTTACCCCACACTGCCTGTAATGTTTCTTAAAATTGTGTTCCTCCCTTTTTACTTGGCAAGCCCTAATTTTACTGCTTACAGGTATTTCCAACAACACAAACTCCCTTGCTGCACTCATACCAAAAATAGTAGCAATGAAACAGCATCAAAACCAGCTTAACTGAGGCAGATGCATGAAACGTAATCTTCAGACAAGACCAAAGTCAGAGGATTTGGAGATAGAAGTTTTGGGAAATATGAGAGATGTCAACAGGAGAAAGATGTGACAAAGTTGAAGGAAGGAGAATGAGACACTAGAGGAAGGGGGAAAATCTCATTCAAAAGAATTAATGTAGTCAGCTTCTGAAGGGGTTTGAGACTACAAAAACATCCCCTCAAAAAGTAGAAAACAAGATAAGAAAACTGAAACCAGACCTGTAAAGCAAATGAAATATAAAATGAGAACAAAGAAAGTAAGAGTTCTTTCCATGGTAATTTGTTTGTTTAAAAAAAAAAAAATATGATCCATGTTTTCCACAAAAAGGAGCAAAAATATCAACATATAAACTTCATTAGCTGCATTAACACTGTTAGCTTGTTGCTGTAGCTGAGGTACCTACAGCATGCAGAGCACACAGCGGAGATTTTACGAGGTATGTGGATAAGATCAGGACAAGATACAGTCTAGATTTAGATACAGCTTTTGGAAACTTTTAATCACTGCTGTTCAAGGATGATACAGCCATTAAAACCACTCTTATCCAATACTTTTGCACTGTAGCCTATGGAGAAAAGCCCTTAAGACCTGCATACAACAAATTATAATTACTGATTTTATATTAAAATTAAGGTCTAGTTGTAGGTCAAAATCAAGTGTTACATATATAAAAAACAGACCAGGCTACTGCACTACAAGTTTAAGTTTCCAGTGGATTTTTGATTACTGATGTACTTTGATTTCCCACTGCCTGTGACACACAGAACATGCACCACATGGACTCCATCTTCAGAAGAACTACTACAATTCATTAAGATCCAACAGAGCAGGCAAGGAAAATGGCTTCTGACAGGATTCTCTGCCTTGCTAGTTCAGGGATCCTGTGTCTATGAGAAGCTTCACAGAAACAGAACTTTTTTCCTTAAGACTTTAGTCTGCCAAGTGAACTAACATGGATCACTTTAAAGCCATCATAAGGTCTGAGGCACCCTGTCAGATGGATTCTCTCCTACCAGCCAAACAGCTTTGAAACAGTGGTACAAAGTCACAACACATGCTTGAGAACGCTGACTTTGCTTTTAACATTTTGCCTTACACTATCAAACAAATTTATAACTGGACTGCCCTTCATAGCCAGAGTTCTACACTTGCAAACAAGCAAGGAAGCAGTCGTTACTCTGGCACCATCCCTACCAAAGTGACCCATTTCACTGCCTGAGCAAACTGTTTTCAACATGCACACAAAGAGCAGAAGAGTTGATGTTAGCAAATTTAGATTATTAGCTTCATATTTTTCATTGTATTAGAGGACTGATTTTTTTTTTTCCAAATAATCTCATGAATTAGCATAGAAAGCAGCTCAATTTCTACATGAGCCTACTGTATTTTTACTTGGCAAAAAAAAATACTTTCAAATGCTTATGAAAACAACTGCCTCTAAATCAGCACCTGTATTCACCTTCATTTTCCATTTCTGGGCAATCACTTGAAAAATAACTCAGCTTTTCAGGTTTTCATTCTCAATAGAGTAATGCAATAAGGCATCTTTCATGACTCCAGAAAAATGTATCTAAGGAGGAAAAAAGTCTGTGCTCACTAACTCATACTCACTCTCCTAAATGAGACACATCTTTTCATTTAGTCATAACCAGAAACATCCTGACAACATTCCCTGTTGGTTTACTTGCACATACTCCATCTACATCAACAGCAGGAGATGAAGAACCTGTCTTTTAGACCTTTTTATGCCTCAGACAGCTCGGACTGCCAGCACTACTCTGAGTCTCTGCTCCTGCAGACGCACACAAGCAGAAATTCCCTATGAAAGCACAAACACACAACAGAGCACAACAGAGCACACTGCACTTCCCTGCCTTGCTTGGTATTTTTCAGGTCAGCCCAGAGCTGTGCATTGGCACAAGACCCTTGCTGTTTTCTATGTAGCATTTTCTCTGCAAAGATCTTGATCAGCTTCTGGAGTTCATAGTCCAGGCTTCTTAAAAGTGCTATTGCTCAAGTATTTTTTACTGCCTTGTTTTTTCCTACGACACAAGCCTTGTTCTCAATTCAAACACCCCAAGTAGTTTTTGGTCACATTTGTGAGTACTTATTTGGTAAGAAGAAGAAAGATGACCCCTCCTCTCAGATTCAATGTTCTTTAGTTCAGTTTTAAATGAGGAATCAGTTAACTTCATCTTGGAATTTGAGAAATGAACTCTGAGAACTTCAGGAAAAGTAAATCTGGTACAGCTCCACATTTCTGATTTCTTGAGACATCACAGCAGTTCATATATGCATATATTGATCAATATACATTACAGAGGAATACATGAAATACAGACAGTTTCATGAATAATCTTGTCTAAACACTTGTCTCTGGCATTACAAACTGACTACTGCTTAATATCAACTTTCTTCAAGAAAACATGGCTCTAAATAACATATACAGCTTAGTTAAAACCTCCTTTTGACAGTTTCCAAATAAATGACAGTATCTTATACCTTGTAAATCCTAAAATAATTTTATGGAACAATTTGTGTCAAAATTCTAAGCTCCTTCTCACAACTTCATCTCTAGAGTTGTGGGGGGTTTTTTCCTGCTTAGACAAAGGAAATAAAACTTTATCAGAATATCAGTGCTAAGAATTCTTTTTTCCTTTTCTGAGTTTTGGTGGTACAAGACAACATCAAAGACAGTTCTCACTGTACTATTAAACATACAAAAATATGCTCTGAATAAGATGCAAGAGGAAGCCATTGAAACTAGATTGAATATTTTTTCTTCATAGGAGAAAAATTAAGGAAGAGACCCTCATATTCAGGTTCTAGAGAATTGCAGGAATTTCAATAGAGCCATAGTTCTCCTCTGGTGAGTAGGGAGTACTTATCTGCTACGCATAAAAATCTGAAGATGATTTAAATAAGCACAGGAATAATAGGAGCAGTCTGCCAGCAAAAACCAAGAGCCAGAACAAAACTCCAGAAACAAACCTGAACTGTATAAATGGAAAAGGCCCAAGCAGCACTGTAGGGATGGGGGCCTACACCAGACTGCAGGGCAGAGTGGTGACAAAGGCAAAGAATGCACGCAGCAAAGGAGACAAGGCAGTGATGAAGAGTAAATAGTAACTAACCACAGAAAATTAGTTTAAACATTAAGTGATGAAAGGCTAAGTAGGAATGATGAGACAGATGACATTCTTTGTGTGCAAGGCAAGGGGGAACACAGGGCAGCACCAAGAGGCAAGCGTGGAGGAAGGAAAGTGGCAGTTCTGCTGCCCAGGGCCTGTGGTCACAGCTCTGCTACTTGCTCTGGTTATTGCTTTGTTAACCTGAAGTCTGGAAGTGGCACCTTTTCCTAGTATTTAGCAGACTGTTCAAGACACAGGCAGATTAGTCACTTCCACAGGAGAACCAGACGTAAGGAATTACCTAAAAGCCCCACAATTTGGATAGAAATATTCTCATGCACTCCCATTTAGCTCTGTACCCAGCATCAGCATGGTAAATCTAATTAATAATTCACACAAAGGCAAGATTTAAAATCAGTTTGGTTGTGACTCCTACAGATTCCAAATTCATGCCACCCAGCTGTGGGTGGCAAGTCTTCATCAAAAAAATCAAAATGTAAATGTGAATTACTCTGTAAAAGTTTAAAACTCAAAATACATGTTATGCTTAAGTTCCTAGTATTCAAGTTCTTTCATTAAATTTTGGCTAGATGCTTGCTAGATGTAGGAAAACTACTCTCCTTCCTATGGTCTGAAAAAGAAATGAATTCATATTCCAATTTGTTTAATTTTATAAGGAAATGTCCATAGAAAGAGAGAGAATATTGAGAATTTTATATCAGATGTCTGGTCTAGAATCCAGTTTTTCCATGACAAAACATGCTAAAATGTGCTAGTAATATTAATATAAATAAAAACATTTATCCTAATTTAAAGTAACTTTGTACCAATTTAGCCAGGAAAAACCTGTTTGTTTTCTAATAAGGTATCATCATGCCTTTAACAAACATTTTTTTGCCACAAAATATGCAACTGAGAAAAACCATCTTATATCCAGCCTATATCCAGCCTCCAACTCAGCATATACAATAATGTAGACCTCACCACTTTGGAAATGGTATGATGGCATTTCTAATCAGGTGGTTTAAGCACTTTCATTAACTTCACTGAGTTAATTGAACTTCAAGACTCCTAATGAAGCTTGTTTACCAACACCCAGATTGTTTCTCACAGATCACAGACTGCGTCCAGCCACTACTTAAGGTACTCAGCTGGTCTCAACTTTCCTTTCAGTTAGCTGAAAAACTCTAAGGGAGGTCCTCCCCAAATCAAAACACTAAAACTCAGTGTCAAAATAAACCCAGAACTATATCACTCAACAATATTTAGCAGAGCAAATAAGTGCTACAAGAAGCGGCCATGTTTATGTATATATTTATGCATATATATATATATATAGTACTTTTCAAACAAACTGGTGGTGACCAAAAGGTATTATAAAATCATAAGAAATTGCAACAGCCAAGTAAATAATCTTAAAAATGTGCTCAGCTATTCTTGGCTAGCCACTTGTTTCAAACAGCTATTAATTTATTATTTATGATCTGAGTGAGGAAAGCATTTGAAAGACAACTTGAAGGTAAAAAAAGACATTGAGAAATTAGGTTTTACTCCTTGTTCCACTGCTTTTGAAGGCATGAATACATTGCATGGGATCATTGAATACATCGCATGGGATCATTCCACTGCATGGCAACTACAACCTCTTATCAGGACATTGATAGTGATAGTATTTAGACAAGTTAAGTCAACTGTTTGGACAGGGCTGCCACAAGCTTAGCTTTGTGACCCTTCCTCATGCCATGTTTTATTCTCCAAAGCTGCTGTCACCTCCTAGTTATCTCCCTGAGCCCAGACACAATTCCTAAGGTATATTCAGGTACAGCAGTATATTCAGAGGGCACACAGCTGGGGCTATGCCTCATACCACTCAGGAAGATCATTCTATTTTTGTCTAGCACTGGGGGAGGAAAAAGCTACATTATGCCCTGCTGAGTCACTATGAAATCAACAGCATCTCTTTAAACTGTACTGTGAGTTTTGGACAACAGTGAAGGCTGAATGGGAATTACTGTAAAACTCCTCAACCCACCGGTGACCTACATTCAATTTTTTGCTCTACTCTCCTTCAAGGGCACAAGCAGTAAACCCTCCCTCAAGTAATCTACATATTTTGGTTAAAAAACAGATTACATAGTACACTGAATAACGCAGCTAGTATCAATTAGCCACTGCAAGAAACACACATCATGTGCTTCCACAATGTCACCGATGGATTTTTGCTCCAATTAGTTCTACTTTAGAAACACCTTAAACCTTCCAGCAACTTAAAGCTGACTTGGGGAATGAATTATACTTCTGTGAACTAGCCCTCTGTTGGTATTTCTGAAGTAATTCTGTGAAGTGTTCCTTACATGTTCACAGAACAAAATGGGATCCAGTTGAAGACCTAAATGCAACCTACTCGAACCTATATGCAACCCTAATTTGGCCATTTTATCATACTAAGGTTAAAATTCATGTATGAAAATATGCTCAGAATAGTACACTCCAGAAATTCAAACAATATCCTTTTGCCAGCCCCTTCAGCATTGTGCTGCATTACTGCATCATACAGTACAATTATTCCCTAAGGCTCTTCTAGAGCCTTGGTCTAGAGACCCATGCTGGCCTATCACAGTTTTAAACTCTAACTGGGTGAAACCTCAGGTCTTATTTACTTGTAGACGTTAGCAGTAGCTGAAGTCTGCCATTTAATTTCACTGTCGCTAGTAATTTTATTTGCCAATACTTTCATTTCTTCTGTAATACTTTCTACTTAGCAGTTGTCATTATTTACAACTGTTTCTAAACACATTGCCAAGTTTATCAGCTAATAGATTCATCATAAAATTTTACACTGAATGATTTAATTATTGAATGGTTGGTTTGAAAATTAAATCCTCAGTGTTCAACTACCAATGTTTCACCTTCAAAATCTCATTAAGAAATCCATGAAAATGCAAACAACCTGTTTAATAGAACTTTCCCAAATAAGTCTCATTCAATGCAAAGTTAACATTTAAGACCCAAAACCCAAAATCCCACATTTCTGCTGTAACATGTTTTGATGAGAAGAAAAAGCCATGTCCCCAAATACGCTCAGTGTTTGCACAGAAAGATGCATTAATTTTTCTAGCAACATGGTCTTTGTGATCTAATCAAATAAAACATAAGATTTTCAGATTTGTAGATAAATACACTGGAATACACTCTTCTGACATATTTTTCCATTACCCATCTATTCCAGTATCCATGCTTTCCAAAGGCATATGCAGCTGACATTTATTCATAATTCTGACACAATAATCATGTTAAGAACCAGAGAACATAATTCTTGAGTAGCAAACCCTTCTCTTTGTCACCACCTCTAACACAGTTTGTGAACATTTCTCATTAATTCATGCTATTTCCTTTTTATGAAATACTCAAACAGTGTTTCCTGCTGCAAACCATTCACTGCAGCTTTCACTTTCTACTGAAACTGGACAGAAAAAGCAGTGAATTAATTTACAAGCAATCTAACTACCACAGGATTCGTCAGGTTAAACAAACCCTGAGCTTTTGATACTTACAAAGAAACAAGCAGCAACTACTGAACTTTTCATTCAAGTACACTCCTGCTTTCCACAGAACTCCCAGCCATACAGAGCTGAAGGCAGTCTCCTCCTTGCCTGCAGAAGAGGGGGATCTCTACAGACTGAGAAGAAAAATCATGGCCAGCCTGGCTTTCCCCTAGCACAGGAACAGCTCCCAGGTGTGGCCCAGCATGTCATTAGCAGCTCCTCTTGGAGAATGCTCACACACACCTAACTCTTCCGAGGAAATCGCAACACAGCCTAGGTGATGGTTGAAAGCACATCTCCATAGCTGCCAATCTGTGCCTCTGAAGTAGAGTTCAAGAGTAGCCCAAACACACTGGTGGAGGTTTAGCAGACACCCTTCAATCATGCTTTAAACTCATTATATAGAAGAGATGGGGGGAAGAAAGGTCGAGGGGAGGGTTAGGAGGCATTTTTCAGTACTTCAAATCATGCCAAGGGAAAAAAAAAAAGGAAGCAAAAACCAAACCTAGCAAGTGTACTTAGTAATTCTCTTTTTTCTACTAGAATGGAGCAATGAAAGTAATAAAATTTATTTTTTTATAACTATGCATAATAATATATCAAGCCAATGGAACTGCTGTTGTCATCATTAATGCATACAACAAAAGATGCTTGGCAAGCAACCTGGGGACTGAAATATTTCAAGTTGTTCGGTTCTTAATACAATTTTCATTTGTTTGCGCTTCTTTGCCTCCTTATCATTGATTTTTATCAAGATACAGTCAGCTAAGGTTCAAAGTGAACTGCAGGAAACAATGAGAAAAGCAGGTAAGAGTGCAAAACTGTATTCTAGGTAATTCATAGTGCTGCTTGGGTCAGCCTCTTGCTCAGACAAAAGGCCAGGCACAGAGGAACCACACTGAACATTAGGAAAGAACAGTTTACCAGTACACCATAGTAATTAGGCTAAGCTTGACATAATCAAAACCCTTCCAGGATAAACCAATAAGAAACTGAACACCTTTTATTTAGGTCCTGCACAAAATCATTTCTCATTTTAAATGGGGTGCCCACTTTACTACTACTTTTGAATAAGCATCCTACTGTATCTTGTACATGACCTTCTTATGTCAAGACAGACAAAAAATGTTTCCTACCATTCTCTGGCAGTGAACAATTTCACTGTCACAGAAAAAAAATACACAAACCTCTTCGAAGTGGATATGAACTTCCTCTGCAAGTCATTCATTTATTACTTTTTGGTTTCATTTGTAGTTTATACGATTATTATTTAGACCAATATTTGCAAATTCAGGAAGTCTGGGTTTAGACGTCAGTTTCACCATCATCTTTTGGTTACTGAAATGCTTGTATTACAAGCACTGCAGGGAATTAGTAAGGTTTAAAAACACTTGTATAAACAAATGTGTGAGAAGACTAAGTCCTAAACCCTGTTAAAGCTACTCATGCATCAACTCTCCTCTTCCTCAAAAACTTCTTTCACCTCAAAAGGAAATGTACACTACCAGAAATCAATGCTGTGATTTCAGTGTCCCCAGGATAGGTCAATCAGATACAGATAAGATTTGGACAAGATCATCTTAAGAACAAAGAAACAAGTACAGAAACTCAGCTTTATTTTCTTATATTAAGAGTTTCTTGTTAACCTTGGCTTTCTAACTGATAACATTTGCAGTAAAACTGAACAGAACCACATTACAGAAGAACAGAAATATCCCAAGCACTCCCTTGGATGAGAATTTTTCATTAATGATCAAACGTTTGTAGGTGCGTTCAACACTTTGTTATGTGGTCAAACCCAAACATTATTGTTACCCTTTTCCTCAATTGGAAGCAAACATTACAATTTGAAAAGTTATGACAGACCTGAAAGAAATTAATAAAAATCCATTCTGAAAGACCAGTGAGGTATATTCTCACTAGTATTCTCTCACTAAAACATTCAAGACCATAATCCTGAAATATTCAGGCCATATGCTCCTGCAGAAGCTATAAACTCTTGCCAATGGTTTTAGGTTTATTGAAGTTATATGCCCAGAAGTTTATAGACTACTTGGCAATGACCACTGCAACACAGTGTTACAATTAAGGACACTAAATTTGTCTGGCATTGGTAATGGCTTCCCTGGTCACACCATGGCAAACCATTCCTGCAAGTTTTCAGGGACTTCCCAAAAAGGAGGTTCATGAGCTATAGCATTACTCACCCCACTTCTTCACCCACCTCAACACTTTGCCCAAAACTATGATTTATGTTCTTTGGAGCTGAAGTGATTTTACCATTTAAGGGATGCTTTCAGGGAGGCTACTAAGTGTTTGACTTTCATGTGATTCTATACAAACAGCAGTAATAACTAACAAACAAGGTCCCTACGTGCCAAGCATTTCAGCAGTTTTGCAACAGGCTAGTATTTTCTTGCTCATTTTGTCCAAAGCATCTCCATGGAGAAGAAACCTGAAACTTGTCCATATCTTCTGTTTCATCACTCTTCCACATGCACAAGTACACCTTGGGGAAGTTCAAGGGTCATTCATCCCAAACCAGTCCATCCCACTGAAATGCTACTCCTGAAAACAATTGTGCAGCTAGTTTCTTGAGCAAACCTTTAAGCTCTTTTTTTTTTTTTTGTTTATTTTACAACTAAAACAGCTCAGACAATGAAGATACAGAGCTCTGCTTTTAGTGATAGGCTTGTTTTTATCAGTTCAATCTCTTTCTTCATTTTACTATCTTTACAGAAATATACTATAATGTTTTGGCATGTTCCCCCAAGTTCTGTAGTTTTTATTAGACTTTATGAGTGAAAAGTGATCATATTTGCATAGTGTTCTATTATCCCAGTGATTAAATTCAGCTAATAAAATATGAAACAATTGCAGATAATCTCAACTGTTTCAATTTTATTGAAGATTTTTAGACACTTTTCTTCCTCTTTTTCCTGGAAGGGTATATAACTTTTTGTAACTGTTGCTTTTTGTTGTGTTAATTTTGGTGTGTGTATCTCATGCACATCTGTCCGATCTTCCTGGAATCCATTAAACCTGAGGGAATACTAACACACCAGGATTTTCAACTTCAACATGATTTTCTCCTGCATCATTGCCCAAATTTCCTTTGCAGTAAGGGAGTGACTAAAATGTTCACAAACTATGTGACTTGAGTATATGCAACTCAGTATTTTCACAGCACTTGCTTGCTTTTACATAAACTAGCCTTTTAAGTGTCACCAGAGAGTGAGCTACACCAGACATTATGTTATATGCTTTTAAACAATTAGGTACTTATTTCATTGGTGGCGCTTGATATTTGATCTCCTTGTTTGCCTTTTTAAAATCACAATTTAATATTGTACATTATTTCTAGACATCTAATGCAGGATCCCTATGAGGGGGGGTCTATTGCTATATTCATATTAGATCAGTTATATATCACAAAAACACTCCATGCTCAGTAACACATTCTTTAGAAAATTTAAAAGCAGAGTACACAAAGTGTTTTTCTGACGCTATCTGGACACCATTTTGCCCCCACAGGACCCCAAACACAGCTCTCTGAGGCCAGGGAGCATCTGTTGACATCAACAGACACCAGAACTAACCCTCAGATTCCCATTTCTGCAACGCATTAGTTACAAGCTTCCTTCAGAGTATAGGGATAGCAACAATTTGTTGTGATGCACCAAGCAGCAAAGGCTGCTGTTGGCGTGTGCAGGGCTCAGAGCTGAAAGAACAAGTACCAACAGTATTTGCTTATTCTGGCACACAGGTAGAAAGGAAGAGCCTGACAACCCTGCGGTAGTGAAAAATGACTCTCCAGCATGGAATCCATAATGAAAACACTGTCTGGCACCTCCAGTGCGTGGGAGAGCATTTCATGCTCTGTCAGGAACTTAATTCAGCAACAATGAAATTTACTGATAGAAAGGTGAATGAGTGGGAATGGGTGAATACCATAGAACTCCAAGAAAATCAAGCTATATGTAGTTTTAAAAAGCATGATTTAAAGAACCTTCCTATTCCTGTGTAGTGTAGCCCCTCATTTTTTCAACCACAGTCAGTCTAAAGATAAGAAACTCTGTGCTGTTTTATTTGAAACAGAAGAAAACTCTTATCTTGTAGCAGCTAATATCAATATTCATACAGAATGCACACATTAAACATACTCATGAGGTTACCTGCTTCCATTTCTTAACCTATTCTTTAGCTATTTACATGTTGTTTCAGCTTCACCTCTGATTCCCATCCACTCCACATACACCCTTATTTTTCTCTAATCACTGAGAGATCAAAGTCTCTGCAAAGTGGAGCACAAAGTTCAAGTCAAATTTTCATACGTTATGTCAAAGCATCTGGAAACAGCTCATTTACCTCTAACTATTTAGTGCAAGTTTCACCATTACAACAAACATTTTGTAACCAGTATTTCACAAGGCTCTTAAAAGTCTTATGACTATACTGGCAGGATACAGCTGCTACTTCTACAATGCTCTGGGTTTGTCTGCCATTTTCTTGAAAGAGTTGAAAAATATCAGAATATTTTTTAAAAATACAGTTGCCCTCACCAGGTCTCTCACCTTATCTTTCCCCCTCAGCCTTACTTCCCTGAAGGCATATTGTTCCTTTACAGCTGACACATTTCTCCTATTCCCTCCACTGGTGTGTTTAAATAGTCACTGAACTCTGTCATACTAAACAAAACATTCTATCTTAAAGTGACAAATTCAATAGTAATTTCTTTATAACTTACACTGAAACATTTAAAAGTAACAGATAAGGTTTATGGAGCCACCTCAGCAACAGTTTATTTATATCTCACCACTAATAAGGACTCGCCAGCTTCTGACATCTGAAGACAGCTTCCAGTACATTCAAATGTGTAAACGGTTGTAGGTAACAAACACCCTCATCACATCACCCATTTGAGCAACAGTTTGGGAAACAATGCTTTTAAATCATATTCCCCTTTTTGTTTGCACCTGTGATCATTTTAAGATCATTCATATTTTGTACATATTTAGAGAGAGCAGTTCAAAGAATTCTTTCAGAAATGCCAGGATGGCTTGGTTGCAGTAGCAGGAAAAATCTGCAGCACTATTTTTTTGGCCTTTTGAATACATACAACTTCTGTTCAAGGAAGCTGGAGATGTACAACTGTATTGCAGTTGTTATTCACAGGCAAACGTCATGGAGGGGAAAGTTGAAAAGCAAAGAACAACTTGAAAAAGATAACACTTTCCTATTCTCACCACTGTTACTAACAATCAGAATTTCCAAAGTAGTAAGTACATTATCAGATATGCAATTGAAATCTCATGCCACTTTGAGATATCTTCTGCTAACTGTACAAACTATACACTTAAAGGCACACAAGTAACTTAGCATACCTTTTCTTTACTTGCAATTTTATTAATTTTAATACAGTTGCCATTTTTCCTTCCACCTCCATAGATGGCTTGGAGTTCCCAGCCCCTTTCAGAAGCTCACTACGTGCTCATTTGCACAGTCTATAAAACATATAGCCCAGCCCTTCTGAATACAGCCTATTCCAAGCTCCACTTGTGCGTGGCAAGTTTCCACACAAGCACCCAATGGAAACAGCTGAACAGCAGAGCCATCAGGCACCTAAATCTGCCCAACACAGTTATTGCAAGGCCTTGTTCAATTCAGCATCTCCACTGTTCAATTCAGTTACTGCACAGCCTTGTTCAATTCAGCACCTGCACCTCTGCACAAGCAGCCGCTCCCATGCACAGAGTCCATCTCAGGAGAGAATCCCACACAGCAGCGCCTCTCAAATTCGTCACTGCATTTTCACTTCACAGCTTTCCAAGAAACGTGACCTAGACTAGAGAAGTCATTGCTTGTATGCACTAAAACTGGAAAACCAGTGCCAGGGATAATTAGTCTATTTTTGCTATATTGTGGCAGCAAACAGTAAAAAAATCCACATCTCCATATTCAAACTGACTTTGGAAAGAGAAATTAAATACTAAGTATCATGGATGGAATACAGGGTTTTTTTTTTTTAACCAGTTATTCTACTTACAAAAAATCATATTCCAAAATAAATTCTGTTAAAATTACATATCAAGAGTACCAGAAACATTTTTGGGTTAAATTCACCATTAACTCAGAACTTGTTTACTGGGTAGTCAATGATGCAGGAATAATAATTTGCACTGCAAAATCTTTCCTCAAAACTAGACTGTGTTAAAAATGGTATGTTTACATGGCACAAAATAAGAAACTTTCTGCAAGTAATTAGAACACACAATATGAAAAAATTTCTGTGCATTAGGCAAAGTAATCAAAGATTTGAATCAAGCACTGAGATATCTGACTTAAATACCTTAAATAAGACATTGCTAGTGCACACAAAAAAATAAAACCCAACTATTTTAAATTCCTCCACTACTTGCACAATCAAGACGAAAACAAATCTCACTTTTAATGAGCCAAATATGTATAAAAGGACCACATTTTAACAAAACCTTTGTCTTAAATATGATTTATGAGGACAAGATGTTCAGCAAAACTGAAGAACAAGTGGAATTACCAGGTTATCTAATTTAATGCTCAAAGGACTTAAAACCAGACAAAAGATTGAGAAAAATAATTAGACATTTTGGTTAATGATAATCACTGAGCCATTTCAAACAATCATACTGCAGCTCTGATTCATTCTTGCACTCTTACATCATCTTTACCTCTATGCCTACTTATAAAAAGAGCAGTGCATAAAAATCAGATAGTAAAATTATGATCTCTAAAAAAAGCAATAATGCTTAAGATATACTAAATTTGAATAAATAACTATTTTTAGTGCTACTGAGGTAATTTTTAGACATTTTCCTGTGAAATTAGGGTAATGATACTATGACTCAAAAGCAGAAACTGAAGTTGAACTAAACACAGGTTGGCAATGACAGATCAAACATATGTAGGAGGCTGAACAACAGACTGGAAAAAGCTTTACATGTAGAATAAGCAGTCATAGACTTACAGAATATACTGTAAATATACTGTGCAAATTAGAATAGTCAAATTAACCTATTATAGCTGTGTCTGAGCTTTACAGCAGGTTAGGAAAAAAACAACTAACTGTCAAAAATTTTACAAGGGCAAATTATCTGGGTGAATTTCAAGCACCTGAGACTAAAGAAACACGTTCTGTGCCACGTGGTCTCACAAGGTACAGGCCCAGGGTTTCTGAATCTACACAACTTATGCCAAAGTGATTTCACCCGACAGCACTCGCCCACAGTTTGGTATCTTCTTCCATTTCATTTACCTTTAACTCAGCGTCTCTCAAACCATTTATCTTGGCTTTTCACATGCTCGGAATTTTCCTGCCAATTAGTTTTCCCTGCCCTTTATTAGCCCCTCCAATACAAACCTAATTTTTCTGCTTTCTTAATTCTTCCCCACTACTTTTTCTTAATGAATGCTCATCCATTAGTCACAACTTCTATACCACAGCTACCAGAAAAGTCTTCTATACCCAAGCAGCAGAACACAGGCATTACTCAGGATATAATCAAGAGGATCCTTACCTTTCCAAAATCTCTCACATCAAACAAATCAAATGCTTCAAAAAGTTCACTTTTCTTCATTCCAAATATTTCACAACATGCCGAAAGAAAAGTCCTTATATTCTTCAAGCACAGAAACTAGGGGAAAGAAGACAGAAATGCTAAGTGTCAAGTGTGTAAATTAGCAATATATGTGCTCACTTGGTCACAAACACCATATAATTCACCAATACAATTATTTGTAAATCAGCACTTCCACTATGTTGTGATCCTCCACTGGTCCTAATTCAGCCATAAAAGTTCTCTTCGGACTCAAAAGCATTAACCAAATTCTGAGTAGACACTTTGCGAACAGAAACTATTTTCTCTCTTTTTACATAAACAGACATGACAGTATGCTACTAGATACATAACAGTCTAAATATAGACTTACTTTCAGCTCCCTACAGACAGCACAGAACAAAACAGATAAGTTACCTTAATAAAATGGTATTAATATGTGAAAGTTATTATTCATGTATAAATCAAGCGTTTCATCTGCTAAATTCTAGTTAGAATGTTTAATGAATGCATGTGCACTGTTTTCACACACTAAAGACTTTATGAATACATATTCTCCATCTGGTGTACAGGAGCAGATGAAGCTTGCAGTGAAGTCATTTAAATTTACCTAGCAGAGATTTAAGATCCCCAGACCACCTTGATTTCTGTACTGAATCAAAGGCTATTTCCTTTTAAGTTATCCACATGCATCAGTGATCATCTGAGTCTGAAAAAGAATAAAGCCTCTGCCACAATTATCTCCTTTAAATGCATTTTCCTGTGGATTATTTTGTTTGCCAGACCTTACCAGGTCAAAAGGCAGTAACTATCAAGAGCATTGCTAATTTCAGAGGGATAGCTAAAAAGGGCAATATGCATTCTTGATAATGATTAGCACTGTTAGGTACTAGCACCTTGTGATGACATCAGCTTCATAAAGATGCTATTGTAGTCTTTTGAGCCACAGTTCAAAAGCAAATACAATATTTATAAGCAGCAGTATTTCAAAGGACCCCGCACCATGCTTTGAATACACATTTTAAAAGTACTGACACAGCAACTTAATATTACAACAGAGTTCTCCATGTTTTAGCGGATTCATGAGGATCACTCATATTAGGATGGATTATAGAATTGCTATATGTTACAACTTCCTGTTTTGATCAAAGCAGTATTTTTGATATTGGGTGTCACAGCCGTATCAATTCAACAGGCAGCCCTACTTCAGGTCTTACACAGCACTACCCAGTGAGGCACACAAAAAGCAGAGCACCTGATAGACCAGATTTACAGCAAGGGCACACATATGAAAGCACTGATTCAACGAGATACTACAAGAGCAGACAGCTCCAGTAGATGGTTGTGGACATCAGAACAGCCACTAAACTCATCACAAAGCATCACAAAAGCCATCCCTGTGCAACCCAAAGCTCCCAGGAGAGCACCTGTGACTGACCACAGCCTCATCAGTAGTAAGGATTCCCAGCTGTACCTGCAGCCTCCACCCTTTTCCCCCCTTCCAAAGAGCCTCTTCAGCACGTGCCTCCCAGCTCACATGGGGCACTCATCCCTGGGCTACGCACTGAGCTGCTCAAGGACAACACTGCATTTATGCCAGACTGCTTTTATGCCTAGTGGGATTTTAAGAATTAGTCTAGCTTGCTTAGTCAACATGGAGAGCTTATCTAGTTTTGCAAAGATTGTAATTTTGAAGTCAAAATTGCAAGGTTAGAAGGCCAATGGATGTTCTACATATGTCCTTCTTCCTCCATCACACTGGCAGAAAGAATCAGAAAATGAGCTGGTCTTTAAAAACAAGATGGCACATACAAAGTTATTGTTTTCTGCTATATTTTTCACCAGATTTTTTATTATTTTTCTTAAAAGCTATCAATGGCCACTAGAGGTTTGTCCAGTGCACAATATTGATTCAACTTGAATGCCCATCTATTTTCTTACATCAAAATTCTCAAAACCACTGACAGACGTGATTCTCACTGGAAAATTCAGCTTGCTTTATGAAACCTAAGTTTTGAGTTTATATTAGTTAGTGCTGAAGGGTGACAGTGCAAAGAAAGCTTACAGCTGCATTAAATTGTTTACCTCTAAAGAGAGCAAGAAGTTAAGGAAGAGACAGGAGCTGTCATGGGCCTAAAATCTGACCTAGATTTGCTAAAGAGCATTTTAGCAAGTTGCATTTAGCTTCTTAATATAGCTAAAAGAACCATTTAATGGATCAGCAGTTATTCACAAACAACATGTCCTCTCCCTTCTGCAAAATCTCTCCAGCTATTCTTAAGACATCTCCTACAAAGATAAAGATGGCAGCATTTTTCCAACAAGATTTATTGGTTACTTCAAATTTCTTTAAATTTGGAGGCAATTTTCTGACATCAGCCTTTTGTTTAAATTATCATTACTATGAATTATATCTGAGCAGATTAGAAAGCATATTACAAGAAATTACAAGCCCATGTGTTTTAAAGGAAATGTTAAAGCCCTTACACTCTAAGTAGTAAATTAAATTCTTCAGAATATTCTAACAGCAAGACCAAAGAAGAATCTAATCCCCCTTTCTTCCACTGCCCCCTCCTTTTTTTTTAATACCAATTCATTCATTTAACATGCATCATTATGTTAAACAGGTTTGACCTAATTATAATCTAATATAAAATAATCATATAACACATGACATGTCATGTAGGCTCTAGAAAGCACACGGTAAGCATTTGTCAAATCCACCTGTGCTTGAGATGGGACATCACCGTCACTGAGTGTGTGCCAGGCAGTGCCTGCAGCACAATAGGTATCCTGACATTACAGTCTAACCCCCTGTGAGCTCAAAGACTGCTTAGTGAGTTTTAGTTGGCCAGATAATGATTCAGTATCCATCAGTTTTCTGTTGGAAAATGAAATTCTTTTTGCTAACTATTAAGCTAACCACAGCAGCTACAAGGAAAAAGCTGTGAAACTACTAAAACCAAAAGCATGCTCATATTTAAATGAATTCATTTTGCAGTACAATATATGAGGGGGGAAAAAAAACTTTAAAAAACCCTTGTTACATGCTACTCATGTTTCAGAAAAGTTGATTATATTACCCAGAAAACTTTCAGAATTATCTCCAAAACTTTATACTGCAGTCTTCTAAAGAAACAGTTTCCCTCATTGAAAACAAAGATTTTTATCACTGTGGTTATAGTATGAAGAAGTACAAATTAGTAAGAGAAGCCTCCAAATTAAAAAAGAGCATACTGCTAAAATCTAGGAAGTTCTATAAAAGACAACCCTCGTCGCTGGCAGTAACAAAAAGGCACCAACAGTCTGCAGTCTCTCATTAGTAAGTACAGTCCTCAGGATATTTGGAAACCTACTGCATTATTGTGTTTCTTTTTCAAAAGAAAACATTATAGTTCGGCACACCACAAGGGAGATCATTAGAGCAGTTGGGTACCCAGTTTTCAGAGGATGCAAGGAGGGCTAAACCTTACTCAAAGTCTCTCCTGCACAGGAAATATTGTCTTTCAGTACAAGAACTGGTTTCTCTTCATTTAAGAAAATAACATAACTTAAAAACATTCCCTTGGAATAGTTAATGATGCGTTTTTTCACTCCTTTTTTAACTACATGGTTATATCAGCAATCCAGAACTCTCAGGACACAGATCAGTAAAACATTGCTGTAGGTAATATAAGCCATGAGTCCAAAAAAAGTTAACACTAGTGAAAAACAACTTCTCTCGCTCATCTGCTCATGCCATGAGAGGAGTTTACATCCAGCCCCAGAGACAGATGGACAGAAATCACAACCCATCCCCATTCTGTGATTCTGTGACTGGGGCTCAGGAGCCTGAAAAGAGTTTTCAATGTTAACAGCTATAGATTACAAAGACATTCCTAAAGCACCCTAATGTTCCACAGCGTAAGTAGTCACACTGCTACAAACCCATAATGTAGCCATTGTCAGGGCTGCTGAAATGGTATAACTCCTGTGATAAACCACTGTGTTTTTATGGAATAGATTAGAATTCTAGTGGCCTCTGGTCCATTCTGCACTGAATATAATTTTGCATGAGGCACTAACACAACGTTTATTGAAATGACAAGCAAGTTTGAAAAAAAGTACGTCAACCACCTTAAAAAAGCAGGTGTGGTTTATATAATTGGGGCTGTATTTGTCTGAACTTCAAACACAAGACAGGGGGCAAATCAAATTATACCAGGTTCCACAGAAACAGTATGCTGTTTTCTACCACAATATTTGCCACTTCACACAAAAACATTCATTTGAGGCTTTTTCTACACAAGACATGGTTATGTGCACTGACAGAAATGCATAGAAATATTTCACAAAGGGTACCGAATAGACATGACTAATTAGATACTAAAAGCACAGGCAGGGCTGAAGCTGCCCACAGGGAAGAACGATTTCTCTAACCAGACCTTTAATGAAGTGAAAGATGAAATGCAAAAGAAAAAAGAAAAAAAAAATCATAAAACCTCTATTCACATAATCTAAGAGGTATTTCTCAAAAAAGATATTTTGGCACTGAAGTACTTCAATGGAATAAAGGTCTGTTTGGTACAGACCATAATATTCAGTATCTCGAGGTATCCTTTGTACTAAAAGCTCTTCTACAGGCATTCAGAAACCAACACAAAGAGCTCTGAAGATCAAATTGTGCCACAAGACATTTAATGAAATTCCAACATAGCAACACCAGTCAGGCGAGTGAAAACTGAAAGGCCAAGAAATGACAAGTACTCAGGAAAGAGAGTTCTAAGTCACTTTTTTTATTATTTATTTACCAATAGCAGGAAGGGGGAAAAAGCTATTTGTATTTATTTCAACTTCCACCTCCTTTTTATGATGATGATTGAGTCACAAGCATGGATATTTAGTCCCAAGCCTGGGAAGCTGGCAGTTCCCTTGTGGCTGGATCAGACGTCCGTACTGCATTCAGACAAACTAGGAACATACTGAAGCCTGAGTTATCTAAGGCAGTCTAAATAGATGCTAGGCTATAAGGGGCATTAAAACCAAACTGGACCCCTGTCACTCAATGGGGAATACCCATCCCATCATCACTGCACTTCACTGGCTTTTTTGCATTTTGTGTTCCCAGTCCCACACAGACTTCAGGAGGCTCACAATAACTGCATGAGGACTGAGGCCAGTTGCTCCTACCCACCATCATGGAGAAGCTATGATAAAAGAGTAAAAACACAGAAAAAGGACTCTACTTAACCCACTGCCCACTAAATCCACTTTATCTCCTGTGGAAGAAATAAGGCATGTCAATCACAGAAAGTCCTGAAATTTTCCCCTCCTATTCCTCCTCTAAATGGCAGCACTTTATAAACTACACAGCTGCAGCTATTTGCCTTTGCCTTGTCTTTGAAGAGCCTTATATGCAAGCCTTATTTTACATTACAGCAAGCACGTTATGGCAAAAATAGTTGAGGAAAGGTCAGACTTTCAAAACAAGTATATAAAAGAAGCAATGAGAGGAGCAAATTTGGCTTCACTTCACACATCTCAGAAGGTACAATAGCTTAGTTTTTTTAATTTGTGAAATACTGATGTTACATGCAAGGAAGCACATACAGGTTCATGAATATGTGAGATTTTTCTATTGGTTATTTGTGTTCTTAGAAAACAAGAATTATACAAGAATAGAAGTCAGAAGACTAGAAGAGAAGACCATTGCCATAACACTTACATGCTTTTTCTACACCCTCAGTGCTTACTGCAAAACATGAGCTCCTGATCTTTTTTATCTGTTCCTGGAATGCTGATGGGAACAGATTAGCTGGGAATCTCTCATGTTTATTTCCACTCTGTTCCTGGGAATGTATGCAAAATTGAAAATCCTGCACTTATACCTGTTAAGCAAGAGGAGAAATATGAAAATTTCCATAATGGATTTAAGTGGAAGAATTGCTTTTGTATATTCTGTCACCAAGATTGATAAGCGCAAGTGATTTCAGTGAAAGTAAGCACCAGAACAGAAGAACTTGTCTCCTCAAAATTTCCTTCACGAAGTTGATTAATGCCCTGAGGGTTGCAGATTTTGTCTTCTCACTTGTTTTGGTATTTGTTGCAACAACTGTGTTGATAGGAACAGCATAAATTTCATAATAATGCTGTTCAAATCCTGCTGAGTCCGAATTTGAGAGAGATCCCAGAGCTGGCTACTGTGAGCAAACAGCTCCATCACCTCTAGTCACCAAGTCAAGATCCTGTGACCATTGCAAAGGTACACACCAGCAAGACCAAAATTGTACCTTGAACCTACACACATAAAAGAGCAACAGTAACTAGAGATACAGACCCATGGCTTTCATCAGCTCCTACACAGTGTGCATGCACAGGAAACTTCCAGCTTCCTTAAAATTCTTTCAGCCACATCCAATAAAGGAAGAAAATTAGGTACTTAGAGATACAGCTGCTCATACATCATAACCTCCTTTCCAAATGCCAGGCTGGACAGTTCCCCAGCACACACCATCTTTGACAGAACAACCCCAAAAGGAGGGCTACCAAAATAGGAGCACATTACCCTTCTACTGGATGTCACGATATTTTTTCTGGTTTTTTTACTATTTGTATGTTAATTAACACCAGATTACTAGACAATCAGACAAAGCCCCATTGTGGTACTGACAGAATTGTACAGTCAGGGTTAACAATCCAACACAGAAATCATTCCTGGCTCCTTCACAGATTTCAGCAGCCAAAGTACATTAGCTTAGTTCTGCTCTGCCAAAAGGAGTAATTATCACTATATGCACTAAAAAATAGCTGTAAGGATTTGTAAGTGAATGAAGAATGGACCCACTGATGAAGTCTTAATTCAACATCTATTAATGTCTTTTAATAAGCCAGCAAGAGAGAAAAGAGCAATATCAGACTCAGGAATGGCATTTGTAATATTTTTCTTGTTCATATGTGTGCAGCTTTTCTTGGAAAAATCTTTAAAGCCAGAGTCTTACTAAGTGAAGGCAAAAGGGCCATACGGAATTTAAAGACCAAGTCAACACGAGAGGATGAGTGCTCCTATTTTCAATAAGCAAATGGAAGCTACCAGGCAAGTAAGCATTATTCTTTTTCTCACTCTTAGATAAAACCTATTAACTTGCAAATTACATTTTAAAAAGAAACCAACACACACAGGAAGAACACGTCACTCACATCAAAGGAATTCAGTTTTACGTTCTGTGTTTGACCTCTTGTCCTGCAAACCACCTCAGTCATTCAGAGGATCAATATTTCAAAAGCTCTAAGCAGAAGCAAACCAGGCAAATGTTAAATACCTCCTAAACTTTGCTCTCAAAAAGCCACAAAGCAGGTACACTAATAAATATGGAAGAGACACCACACTGAGCTCTTTGTACAGTTGCTTAAGGTGCTGGTACCATTACATAACTGAAGAGTTTTACTAGGAAATGTGCTGTGCAAAGAACAACAGACACTCCTTAATTCATAGGATTAAGGAACAGCAAGGGAAACCTGTAGTGCTATTACCTTTCTAGATGTGGGCATTCTTTGAAGGCCTACACAACACAAGATGCTATATGAACTATAAAACATATTAAATTCCTCTGAACCACTGCTAACACTGTATGAATATTAACAGCATGTTCTTTATTTGCTCAGTTAATGTAGTAATTAAATATTCATAGGAAAGCTCTTAAAATTCCTAACTGACTACTATTCAATTGTGTCTATTGCATTTTGGCTAGAGTATGAAGCTTTGTTTATGTACATTTGCTCTTCTCTGTGCTTCAAAGAAAGAAGATGGAAATTGAAACTTGAAAAAAAAAAGCTGAGGAAGCACAAAGGATGCTCCACTTCTATTAATAGTGACACAGAGTGAATAGAGGGCAGGGAAAAAAGTTCAGTATTTGTTGTGCATTTCTGACTCTCTCCTTGGCATTACAGCATTGGTTGAACAAGTGAGGGCAAAGAAGCATTGAAATTCTCTGGGTCCCTGAAGTCAAGTGCTCCCAAAAGCCATGAAACTGGCAATACATGGGAATACTTAGACCATTAAGCCCTGACTACAGAAATTCCCTAAGTGTAACTGGCAAGAGATTGCCACCCCCAAGGGGTGGGAGAACTCAGGACAGCACCCTGTTGCAAAGGGCAGCTGTTAGAGTAGCCCATTGTTCCCCACTAGCAAAACTTAACTAAATTTATTCTGCAGTACCTTGTCAAAAAAACAGCAATTGGAACACAGTATTAAGCATGCAAAGCACAAAGAGATTAGCTAGGGAGTTCCTGTGCTTAGCTACCTTTTTAAATAACTAGCCTTATCTGTCTTATATCCCAAGGCTGCATCTCTAAAATGTCTTGTTCTAAAGATCTCAGTGTTTCACAAGCAAATCCAAAAAGAAGGAAGACAAAGGGAACATGGAAAACAGTCCTAAGAAGAATATGAATAGGAGGAAGACAGCAACAGGGAAATGAAAAGAGGACCCCAGGAAAAGGAACAGGAAAGGGACAGACACACTGAAACAGAAGTTTAAAAAAGAAAATCAAAGTAGACTAAAAGAGAGAGAGATCCAAGGGCAAAGAGCACTGAAATAATAAAATATTTGACTCACTAATGATTACATTGTGTGAGACATGAAATAAAAGCCAAACACAAGAAAATAATGAGTTAAAATTATGGTGTTAAAATCCTCCAGGCTAAACTGTTTATGAAACTGCCATTTAAAGTAAGACAATAGTCACTGTGCCTGCCATAAGGTGTATTTACAATTGTGACATGGAAAACTGCTTCTGTAAATGGCAAACTGTAAAGGACACTGATTTCCTACTTGGATGTATTGTCACTGCTCCCAACACAAGCTTTCTAGTCACCTACATTTCAACTTAGTTGATGAAATATTAGCAGTTGTCAGAAACCTCAAAAGCTATACCAACCTAAAGTATTTAAACTTATTGTAGGGCAGGGGGAACCCTAGAGCCTCCAGATTAACTGATACTTTTAAACAGCAAAAGGAATGGAAAGCCTCAAACAAATTAGCTCTCAATGCTTTTACAGTCAGAAAACAAAAATTATATCCACACTGAAACCATGAAAAACCTTACAGCAACAGTATGAAGCACTGACCTTCACATCTGTGCAAAAGAGAACACCCAACACATCTGTTCCATATTGTTAGCTTGGCACACTAAAAAGCTGCTTCCATTGCATCTTGGTATCTTTTATTCATGACCGTGCTTGGTTTTTACCATGTCTCTAATGTTAGTGCAACAACATGAGAAAGAGCTCTTACTTTCCCTATACCTGTGCAAAGGAGATTAATTTGGGGGTGTAAGAAGGTGTGAAGGTGTGACAAAAGGCTGCCACATAGGCTAAAGGCACAGAATTCTCCTGAGGGACCCACACCTGCCTTCAGCTCCATTACAGAAACACGCTCCCTTTCACTTATTTCTACCCCACACCTAAAAGTAAGCACCACTGAATGCACCATCTGAACTGGATCTCCTTTGTGAATAACTTGTGGCTGTAGTGCCCTGAACACAGGCCCTACAAGCCAGACCTCGACCTTGACTATGTAATCCCTTTACAAACACCTACAGTGTGGGTTCAAGAGCGTTTTTAAGTTAGCATGTACTACCTTGTTCTTTTCTAAGCACTTAAAAAGTTTGGAAAGCTGTCAGCACTGAATCCTGCATGGAAATTCAACACAACTGGGAAGGGGGTTACTAATGACCTACACAGGGTTGTCAATTCCTGTAAAAGGGGAGCCTAACCCAAATAACTCCTATGCTTTTCCACTTCTTACCAGCAGATACAGATCATGTACTAAGTCTTTGATTTCCAAGAGGAAGGAACAATATTCTTATTAACAGTCATTAGTGTTAACAGGCATGATTCATTAAATACTTTTTAATGTTTTCTGGAATTGTATACATGTGTTCCTTTCCAAACTCTTACAGTCATGGAATAAATTCCTCGCAAGACTAAGGATGCAATTACAGCTCTCTACAAATTGCCCAATATGAATCTGGCTGTCCTCTAGTTACCTATTTTAAAAATCCACTGTTCTATTTTTGCTGGTGTGTCACTTCAGGTTTGCAGTTTATTAGACCATGGCAAGGACAGGGGTTTCCAATATATTCAGAGAATACTTCTCAAGGATTGCAAGTCAAATAAGTAGAACAGATAAGTCCAGAAGCCCAAACCACAAAGCAGTGGGAATAGCCATGAATGGAAAACAAACTGCAGAAGTAAATTTGCAGGATTGGAGGCGACAACTCAGTTGTATAGTGTACTGACTACATTTTTACACCTTGTGTAAAAGCTTCTTCTCTGGAGCTTCAACATATTGACCTGCCACCAAATGTCATCCTTCCTGCACTGAGTACCATACAGCTGGCATCTCAAAAGTTGCACTTCCATTGGACACCCCCTCTGTTTCTACACTGGAAAGGACAGCAAATAATTTTCTCTTTTCTCAGGCCTCTTAGTCTCCTCCTATATTGCCTCTTGTGAAAAGCTGACAAATTCTTCTTTTTCTATTGTTTAATACCATCAGAAACCTCTACTGCCCTTCTCTGAACCTTTCTCATTTTATTACATACTTTTTAAAACAGAAGACCACAACTACAGAATTCTGGAGTACTGTGGCTTATGCAGCAGACTGCAATGGCATAATGAGCCATAATGCGTAACAGCATAATGAATGTTTGGGGCACCAAACAAGCTTCAGTACGTGCATTTTGCAAAATCCCCTGGGTACTACATCTTCCACAGCTATCTATGGGAACAGATTACTGTTCTGAAGAATCTGGTCTGGATGTCAAGGATGAGATAGTGAAGTAGATGAAACTGTGGTTTGATCCACAGCTGCAATTCCTGTGATAAACAGGACACAAAAACATTAAGAGTTCTCAACTTCAAAAATTCTGAGAGAAAAAGCAGTTGAAATACATACCTAAAAATGTAGAGACTAACATCTTTTTACCCACAACTGTTTTCCACTGTGTCACTCTGAAATCCAGCCAGTGTTAGGCAAACTGCACTTCATTTCTTCAGGGACATGTAACTCTCCTAATTAAGGGATTCAAGTGAAGTATCTGAATAATGCAAGAATTGGTAAGTTTTAGAACCTTAATTTACACCATCAACTTAAAATCAGGTGAACCTTTGTGAAGCTGCAGTAGGTCTCATTCCTTAAGAAGGCTGACGAACAGTGAAAGAAAGGTTAAGCTGACATAAAGCATTCCAGTTGTACACCATCATAGGCACTTGCTGTCTAAAAGGCTGCATTCACTCCAAGCTGTCTGCCAAAATGAAACACATCATTGAAGGCAACACCAACTAGTGTGGGAGATGTGTCAAAATTGCATAAATACCTACTTCCACTAGTATGAATTAACAGCTGTGATCATCTCAGCAGAGGCAAGTAAGTGGATGCTCAGAGAAATTCAACTGTCACCTCTTATATGTGGCCCATTTCATGTGACAGCTAAATCATACTGATACTTTGTCTCACAATAATAGTTGAGGTACACAAAGAAATGGTCCAAAACTTCATTTCAAAGGTTGTCAATTTGGCATCTCGCAAAGTAAAACACAATCATGAGCATGGTCTCATGAGAATGAAGGAGATTTATGAAAATATGAAAAGAAAAAAAATTAAAATCCTGGAACATGAGTATTTATTGATAGCCTAAAATAATCAAATTGTGAATAAAGCAAATACTTTGAAACCTGAGCATCAGAGTATAATTTAGCATTATCTGGACTCTCAGTCTGCTGAGCAATTTGATGCAGTACAATCAGGATTTTAAATGGAGTATGTGAGCACCAGTGAGAAGTCTGCATTACTGAACCATACTATGTGCTGAGTCTTAAGATACTAATATCATATTTTTCTACAATCCAATGAAGAAAACTGTTCTTAAGTAACTATAACATAGATGGTTTTTTCAAACAGTTCATTATAAAAAACATGAAGGCAGGTTCAGTAAAGAACTCAACATAATTGTTAGAAGATCTGTTCCTCAGTCTTCAGCAGGTAAAGTCCATGGCAGACCATAAAAGACCACACAGGAAAGCTGCCTTTTCAACAAGAGAGCAGCACGAAGCCCAAGATGCAGAGCAAGCTCAGTGTCTCCACTGAGCCTCAAGCCTCAGATCCCACAATGACTGAGCCCTTCAGCAGTGCAAAAGGCAACCAGCCATACCAGCAGAAGCTTTACTGTTATTGTATCTTGGCAGTTCCTGCAACAGAGACTGCAGAAGTCATGGGCAGCTGATGGAGCCCAAGAGCAGCTGTTCAGAGCACGGGGCAGAAGGAGGAGATGTCACACACACAAGTACCCCACTTCAATAACCACCCAGGGCACTCTGCCACCACCAATACCTTGTCAAGTACAAGTATCCTGCCACCAGACGTTTCCACTCTCTTGCTTCAGAATCACCTTGGAAAAGGAACCACAGAACATTGCACCAAAATAAGAATTCTAATTATTAAAGTACAATGTGCTTTGAGTTTTGGCACATTATTCCAAGTGTTCATAGATGATGAACTGTGTTAAGGATCATTTTAAAGTGAAGAACTCATCCCAGTCTTTATGCTACTGACTCACAGCTGAATGACTTCAGAACAACACTGCACATATATTGGTGACCTCACGAAAAGCAAGTTTACTGAAGCACTTTAAAAACACCTGTAAAAGACATTCTCATCCCTGAAAGAAGGGCTGTGTAAATTGCTGTTAGTTTCATGCTCGTATTTTCAGATCTCTTAAATATACAAGAAACATACACAACAGTGCCAGAAAAACTAATCTACCAAGGAGACCTGAGAACCCCTAATTTGGGAAGTCCTCATTCAGTGCTCTGCTGATCTTCTGAACTTAGTGAAGAGAGCTGGCTCCTGTTTTATTCATAAAATTAATCATATTAAAATCTAAGGTGGTCATGCATGTAGAACAACTTAATTAAATATTTCGTATTTTAGCAGCATTGTGTGATAGCAGAACACAGAATTTAAGCTGGTTGTATAAACACATCCCTGACATCTTACAAGTAGTATCATCAATACCATTAAGTTTAAAAGGCATGCCAAAATCACAGCAAGATACTGGCTATTTACCCAAATCTACATAAAAATCAACAGTCACTCTTGTCATGGCTAAAAATTTCATCATTAGCAGTAACCCATAACTGGTTTTGGCACTGGTGCATACATAAAGGAAAACATACAACCTAACGTAGGGACTGTGAAAGCATCTGCCTGCGAGCTGTAGGCAAATATTTTTTTAAATCTATTATACAAAAGAACACATACAAAAGCAATATAAGCAGCTGCTGTAACATACTTCCAGGCCTCTGAACAAGCATCAGCTTACTAATTGCCTAACAGAACATCACTTCAACACAAATGGTTCCTTAAGTGTTTTTTTAAATAACATATTGAATGCAAACATTGGAGCTAAAGCTGTAAGAATGTCTAGGAAGCCTAAATTTTGTCTAGAAAACCTAGTTTTGTGTCTGGTTTTGTTTAGCATTGTTTTGTTCTACAAACTATTCAGCTAAATAAAATGAAATCTAAATAAAACACAGTATGATCCTGGACTAGTTACTATCTTCTAAAAGGCATAATATCTTATTGAGACGAGATTAGACAGAATAACAAAATCAATATATATGCAATTTGTAACTGGGAATTTATAACAATGACAGATCTTCCTCTGCCTCTCTATGGAGATGGTTCTCAGCACTGGAGAAGTAACAATAGTGGTTTTCAGAAAAATGGACACAACAATACTGCAAGGCTGATTCTTGCCTTTAAGTCAGATAAGCAGAATAGCAGCATGGAGTCCATGTAGCAGAAGACAAACTTGTTTGATTTGTTGAAAGATGATAATTTAGTGTGAACAACTAGAGAGAAAAAATACTCAACAACAGCCTTTTAATGGATCAGAATAAGTGAGGTTATGTGAAACAAGGGCAGGAGAGTAATTAGGCAAAACAATTAGAATAGACCCAACTAATTTTCTGGCTACATGATTCAGGAAACACTTGTATTCAGATCCTGTTCACTTTTTTCAGAAACAAGCATTTTTCCATTTGTGACAATAACATGCCACTTCTCAATACGTGTTCTTAAAAAAAAAGAAATCAATACACAGTAAGTACTTGACCTAGTCAGTCTAATTATTTGACTCTTGCACTGCTCATTTATTTCTAACTGAAACCACAAGAGCAGCTATGTGGGTATTTTCTTTAGCAAGGACTGGAAACTCACAAGTCTGTGACTCATTGTTCCACAGCTGAAAGCAGCTGTGCCACATCCAACTGACCCAACGGATCCTCTGAACATGACTCACAGGTCTACCAAAATCTGTCGATTTTTGTCGGTCTGCTACCAGCAAGAGGCCACCCCATCAGGACACAAACACCTCCATACAAATCCTTGGAAACTCTCCCACAGCCCCTCTGCTCAAGTCTTCCCACCTGTTTCAGGAGTCTCCTCAGGGCAGAAAGGGGCAGCGGTCGCACTGGAGGAAACACAAGGTATCCACACATCTCCTAATGCCTGGTAGGTGTACACCCTGCCATCAATAAACACCACAACCTGAAGTTTGTACAAGTCTGCTCTCTGTAATTCACAGAGAAAATGACTCTTTTAAGGATGGCAGGTGGAGCAATAAACTGGTTCAAATGACACTCCCTTTTCAATATCAGTATGCCTTGCCACTCAAGGGTATTTCTGATTAATTTTTTTGACAGTTGCAGAGAACTAGCAAAAAGTAAATTGTCCCATTTCAATATCTGTCAAAACAAGTCAAGTTACTGACTGCTGAATGTGGTCATTTCTTGTATGCAATAGAGGACACTGAAGAACATGCATAGGAAATCCAAGGACCTCCTAACAAACAATATGGAAATCGCTTCTTTTTGTCAATGACTACTGTTCTGAAAACTTAAAAGTTTTTATTAAAAAAAAAAGCACACCCATTTCAAAGCCAGTTGAGGGGGAGAAAAAACCCACCACACACATATTATTTGGCCATCATGTGTCCCTTCAGTGACATCTGTAGCCACTCAAGATCTCCAGTTTATTTTCCACTTGGGACACTAATAATTTATAAGTAACTACAGAGAAATGATAAAGGTTGGAAAAGAATATGACTAAATTAGAGTAGAACAAATTTTAAAAGGAATTTCCCTAGTTAAAAATCATTCTCACAATTACAAACAGCAAATAAAGTTAAAGGAAGCATAAAAGAGCAGGCTAGACTTTACAATGAGAACTTTCATGAAGAAAGCATGATAGAAAACTAAGCAAAAGCCACTTCCTCACAGCAGCATATTTCAGTTCTGAAAAGGGTATCTGAGGCAAATTATTCACAAGTTATGAAAGATCCAATATCAAAGTAAAAAAATCACTGACCTGGATTAAGATCCAATACTAAAGTAAAAAAACCACTGACCTGGATTAAGTTCTCATCAGTGTCTCAGCATGAAACAAATACTTCAAAGCTGCTCTAGTACTTCAAATAACATGAAACCATAACATCAGCTAGCATAAAGGGATGAGCATCACAATAATTATTCTTCAGATGCATGTTCTCCATTAAACCAAGAAACTGCATGAAAAATTTTTCATTTAGTACCATGAGAACCTTTAAAAAAATAACTCACAAATTATGATATTGAACTGCTTCAGCTTCAAGCAGAGAAATAATGTGAACAAACAAGGACAAAAGGTGTACATTTACAGAACAGTCACCGGCTTTCACAGATCTCCCAGATCCTTTCACCTTCCTGAGCTTTCACTGACAGCACATCCACTTCCATGGCATAACCAGCTGGGCATCACCCCCTTCTGTGCATGCAACTTCTATGCATTATACCAGGCCTATGAAGACTATGTCCATCCACAGAGAGCAAGCAAGAAAAACTGCAGAAAGCTGAAGAAACAAACTATTTGCTATCAAGGTAAGCCCTCAGGGACATCGTAGAGAACGCTTGTATCTTACAATGCAGATACTCAGTGTAGTGGTTGTCTCACTTTGAGTGCTAATGGTCTTCTCACCTCCAGTTTAGGAAGCAGAAATAAAATTACCATGTCTATCAGCCTCTGAAAAGGGAGTGGAACTCACTGGAAAAAGATGCAGAAACCACTAAGCCTGATGTCCAACACAAAGGAGAAGCAGGATGAACATGCTGGCTAGCAGGACTGGCTGTTTCTGCCTTGCAAGCAACATTGAAAAATCAATCTGAGAAGTGGTTAAAAATAACTACCATTCCCATCCCCACCTGCTACATCAGGATACAACCACAGAATTATACTGCTTAAGCATTGGCATGGTGGCACAAACCTCCAAAGGTTGGTGGCAAGGGCAGGAATCAAGTAATGTTGCCTTTGAAAAGAGCAAGTTTCCAGTCTGATTCACCCTGCAGGCTGCCAACACTAGCTTTTATCCTCATCACTCCACCAGTCATCTGCTCTGTCACCTGGAGCAAAGCAGCAAAACAGTTTTGGGGACACCCTCACATATGTTGCAAACCTCTGACTGCAACAGAGAGGTGGCAGAAAGTTTTGAAATAATGGGTAAAAGTTTTTACTTTTACCCGTTTACTAAAAGTAGTCACTGAAAAGCAGTTTAAAACAGCCCAACATGAGATTGCTGGTCAAGCACTGTCTGGTCCCTTGAATCCCATTTTCACTGGTCCTAAAAGTGTAACTTGCACCAGAGCCTTCAAGCCCAACACATTCATCCATGCAGCTTCCGGAGGAGACGTGCTCTTATCCATGTAGGAAAGAGATTTCAGACAATCTGCAGAGGGATGAAGCCAACAGGAACAGGGAAGACAACAGGGCAGTGGAAACAGTTGAAAGGAAGAAAGAACATCAGGAAAGAAGGGAAAGAGGAAACAGATGCACTGGCAGGAGAAGCAAGTGGGAGGAGAAGGCAAATGTAGAAGGTGAAAGTAACACAGACCAGTTTGAGAGAGCACAAGCACAAACAAACTGCAGAACAGATGAGTCAAAATGAGTGAGAATTATAAACAAGGTGGGGGCGGGGGGGGTAGAGGGGGGAATTATAATGATAAAAAAAACTCCAGACTTGTCATAGCAGTACTTCTTAGTAATCATAGAGCAGTCTGGATTTCTGATAGGTGAGATCAAGACTCACCTAGGTGAGTCAAGGTAGAAAAATGTGAGAAACAGGGAAGATTGAAAAAAGGTTGTCATTAGCAGACCTGTCAGGAAAATGAAATAGTCTACAGAAACCCTAACATTTTAAATTCTGCTGCTCTTTCAAATCAAGATGAAAGGTATTTTAAGTTCATTAAACTTTAACATGACTTTATTGAAACACTGGATTTTGAGGTCAAACTCTAATACTAGTCAGCACAAAACAGGAAAAGCTGAATACTACCACATTTCTTTTCCAAATAGTTTTAAGAACATCTCCCAAGAATGGCATTCTTGCAAAACTTTTGAGGGCTAATTTTCCTGCTGAACTGCTTCACCACAAATTTTAGATTAGACACAACATTAGATGAAATCAGTCGTTCCTCACTGGAATTAAAAGATACATCACTTAGGAGTTATTTCCAAACCTAAATGTTTAGCAAAATTTATTTAGGGCCACAAATTGGAACAAACATTTTTAAGACTTAAAAAGCCATCCCATCACATGGAAATGGACACAGGTTCTGAGCCAGAAAGGACAAGTCCTTAATTAATATGACAACTACCTTTAGAAAACCTACACAGAGAAATCCCACCAAGACAGCAATTTTGCCCCAAAAAAGAACATCTCAGGCTTTCTTCGCTGCCAAGCAGAGGCCACATGAACTCACAATTACTGTAATACTACTGATGGAAGGATCCACTCCTCAGGCCCCTTTCTAGAGAGGTGTTAAGAGACAGTGTTACATAATACATTCCCCTCTTGTTTGAGGACTTTTTTATTAGTTGTTTTCTTATGTTTCTCTCATTGGTCATGGCAAATAACTCATGATTTCTTTTTTAAAAATTATCTATTTTTTTACTTCATAGGAGCTATTTTTAACACTAGAGAATAATTCACATTACATTAATATTGCTAGAGCTTGTGCTCTTGAAATAACGTGATGCGCTATGGGGCTTCCAAGCTACAAAAACCTACGTGCTCAGAAAAGAGAAAGCAGATAGTTTAAATTAAGCAGATTCCCCAGAGGTCTGTGAATCTGAGCAATTATAGCTGGGAAGACACACAAATTTGAAATATGCTCCAGTGTGCTGCTCAGGAGCTTCTCATGAAGTGCAGCCCACCCTGTACCCAGCATGGCTCAGCTATCCCTACATCCACACTCTCCCATCACCGTCTGCATTAACAGGCCAATGTCCCAGGCAGCAAAGCCTTTCATCTCAGCTAATCATTTTACCAGGGTCTTCAGCAGAAAGGGAAGACTATAGGGCTATGATACAGCTGCAGAGGCATTCCAACAGGATTACAGGAGTCACTTCCACAAAGCTTCAGAAAACCTGCAGCAGCACAATGTATCAGTAGCTACCAGCACTTTCTGAGGCACAGTCCTTCTAACCAACAATATTGCTTGAAGGCATCACAGAGAACAATTGGGGAGTTAAACCTCAGCTTTTACAGAGTGCCATCTGTTCAGCATACTTGCAGTGAAACCAGCGGCCTCAGCACAATTCACAGAGAAGATGCATCACCATATTCAGTCCTGCCAACCACAAATGCAAAGTGAATGAACACAGACCCTGAATAACTTTCTCATGACTACTTGTAGTGATTAACATCAAGGCACGGTGGTGGGTAAATGTGCACTGCCGTCTTTGTGATGGAGAAAAAGATCAGGACAGGCAGAACTCAAAACCAAATGGCTCAAGTTAACCCACTTAAGACTCCCATTAAACCTCAGGACATTACACACCTGTTAAAGATCACTTAAGATTTTACCATATTCTGCACTTTTAAAAATGCTCTAAGAATTCAGTCAAACCAAACATCACTACATACACATCCCAAACAAGCCCTCTGGGGTATGGCCCAAAAATTGTTACTTCACATCAAGCATCCAAAAAGCTAAGTGAGATACACACACACACAAAAGGGGGGAAAAAAAAGAAAAGAGGGAAAGTGGGAAATCAAAGTTCAGCAGGAATTTTCAACAATATTTTAAAATAAGCACTTGCCAATTCAGAAAAGTATGTGACCCGACCTGATACCCTGCATTACTTTGTGCACATACATGGAGGATAAACCATTAAGAGAAAGTGAAACCTTAATATTTCCACACACAACTTCACACAATTTAGCAAAACTGGTACTACTGTGAAATGCAAAACTTGAGCCACAAAGTAGCATGAAGAGGTTTTCAAAACAGCTGCCTCAGTGTAAGTTAGGTTTTAAAACCTTAGCAGAAATCCCTTTTCAACCAACCACACATCAACTGACCATAAGCCCAAAGGCAGCAGCCTGCAACGGCACTTCAGGGAGTCTCACTCTTTCTGACATGAGAGTGAAAGATGCTTCAGGCAATAGCAACAGTTTGAACATTCTCTCTGGAGTTTCCTACACTCTACTTATTTTCCAGGTAAAAGAAATTCAAAGCTTGATCTAAATCCTACAGAGATAAGTAGGATTAATGAGTGTTCACTTCAAGTTACAATTCACATGGTAGCACAATGTCATCACTCGACTTCCACCCAGAGACACCTAAAATCTGAGGGGATATTAGTGCAGAGAAGGTGTGGGCCTCTGTCCGCCTTTAACCTTCTCTGTGCTGGAATCAGACATACTTATTCAGAGATCCTGAACAATTCAGAGAGAAAAATACCATGGCCATCATGGCCTTTTATCAGCTGATATAAGGCATCACTGCCACATGAGGCAGTAGTGGATGGGAATTTGAAGTCAATCACTGGAGCACATAAGTATAATTTAAATCTTGACTGCTAACATGCAAGCAGAACACAAGGAATTACACAAGCTATGATGATGCTGTAATTATTACACTAGCTTAAGTTTAGAGTGTGTGCAAGCAAAACAACACGTTCGTTTCTTCATGCATCAAATTTCCTACACAACAGTGAAGTGTGACTGCTGTGACAATTAACATTTTCAAGGGCCAAGTTCTAATCACTCCATTTTAGTTGACTGTCAGGCTTCTTTCCATGTAGAAACAGTGTGAATGAAGGAACAAGCAATGGTTCAAAATACCCTAAGTATAGATTATACAGCACATACTATTATATAACTCAGAAACAATTGGGTAAATTTGATAGTGCCAAGGATTAAAGGGCATATCTAAGGATTTTGGAAATACAGATCATCTTGTTCTGCTAAGCTTTACCAGTCAAAAAATATGCTTTTAAAAATGTCTTGGTTTGTTGGGTGGTTTTGTTTTGGGTTGGTTGTGGTTTTTTTCAGAAAATATTTGATAATAGCAACATCTCATTTTTTTTTACTTATTTTTTGCTTCTGCAAGGCAATCATACTGTAGTCTCTATGATTCAAAATAAGTTTCACAGATAGAACGAGCAAAAAAATAAGTACTGACAGATTAACTGAATACTTATTGACCAATTATAAAATAAAATTCTGAATGAAAGTAAAGGCCAAAAATATGTTGGATTGTAATATAAGACAACTGAACCATACCTGTAGGTCTGCAAGAGGATTTTAAATAGTACATGAGTGGGTTTTATACAAATTGCTGCAATACCTCTATAGTATGCAATTTGTGTCTAATGTTTCATGTTCTGAATAAACAAAGAAACAAATATCCTACTAATAGTCCTTCAGTGTTTCATGTTACCAAGACATTCACTATTGACATTTAGTATAGAATGACAGAAAGGGTCATTGACCAATATTTTTCCAAAAGATACGTTCTCACTTGACAGTGTGGTGAACTGAAGCCAATAGCATTCATTGAGCTTTGACAGAACATCTTTCTCTTAAATACAAAAATTCAAAGCCTTACTATACAGATGTCAGTTCAGATTGCATTTTACACATCGTAAGTCATAGCAAACAGCTGGTATTTCAGAATGCCTCAAGTCTTAAACATGACTTGTCAAAGCAAAATGAGAGGAAAGAAAAGGTAGCTTCAGATGATGCCAAGTACACTAAAAAGTGCAGGGGACAAAATTAATAGCCACTTGATAAACTGCACATCAATTCATATTTCTCTGTGAAATAGAACTTTTGAAATACTGAAATAATACAGCATAAGGTAGTACAACACATTCCTATGAAGCATTATGGAATGAGATGGAAGTACTGCAATGCTGTTTCACAGCAACAGAAAGGAGAACAAAAAATCAAAGGTTTTTGATGGGGGATTTTGTTCAATTTGGTCTCCAAAGAACTACAGGTACAATTTTAGTATTGGGGGAACAAGTTCAAAAACTGACACCTCTATTTCAAGTAAAACTTAAAGAAGATAAAACTGTCAGTGATCTAATAAAACAATACATATTCCTCTGTACTCAGATACCCACACAATGCAGTGCAGAAGCCAGGACTTCCCTGCCTGCTCCAGGCAGTGACACACTCGGGTCCGGACAGAAGCTGCCCTTTCTCCCGGCATGTGGCAGCACAGGCAGGGGAGCACAGCCCAGCAGCTTTCCTTTGCAGCCACAGGCACTTGTCCTGTTCCCCTCTGGGTCAGCTGCTGGTCAGGGAGCCAACATGACTTCAGCAGAAGGGCCTCCTCTATTTCACCAATATCGAACTGTTCTCTGGAAGTCCTTCCTGCCTGTGCCTCTCAGCAGCCTGCTAGCTGCTGCTCCCAGTTAACCCTGCTCCCCAACACGCACACCAGTGAAACCCAGGCCCAGTTATGCCAGGGTAGGAATGCCAGGTCCCTCCTGGCATGGCCAAGATGGATGCACCACCACACTCCCTGTGGGGTCTGCCCCTCACCCCTGGCAGCTGCCTTGCCTCTCTCTCACCTTTCTCTCCTTACCCTCTATTTCTTTACAACTATGATTTCATCAACTCTTTTGACCTTCAGACGAGAGCAGAAAAGGATGCATGTGAGAAATCCAAGATCCTGTATTTCCCCAACGCACAAACTGTACTGATGTTTTTTGCTAACCCAGCCTGATGTGCAGTGCTGCAGCCTGGTAAATAACCTCCTACAACTCACAGGCCTAAGGCAGCATGTTGTAACAGAGACTGGCATGCCAGCAATAATAAAGCCACTATCCATGATCATTAAAGAATAACACAGCATATCCAAGATTGAGTTTCTGTACTTATCTTGTGATAAATACCAAAATTCTTAAGTGTCTTGCTTGCTGATACCCTTTTCAAACCAGCTTCCTCACTTCTCCCGACCAGTCTCTCTAGTTAATTTTGTTTCCCTTGGTTATTTCCTCCTACTTCTTATATATAGCTCTCTCCTTTAACCCATTTGTTTCTTTTTATTAAGCAGTCCTTCAACTCGCCACTGTCACAGGTCTCCCACCTTTGTCAGACAAGGCTCAGAAAAAAACTTGGCTTTTCCCACATGACACAGCAGCGTGCCATACACAGACATTAATTTATATTATCCACTGCTGGCACACGCTACAGCCTCTGTGAGAAACCAGCACAAATATTTTTTCTGTTAATGCATTACATAGATGCCAGCACACCAAAATTTTGGGCAGAAGGGAACATTTGAGACACCTCTTGGCAAGATGCATATGCTGCATTTAATAACTGTACAATAAACATAATGTGTAAAGCAAGCTTTACCCTAGACTACAACTGCAGTTTTTCCTTCCCCCTGCAATGAAAAAGAATCAATGTGAGTCAATTAAAATCATTACATCAGTTTTCAAGAGCTATTTTCTTTATCTTGTTAAGGTAGGAAGAATTACCTAGAAAAACCAGGTCACTACTTTTTCATCAGTCTTTTCTTAGAACAAAACAGAGGTCATATTAAGGTTTTGCTTTGAACAAATATTTGTTCAAAATATTTTATCAAGTCCAACACATATAAGATATGCATATGTACACACAACATACACATGGATAAATATGCCTTTTCTGGCTAATATATCTTATGGCCAATACAGTTTTCATTTAAACAAATCATGGAAATAAAGTTAAATGTGGTAAAGATGTTAAGTGAACCAAAGTACCAGCAAGTAAGCAAAAAGATTGAAAACATTTGAAAACTGAATTCTTTTAAATGTATGTGAATATACAGTAAGATTCAAAGAATTCAAGAAGAATAGGGGGCAGTTAAATACCTCTCTTGTTTCTACACTGACAAAAACTGAACCAGTTTCTAAATTCTTGTTCAAGCACAAGAAGTTTTACAGTTTCAGAAAAACTGTATTAATCTGAAAGTATCTTTATGGTACTTCCTAGCACCTAACATAACAAGAAAACACAGCATATCCACCTGTGAGGAGCTTACAGAGGGGGATGCACACTCAGGGCAGGAAATCAGGGCTGTCAGCTGGGGGGAATGGGGAAGCTTCACGCCAAAGGCAGGATCAGAGGAAAGAGAGAGGTATGTCTCACTCAGCACAACCACATCCTGAGACTACCTGCTACCACTGTAACCAAGAAAAATAAACTCCTGTATAAAAGCCCTGTCACCACACCAAAATATGACATGGATGACAAAGATAACCAACTTCCTTTGGACAACATGGTCACTCCAAAAAAAGTAACTCCCTAAAATTAGAAAATATTTGAACTTTTAATACTAAGTGAGAAGTATTTTGTTTATTTTTATTAGAATAATAGGAAATAGTTATTTTTACTATTTAATCTGTGTCAACATCCCCTTTAGGTAAACTCCTGTGGCAGTATTGCATTAAGTGCTGTTTTCCTGTTTTGCAATCTCTCACAAGTTAACTGAATGCCTTGCAAAAACCATTTCAAAACTAGTTTGCAAAGTATTAAACATAAAAGATAAGCATTAAACAGATGACATCTTCTGCAAATCCATCATAATCCATTGGTTTAGTTTTTACATTTGTGGTGAGAAATTCCTTAAGTTCTTGTCTGATTATGATTAAATATTAGGATTAGTACTTTCTGTTATGGATCACTTCTATTTTTATCACTTTTACCAGCCTACATTAGCCAATAGGCAACATCTGAGGCAAGTGAATGACTACAGTGAACAGCTCTGTGGACACAGACACTGAGCTTCAGTGCTCCATGCTCTGTCTCACTGTCACCAGGGACCGATGCTCCACTTCAGGGGAAACCCTGCAACACACCAGCACACCAGTCACACCTCCCTTATTCATTTCGCACATTCCCTCTTCTAGCTCCATTCCCAGCAGCTATAGTGTTTAAGTGCTTGGTGCCTGCAATAAGACCACTTTCAAAACACTAACTGCATCAGACAGGCTCCCCTACAGTTAAAGGCCAAAAGGTATTACTTGATCCATCTCTTACATTTTCTTTTCTGATGGCACACATACAGGTTGAAGTAACTCCAGCTGTTAGCTCGTGGGAGTTCAAACAGCCAAGTAAGTTTGAGCCTTGACACAAGAGCTCTTAATAGAGCTGACATTTTTCTGTTCTGTTCAAAGTGGAAAAAAAAAAAACAACCCTGGACATGCATGTCCCTGAACCTGAATTTCCAACCTCATACAAAGCCCATGTGTAATTTTTCACAGGGCACCTCACACCAAGACACACCAGCTTCCCAGACAGGAGCCAGGCAGTACCGAGCTGGCAATCTGGAAGAGGAAGGCTCAGTGCTGCTTAGCCTTTATATATGCAAGGTTTGTACTTTTAACTTCTGAGGTTCACTTTCTGTAAAGTGTAACTGACTGAATCAGCTTCTGCTCTTCACAGGACAACTTCCACTAACCAAATATACATATGTTCATAAACATACAGTAATGCAGATGAAAACAGACAGCATTCAAAAAGGTTCAAACCCCAACGTTTTGCAGCCTAAAGCCACTGAGACATTTCTCCTGCACAGGCATTATCTCCAAAAAGGTAAAGGGGCAGAATCCACAGATCTCAAACGCATAAAACAGCCCACCCTTGAGAACAGATGTGACACAATCTGACACAATCACACAAGGTGCATGGCTGGTGACGGGACAAAGAGGTAACATTCCCAGTGCTAGCCAGCCCATAAAAAAGAACACACGCCATTGCCATTTGGTCAAGCACGTTTGTGTTGCAATGCTGAGCATCATCAATCTCAGTTTCTACTCCTGCCCCAGCAAATCAACAGTGCTCCTGTTTGAATCAGGCTCCACCAAAAAGCAGCATCTGGCACTGCAGCATCAGTCACAATCCCTCTGCATTTTGATATAACTTATGAGGGGTTACCAAGGACTACTGAGAAGAGCTGATGAGCATCACTGCTGTATGATCTGCCACATTTATTCTGAAAAAATAAATATGTAACAAAATGGAGAAGACTTGATACTTATGCCAGAGGACTGACACCTACTCCCAGGTTTGCCTGAGGCACCACCTCTCACTTTCCTGTTCTTTGGAGCTGCTGCATTTGTAACTAGCCCCCAAGACATGAAAACTTGGTTCACAGAGAAAGGCCTGAAACATCAACTGCAGTAAGAGACAGCCAAAATCACAGTCTGACCTTAATGAGGCCCATTCATGAAGCCTTCATCCACCCTTCTCAGTCTCTGTCTTGATCAAAACTTGTGCAGTAAGAATCCCCTGGCCCATTCTAAGACTTAGTGGAAGAAAACATCAGATCAGGGAATACAGGAGCTGCAGTTCAGTTTTGGAAGATGAGGGATAAGGGCCATATGAAGTTCAAACAGGTCAGCTAGGCAGTACAGACACAGCAGCATTTTCAGACAGACTCTGCAGTCACTGTCCAAGAAGATTTTCACCCTAATGCCAACTCTGCTCTGCCTCCAGTGCCTGTAACTCATTACCCCACAAGGAACAGGTGAGCCAGCTTGTGTTTCTACAAGACCCCAAGATCCTGTGATATAGCAACTTTATGATGCAAATCTACTGTGATACAGTGTTAGTTTACTGACAAGTACTATTCTGACAGAACTCACAACTTAGGGCCCAACTCCAAGCAGATCTCACCAACTGAATGATCTTCACGCCACTGAGACTTCTCCATAAGTTATTACTATGAGCTCTTTACAGTCTCACCCACAAACTGCAAGCAACTGGCAGAATTTCAATTTCAACAATTTTTGAAATTTTCACTTCAGTGATGATTGCCAGCAGAAAGGGTGTCCTCCAAAGGCTTTTCAAAAACCCCACAGAACCTCACTAAGATCACTGAATCTTGAACTCACAGAAAGGTAACATTCCCAGTAAATTTAACACTATGTGGAGTTATCCATTATAGATTTTGATCCAGCAACAGTTCCTTTTATTTAAAAGGTAAAATTAGTGTAGGGCAGAGAAATGCACCACTGGAGAGAGCAGTCTGCAGCACTGTGGAGTGCAGGTACTTCAGGCACACAGCAAGCAAGGAGACAACTGTTGTAAATAATCCAAGATCTACAATTATAATCCATAGTTCAAACACACTTAAAGAAATAAATATTACTCTCAATTCCCAACCTGCTCTAACAAAGAAGACAACAAAGCATTTTGATACTTAGTTTCAGTAGACAGAAGGAGACCACCATGGTTTTAATTCATCAAAAATAAAATTAAGTAATAGTGGTCCAGATAATCAACATTAATCTAGAATTCAAGTTGATGCAATGAGTTAGCCATCTCAAAAATACTGTGTAGTATCACGACAACACCTTTCTAGTTCATTTGAAAAAACAAATATAAACCAAGGCTGGTTTAGCAAGAGCTAAAACTCACAAGTTGTAATGGTACAGAGAAAAAACTTGATTTCTTCCACTCAGAGAAGCCCACCCTTTGTGCAGTTCCATCACTCAGAGAAAGCATTGCCTCTGCATATGCCATTCAAGCAGGCACTTGAGCTCTCAAGTACACTGAGATAGCCTTTATACCATTCACATCTAGTGCAAGAGTCTCAGAGCTTTGACTTTGACTAGCTGAACTACATTTTCCCTTTTTGCACTTTGAGCTTCCAGAAAACGCTGCCTTGGTAGTAAGACACAGCTGCTAAAAGAAAGAATTAATAAGAAATAAAACAACTGGGTTTGTAAGCAAACATAGACAAAGACATGGACAAAGTAGTGTAATTCACTACTACTGCTTTTTTGCTAGCGTCCTAAACGTGAATAGCAATAGCAATATTACTATAAATCAAAAAGAGAACCATAACACTGAAATGTTACAGTGTATCTGTTTCTCAATGTTTTAAAACACATGACAGGCTCAGAAGTTAGTTTCCTTCCAGACAACATCTGCTTGGCTGCCACCATCTCTGCCGAGGCATAGGTGTGCATGAAGCAGTGACAGGAAGTCAAGTATATATAGTATCTTCTTGAATTATTAATATAATCTTATCTCGATATCTGAAACCAACTTTATGAGTCACACTAACAAAGCATTAATCCAAACTAAAAACCGCATTTAAAACAGGGCTGAATTAGGAATTACACTTAGGTATTAAATAATGATTCCAAATATCAACTTAAAAAGCCAAAAAAAAAAGGGCCTGAATAAAAAAAATAAAAAACAGCACTACACAAGCAACCAGCTACCAAGAACACGATTTCTCATTACTAATCAGTCTTCTCCATTCAACTCCGTAAGTCACAAAAAGCTGGGAAGAGCAAGCAGCTGACTGGCGCTACCAGGGCTTCACTCACCGCTTCCCACGGCCCCTGCTCTGCCCTCGCCGCTCCGGGCGCCCTCCCTCCCCACCACGTCCCTAGGTGTAGCCAGAAAAACTAGAAGGAAGAGGTCGTTTGATTTGTAACCTGCTCACATTAAACAGTAACGCACACAGATGTTAAATTGCTGACCCTGGGACTACTGCGGCAACTTCTCCTTCGCACGGCCACCCCGTGACGGGCCCGGGGGACTCTCGCCCGAACCGCATCCCGTTGCAGGGGACGAGTCCTCAGGGAGGTTTCGGGAGCCGCTAGCCCGGCGCTGAAGCTGCGCCCTGTCCCAGCACCCAGGACGGGACGCGCCGAGCCCGGGCTGGACGGCCGCACCGCGCAGGGAAGGCGCCCGGCGAGGACTGCCCCAGGTCCAGCTCAGGCTCACCGCCCTGCAGGCGCGGAGGCTCCGGGCTGGAGACCGGCAGCGGCCGCATCCCGCACGCCGCGGGTCCCGCTCCGCGCCGCCACAAGTCGCAAGGCAAAGCACGCGGAGACCCCGCGCGCGGCGCGAAGGGCGCGGACACGGGCAGCGCACAGGGGCTGGCGGGAGCGGCCTCACCTGGGACATCTGAGGGCGCAGGTTGATCTCCTTGAGGTTGATGGAGTGGCTGCGGAGGTTGTTGAGCAGCTGGCAGAGCAGGACGCCGTCGCGCAGCGTCTGCGCCAGGTCGAAGACCTGGGCCGTGTCCCAGGTCACCCGGTGGTTGGGCGGCAGCACCTTGCAGCTGATCAGCCACTGCCCGCACTGCTTCCAGGGCTCCATCCCCGCCACCACGCCGCGATGCTGCGGCCGCGGCGGCCCGTGCTGCGCCCTCCNTCCGTGAAGGTTCTCGTCTCGTCTGCTCGCCCGATGATGGCATAAACACAGCACCTGCGGCACGCAAGGCGCAGCTCTGACAGGCAGGTGTAGATAGCAGCGCAATGGCATTTTCTGCCTTACTGTCAGTCCTTTGTCCTTTCACTAAGCAAACAGCTGAGTGCTCAGAAGAGGTTCAAGCAGAATACTCTCAGCGACTTCTAGAAACGATAGAGAACACATCATGGCATAGCATTGTTTTCCCATCTGTTCTCTCCTAAAGCACTTTGCAATGACTTGAATTTTTTTTGCACTTTAAATAATGTTTAAAAATATGTAATGACTTCCAACAAGCATTCAGACAACTTAAAAAAATATACAAGTGATTTTAAGTTACTAAGTGTGACAGACTCCAAAACCAGACAACACAAACACCAGAGTTCACAATATCCTCCAAAACTCAAAAGGTGTTATTTCTTTTTGATTCTTGAAGCAGTGCTGGAAACTTAATTTCTAAAAAAAAAAAAAGAAAAAAAATTAAAAGGTCTCTTAAAAAGATACAAAAACATGGGGCTTTTTTAACCAGTGAACCCTTTAAAAGTACTATTAACATTTATGTGAGAAAAAAAAACAAACAGTCCAGGATGAGAAAGCCTTCCAAGAACAAAACACTAACATAGTTATTCAAGATAGTCCACTATTGCTGGTTTCCACACCTCCTCAGTTAAAAGCCTGACACTGCTGTCTGAGCTCAGAATAATTCCACAAATCCTTTTAATAATTTCTGAAACAATTAATACAGACATTATGGGAATTTTTATCAGAAATTGTGGCCTAGCAAGTGATTTGCATGTTTCAGTAAGAAAAAAAAAGTGAATCAGCATATGGACCTTTCTTTAAACAGGCAGTATGTCTGCTATTCCAGGCATTTTCCTGAGCAGCCACTGGCTGCAGAACATGCCACAGGACAGCTCACCATTTTGCATTGCATGCACCCAAAGAGACAAAGACAATCCTAACCCAAAATCCAGCTCCATGATCTGTAACATCTGTGCCACTGCCCAGCAGGTGATGGGATGAGACAAGTGTGACTTGTTACCTCATTAGAAGGCACAAGTGTTGCTCAAGGTCATCTGGGAGCAGCATTTGTTTCCACTCTTAAAAATGCACAAAGTTGCATGCATTATCTGGGCTGGCAAACCAAAGAGGCTCCCAGGTCTGATCAGTGCAGAGGCAGCTCAGAAAGCCTGGCCTGACATGTCAGAGCACAAATACATTTTAACTGAATGTAAACTCCAGTTAGGAGCAAGCAGCTTTGCATGTATCAAAAGAGAGATCCTCATTCCAGAGGACTGGTGACAGTGCAGCTGATCTTTAACTCTTTAAAATATTTCACATGGGAGAGTGTGACATTAGGTTGAGTTGCCTCGGTAGTGCCTCCTTCCCAGCAGGTCCTTCCTGCTCCATCCCTACCTGGGTGCTCACAGCCACGCAGCTCCCGTTTCTCAGGAAATGTGAATTCTCTGTTTAACAGCCTCAGCCCAAACACTGGGTAACAGGTACCTCTGCCTCCTCAGACCAACATTTGACTATTTTATGCCTGAGCAGCTGGAGGAGAGGGCAGGTTGCAACACAAACATGCTATCACAGTATCAGACTGCCTGCCACCTGGCAGAATCAGAGAGAATTTCATTCCTAATTTAAATCAAAAGGGACTGAAACTAACAGTTTGCACTGTGATCATTTGGATATCATCATCCATCAAAATGAACATAGAGCAGTTTGATCAAGACTATAATAAACATTTTCTCATAGAAATATATTTTTATCTGTGACACATATGAAAATAATTCAGTTGTGCCCACAAGCTATCCACTCTCAGGCTGACAACAACCATAACACTGAAGCAAATGCAGAAAGCAGAAAAGCAAAATAGATAAAAGAATCAGAAAACCTCTTCACTACATTATCCTCATCCCCACTTCAGCTGCCTCCAGCCAGGATTGGTGGTACAGCACCCTGAAAGCAACATAAACAGTTTGGATGCCTTTGCAGAGATACCAAAAACGAGCGCTGTTCTGATTCAGAAATAGCAAGAAAAACACTTCAGGCTGGTTGCTCAAACTGATCTAATCTTTTTTACAGGGTTAATAGGAGCAATCCAACATTCCTTAATCTAAAATTTACATCCAAACAATACATGTGCTTTAAAGGTGATGGTTGAAATTCTAAATATCTGAAAAACCTACATTGCAGTTTTAAATTGCTTCTAAGTCATAGGATGTTATAGTACAATATTAGAACCAAATTTCGTTGAAAACACACTGGTTTATCTACTGTATTTCATGTAATTAACTGAGCAACGTTCTTCTATATGGAGAAGAATCCATATAACCATACAAATTCCAGAAAAATAGTTCTCTACAAAGAGTTACATGCTTGAGAGAAGGGAAGGGACAAATTGATTCAAAGCCAAAATTCATGGTCAGCACAGTCTTGCTAGAGCAGAAGGCAGAAATATTTGCACATTCACTTTCCTCCTCTCAGAGTACTCTTAACAACCTTCTTCAGCCTCCTACATTGCCCTCAGTCATTCATTGGAAGGAGTTCAACTTTTCTTTCAATCCTAAACTTTATTTCTGTTCAAAAGCTACTTCTATATGGGTTGTTTTTTGGGGTTTGGGGTTTTTTTTGCTATTAATAGGGGAAAAAGAGAAAAAAGAAAAAAAGAAAAATCTATGCCTCAAATATGAAGTACTTTAAATGAACCAAGATATACTGGAAGTTAGTCCTATTTCCATCCTGTTCTTCTCCCCATACTCCATAGATCCATCAGGATTGAAAGAGGGGCCAATTTGTAGTCACCTCAGCCCATCTCCCCCAGTTTCACCAGGGCTGATCTGGCAGATAGATCTCAGCTGAGATTTTCAAAATGTTCAATGTACAATACATACTTTTTTTTTTTTAATGCATCAATAAGCCATTTGCTGATGCAGTTTTTTCTTTGGATTTTCTATAACGAAAACCTTTCAGACATACATTGCCCGTTCAAAATACTGCAAAGCAGTGACATAAAAAACAAAAAAAGAAATATATTTTAAAAGAACAGCAAGTCTGAAGGAGAATTGTTCCCCAAAAAGCACACAAAACGCCCACCTTTTGCATTTTTTTTTCTCCTTGCAGGAGACAACTGTCTCCTTACTGGGGACATAATCATAAATTTTTTTCTTTACTTGTGTCCTGTACTGCATCCTATGAAGGTGGCAACTTTCCAATTCTTTTCTTGTTGCTTTACTTAAATCAAACAGAAACAACCCGCCTCCGTTTGTTTAATAAGGGCACATTTGCAAGCTTCCTGAAATAATTACTTCCTGGTGTCACCACAGTTGCTGCATTTGAACTACTTACATTGCTCAGCTTGGGGAAAATTAATAAATGAAATACGAAAAATAATAAACCAATATATGTACACACATTCCCTCTCCTTCAATTACTCTTGCTGGTAAAATAGTGCCTAGGGCCATGAGTCCTAGGCACAAACCCACTTTGTGCGAGGTACCAAACAAGGATTACAAAATGGTAGATCTCTTCCCAAAGTGCATTATTCCTCACTTCCTTTTCCTACTTTCCCCCTTTCTTTACTAATGGATTCATCAGTTCTGGCACTTAAAGTTTTCCTGCCTTCTGGTGATTGCTCGAGTGCATTTTTAAATGCTACAGGCGGGAAGAGGTGCAAGCACAAGCAAAGAACTGCCCTCATTCGTGGATACCAAAAGCTCACTAAAGTCTTGGCTGAGCCAGCCATGCTCTCATGCTCAGGGCTCATGTCCCAGTTAGACCCACTCAATTATACCAGTAAAAAAATGGAGTTACTCGTCATCTGCAAGCAAGAACAGGCAGTCTTGTGTCTTGGCCATTTGTATCTTCCTCACATTTGGATATACATTGAACTACCACCACTCCTGGCCAGAAGCCTCCCTTGAGCCTCTTTCCTTTTGGCTGGATGGGAATAGCAGGCAGGTGGCCACAGTCCAGGATTTCATAAGGAGCCTGCTTATCTTACAGTACAAGTAAATGAGGGTAAGATGGCCAACCAGAATTCTTCAGTAATTTCTGGCTGCTGCTGCACATGAAAATCAGCATGGATCAAGATCTCCCAGATGCATCTGGCTGTATCCTATAGCTACAGGCTCCAGTTTCAGAATTACTTTGGGAATTTTGCAGCAGAAAGTGAAAAAGCAGCGCTACTTTTACTTGATTCTTATTAATAATTTGTGTTATTGTCTTATATTACAATACCACCTGGATTTCAGCAGAGCATTATGTTTTACTTGAAATAACTGTTTCGAATTAGCATGGAAGAAGTTATGAACAACTGACCTGAAATCTAAATGAAGCACTGAAAACGAAAATTATACAAAGGAAATAAAGCAGGAGGATATGTGAAGCTCAGTATTGAGTTTAGTTTTCAATAAAGACCTGGAAGATGCAGAGAAATAACGTGATATATCAATGTATAGGTAGTTATAAATGGGAAGGAAATCTAAATGCTAACACACCAAATGAACACTGAGACACTGTTTCCAGTAAAAAATTGCCTGAATACATAAAATGCATCTGAGCATTTGAGATATCAGTGATGCTGCAAGGGAAAATCCACCCAGACTAGTCAATGTGAAAATAAGACATTAAAGCAGTCAGAGACTGACTGTCTCTAACAACTAACTACCAAATAATCATCTTAAGAGATGAAGGCATGGGCTCACCTCTCCTGACAAAAACCTCCTTTTTATTGAGGTTAACAGAAATTTGTCCCCTTTTACTGTCCAAAACCCCATGCTGAATTCCTAAAATAGGATATTTGATATCCAGAAGGCCAAGTTTCAGCTTTCTAAAAACCATTCATACAAAAGGAGAGAAAGCTGTTGATGTACCACCTGTTTCTGCTGAACTAAAAGGGAAGCCAGACTCAGGCAGCCACTCACCTCCTGCCAGCAGGAAGCAATGGCTTTTATGATAAGGAAAACATTTATGGGCAGGCAAAAGAAAGGAAATTGTCCTGTACTGCTTCATGTATTTTAACCAAAATACCAAAAAGACTGACTTCTTAAGAATCCAAGCAACTTGAAACAGTAAATAAAATAGTAACCTTCCTCCTGGTTTTTTATCCCTTTCCCTCAGTTCATCTCCATTTCTCATCTATAACAGGTTGTTTTCAACAGCCTGATGATGATTTCATGGCAAACTCAAATCAGATTACAGGATAGAAAAAATTCCCCTCTACCCTCAAGACAGAAGGAAAAGAGATGCTGACAAAAATAATTTTGTGGTCTCAGCTGACAAGAAAGTGGTATTTTTATCAGAAGTCAAGGTGTTCAAGCGCATATAACCAAGATATGAAAAGCTAGAAATTGATACAAGTAAGCCCTAAAGCAAGGAAAAGATGGGTTTTATGTTTTTTCATAATCTATTCAGTACCAAGAATCCAGAAAGGTTTTCCTGCATGCAAAAAGGGATCATTTGCTGAAAGTGTGGCACTTACAGCAAACACTGTGCACTGGATGTAGTCTGAATATATAGAAAACCAAGAAAAAAACTTCACATTAAAATAAAAAATCTCTAACTAAAGTTTGGAAAAACCGAAAAATCCCATTCATTAAATACCTACTCAAACCGTGAAAGAATATCTGGAATAATGTTTCTAACTCTATTACTACTAGAATATTTATTTTAAAATTACTGCTATTAGGCAATTGAATTTTTCATATCCTAAAGGCACAATTTACTAGCAGCCTCTAGTCTCATGCTGTGTTAACTGCTAAAATAAATAGGGCATTCCCACAGAATCTGAGACATTGTTCCAGTTTTCCATTTACAATGTTAAATCTGTATTTACATACTAATCTAAGTTCCATAAATAAAAGTTTCCTTTTATGCTTACAAGTCAAAAGTATTAATAATTTTTAACAACCGAACATTCACATTTATTTTTAGAGAACTCAGCAGGCAAAATATTTCTAAACACTTAGCTGGCAGTGAAGCTTCATCTCTAAAGTTACCCATACTTGTCTCACCTCAAGAATAAAGAACATAAATATTTCAGAACATTCTGCTACCTACTTTTTTTTAACCTTTTATAAGTGAGTATACCTGGGTATTGTTTGTCTAATGAGGCTGGGCCAACACTAGACTGCAAATCAGCAGAGATTTAAGAGATAAGGGGGCTCTTTATTCAGGCCATTGGATTGAATTTGCAGCAGCATGGACAACCATGCTAAATAAAAGTAATAGGGGCCATGGAACCTTCATCTTCAGAAAAATAAACTGTCACAAGCTCGAGACAAAAATCCTCAGATGTCCTCTGAAAGTTGTATACTTCCATTTCTGCAGGCTCAGTTTTAGATATGGTGTAAGACCCTGCTCCCCCAGGTGCCAAGAACATTTGTTCTGAAAAAAATCCCCAGACACATCTGATCCTAAATCTTGAATTTTACTGTCTGGAATCCTCACTTCAGTTGAAGTCAGTGGTATCTATAGCTACCAGTAACTTGGGTTATAAGGCTGTGTATCCAAATCAGAGACCTTGTTAATATGACCAGTAGTGTCCTAAATCAACAACAGATAAGACACTGACAGACAAAAATTATCCTCTATCTTGAGACATCATCTCCCATCCATTATGCTGATATCAGAACTTTCCCAGTCCTGGTTGAGAAATACTGCTCTTGAGATAAAACAATTGGAGTGAAATAATGATTTAGGAACAAAAATATTTCAATTCAGATGCACTATGTAGATTAATGTTAGAAATTAATTACACTGCTCTTGCTATATGGGAAATAGTGGTAGATGTGTGCCAATTTAAGGCACTTCAGATTTACCCATCCCATGAAAGTACCAAGTGGTACACATGAGAAGCATGTCCCTCATTAGCTGCCCCTCTTTGTGCAGCAGTGGAAAGTGGACTTCATAATATCTGAATGAAGAGAAAGACCCACACTGAGATGTTTCTCAGGGGTTCATTTACAGGTATGTTATACCTTTAAAGATCATAAAACTGCTGTGGAGAAGACAGAAGTTGCTTTAGTAGCAAGGTGCATTTACTTAACTTAGGTTTATATTAGCTGAGGTCAGTGGTCCATGTGACAAACCCAAGCTGTTAAACGATTTCACCCTCTCTCCATTTTTCTTAAAAAGCTATACTAGGACTAAAATAGGAGTGGAGGTCCGTTACCACCTGCAAAAAGTCCTACAGTTAACTCTGGCCTATCTCTGAACTTATTTTGTGTTCTGTGGGCCACCATCTCACCCTCAAGAAAGTGAGGGATTGCCAGAAAACAGCTCACTGAAGAAGTAAAAATTTGCTTCTGGCATGCAACAGTGAAGAAGCAATACTCTCTGTTAGGATGCAGGTTGCATTAAAAGCACAGTGAAAACAAACACAGCTTGCCTTAAAGAACTTGTGAAGGTAATATGGTCTTCAGGCCAGTAAGCCAAAGATCTAACCTCATCTAAACTACTAGCCCACAGGCATAGTGGAGGTGTCTGCTAAAGAAAAACTGAGAGAAAATTCAGTGTCCAAACATCACTTAACTTGCCTCCCATTTTTATTCTTCCATGTTTCCTGTAGCCAGACCTTCTTAAATCACTGCAACTTGTACACAAGGTTCAACCAAAGAAAACAAAGCTGAAACTAAACCACCTGTGTACCACACTATAGCACTTCCCCCACCCTGTGTAAAAGGCCACTTTACAAAACAGCCTGAAAATGTCGATACACCAGGCACGATTTTAACGGCAATAAGTACTTATATGACATCAAAAGGTTTCCAATCCAAATTAGATGAACTGATGCAAAGCGTGTCTTTTAAAGGAAGAAAAACATGCCAATAACAGAAAGACACAAGTATGACCAGCACAAATCCATCCACAGCAAATCCTCTCAGCATGAATTGGAGCAGAACCTGATGGTGCAATCACAAAAAAGATACTGTCCCTTGCTCCAAGAGAGAGTTGCTCCTACCCATTCCGTTCCCAAATAGCTGTGTTATATTGCCTCTTTCGCTGCGTTTACAAATAGGATGCACAAATGAATGCAGGTGGAATTACAGAGTTTGATTTTTTCGCTCTTACTTCTTTTGTTCCCAGAGAGGTACCAAAAGCCAGATGAAGCGTGGGCAAGGGCCAGGCAAAGATCTCTCAGCAGAGAAGCTGTTCTGGCACGTAGTCCCTGGAGCAGGAACAACGCGAGCAGGCAGGAGGACCGAGCACCGGGCTGGCCACTAAGAAGCCCCGGAGGCATGCAGAACACCTGAGGAAGTGATGCAAGGCTAACCATCAGCCATTCCCAAAAGCCAGTCTTTAGTCTCCGGGAAGCTAATGGCTCCCAGGTGTCTCAGCCAGGGCTTAATTGCTCTGGCACCCAGTTATACTAAACCAAACCTCCTCGAACAGAATTCATGCGGGCTTATGGAGGTTCCTGTTGGGTAGCTAAGTGAATACAAGATAGGCTAAACTTGTCTGAAAGCTGTTCTTGGAGTGTTCGGTGATTGTTATGTTTTCTACAATTTTATCTCCCCTGCTAGTTTGTCAACATCATCCTCATATGATAATAAAGGGGGTTGGGTTTTTTTCTCAAACACTTTATGTGTTATAAATGCAATAATACGAGGATTTGTAGTGATCCAGAATAATGGGGAATGATTGGTACTGCACTGATAATCGATGCCTTTAACTCCACCAGCTGTGACATTCATTCCCTGCCGCTGGAGACAGCAGAACTATGGACAGCAGTCACTCGGGAGCTCTTGTTTGCAGGTGGTGCATATGCAAAGAGTCTGCCATGAATCTGAAAAGGCATCTGAAAAGAAGCACGTTTCAGCCACCCGGCTAGTGAAATGCGCTGTTTGAGCACAGCTGATAAGGTGCAATTCAGCTGCTGTTTGGCTGGCTAAGTAAGCACTGCCTTGCATGGCAATGTCTGATAATGAGGCCCCAACCCGTAGCTCAGAATTCCAGCCCAATTTGCAAGGATAAGAGCGAATTTACAAATTCACTTACGTAAGAGGAAAGAATACAAAATGGATTTTAAAAGCACACAAAATTGATACAAAAGTATATGAACAATGATATGCTTACAGTGTCCTTTTGCTTTACAATCAAAAATTAAATAATTATTTCCAATCCTGTGACCCATCTACCACCATTCTCCCCAAAATGAGAGTGTGGCAAACATTGAGTTGTATAGATCTAAGCAAGTTCTCCTTCTAGATAAGAACAACACTGGAAATGTTTGGCATGGCCTTTCGCCCCTTCTTGAAAAGGTGTCCTTCAGCACTCGCGGGTGGGAGCTGTGCAGGGGCCGTGGCTCCTCACTGCCTGCTCCGCCAGCTCCAGGTCCCCAGCCAGCCTGCACAAGCTTCCAGGGACAGAGTTCAGCAGAGGTCAGCCTCCAGTTGTGCAGGATTCTATTCTGAAGACAGCCTCGACGTTGTCTTGGTTTCCTACTGTAGGATGGCATTCGGAGTGATGAAGCATTAGCCGACTACAGAGCCATTTTGGCCCTTTGGATGCATTTTTCTCAACAGCACTCTAAAAATGCAGAACTGTAGAAGATTGCAGTCTTCTGCTGCAACACTCACCATACAAGAGCCACAAATTTCTGTTTAATTTACCAATTTAATTTACCATACTTTTAAAATACTTCTTGGCATATAAGAAGTGTTTGTTTATATTTGTTTTGAAATTCAGGTACCCATGAAAGCAAATGTCTGAATTTCTATTTTCAGGATGCTTCGTTCATGGAGTTTAGCATAAATCTTGTTCCTTGCAAAGACCCCACGCAGCAAATGTAGTTTTTTGGAGGAGTTTGGTTTGGGTTTTTTTCCCTAGGAGTGGAGGTGGGATGCCTAGGGGGGACACACAGAAAATCTCCTTTAAGTGACACCTTCAAAGCAAGCAGTTAGAGTCTGGTTGCTCATTTCATGTTCAGGGCCCACTGCTAACAGCTCTCTGTATGTGTCCAGGGCACTTGTAGATACTGAGATAAATGCATGCCTGGTGAAAAGTGCTAATTTCAATAGTTACAGTATGCCTGAATTTGAGTCACTATGCCCTTTCAAAATGAGCCTGTTAGGATTACAGGACTGCAGTTAAGCTCAGATATAACAGTTGGCAAGATCAAGGGCCACTGCTGGATCACAATTACAACTGAGAAAAACAAATATACTAATTAGCTGCCAGTCAAACCTATGAAAAGGAATAGCAATTTTAAGTATCAGCTATTTGTAACAGCATGTTCATACTTGGACCTCAGATACCTTAAACAATCTGGAATCTTAGCATAATGATTACTCTAAAAAGGGAGAAAAAGCCCATGTGGATAATGGTTGTTAGGAGACAGTTATGTTTTAAGCAGATGGTAAAAAGTTTCAGTTTGAGGCAAAATATAGATCTCCCTTCTGCTGAATAATTAAAGAAAAACTCCTTCCCCACTATAGCCATTGTAACTGTGTGAGTGAACAGTCTCCCTTTAATAAGGCCTCATGTGTATGAGTTCAAGTCACCTCTTACAATCAGATTTTTTTCCAGGGCTGATATTCACTCTCCTGAACCTCCTCCACAGGACAAATTCTGTTGTGTCTAATCAAGCAGAACTTCCAGTGACAGTAATCAAGGCAGTTTAATCTAGCAGTGCAGCCTCCCTTTATTAGAGAAATCCTGACTCCACTGAAGGCAGTTGAAGTCTTGACATTGACTTGAGCCACGCAGACGTGCCATATGCTGAGTTCTCCCTCTTCAATGAATTGTATCCTTCTGCTGGTTTACACCAGGACAAAGGGTAATTTTCTCAGAAAGAATTCTATTTTCAAGTATTTCCATTCACTGGAAATGTTCAAATACACCTGAACTAAAAAAAATAGATACTGCAACCAGCTCTAATTTCAGGGATAGTATCATAATATTTAGTTTCTTACAATACCAACTGCCATGAGCTATGGCCATTATGTTCTTGCATGTGTTTCATAACAGAAGGAAGGTCTGGGAGCCTAGGAAGACAGAAAAAGAAAGAGAAGGTGAGATCAAAAAGGGATAAAAAATGAGAAGAAAAGGAGGTGGTCAAGAGAGAAAGGCACAAGAGACTATGCCCTAACTTATCACAAGCTGAAAGACACTGATGTGGACAAAGTGGTGGGGCAGGTCATGAAAGGACATTTGAAGCCAGCAGGTTAGTTACAGTTACTGCCTGACAGCAGTGGAGTGGTGAGCAGACCATGAGCTGAGGGGAAAGCAGCCACTTCATACTTTCTCTTAATGGCTGCATTTAGCTGCAGTACTTGTCACAAAGTACTGCGTTTATGCAAGCCCAGCACTAACAGGAACGCAAAGCAGTTGTCAAATTCTATGTGAACTCGGAGATTTAAGACCCAAAAGTTACCTCTGTCTCCACAGGGAGGGAAGGCAAACCCTCAGAACCATGTGCTGCAGACAGAGCAGGGAGCTGCCATTTCAGCAGAGCCTCTATAACACCTTGAATCTCAACCTCTGGCTCTCCCCCGCTGCCAGGGCTTGCATCCCTGTCAGCTACAGCCCTCAGGATCTCAGGGAATCTAGCTATTTTCTGGGAAAAGATGGAACTGTTGATGGGCGATGGAGTGGTGTGGACTGCTTGCATTTCTTTGGAATCCTGAGATCACAACTAAGGGATGTTTCAGTAAAGTTACTGGTTTTTTAAAACAGGGCATTACTGCTTTTCCTCACCAGTAAGGGATGGCTGTGGTAGCTGGAGGGAAGGCACCATTTACAGTGCAAAAACAGAAAAGAAGGCAAGAGCCACAATTGTTCACTCCTGGTGAGTTGGCTGGACTACCTGAATTAGAGCTGTAGCCCAGGCTACTGCACTGAGCTCATGCTCTTGCTACATTAAAGGTTTATAACTAGAGAAAGAGAAGTTAATTCACTCATGTTCATGCAGGGTGGGCAGATGGAAACCAGACCTTTTTCTCCTCTCTCTGCTGCCTCTCAGCTCTGGGGCAAGACTGGAATCCTGGAGGGCATTGCTACCACAGGAGAACAGCCAGTTCACCAGAGCTCACCCTCAGAACAACACCCATCACAGGTTTATGGCAATAAACACTAGTGGGTGAGATGAAGCTTCCATGCTCCCTCTTACATTCACCTTAGCTTCTGCAATTAATGACAAAACATGATTTCACATCATGTTTGGGCATTTCATTCAGTCAGTCCATGCATGCAAATGCCCTTCACCGCAGCAGAAATGGAGTACGGAAATACAAGCATTAAACACACTAAATTTTTAGTATGGCTGTCAGAGTAATGTAAACAGCTCTTCCTATTAGCTCCTGTGATCCAGATCCTGCCTGAAATTAAATCTTAAATCTCCTCTTGGAGATTGCATGCTAGCAGATTTCTTTGTGTAATACTCACAGCTTGCCTTCAAACGTGTGCTGCATAAATAGCTCAGGGAAAGGAAACAAACTCAAAGTCAGACTTGTAAATTATTTGATCATGCTATTCAGTATTTGCCAAATCCCCTCATCTTTCTACGGAAAAAAAAGAGGTTTCCTGATGCCCTACGATCACAGCAAATTCTTTCAAGAGAAATCCCAAAGCTGACAATATGCAGCCCCTTGCAAGACACAGCCAGGAAAACAAAAGACATCTGACACAGACGGCTCTGAAGAGTGCTGCTGTAAACCAGCTGTATCCGTCTTGCAAAAACACTGAGCTATTTCTTATAGGTTGTTTGCCTTCAACTTTCCAACAAGGAGTATCAGCTAATGTAATACTGCTGCAAATCCACAGAAATAAGGCTCTCTTCTTAAAGACAGCGTTTCTAAGCATCAGGTTTTCCTAGGTAGAATGTCTGCAGTACCTTGCCTGGAGGCTCTTGTACCATTCCTGGGATGGGCATGGCCAGCCAGGTCCTACATCCCAGGAATAAACAAACTTGCTGGTTACAAGGTCAATCCAAGTTTTGCTCCAGACCAAACTGCAGGGGCTGGAATTACACTGGGAGCTAATCTGGCCCCTCTGCACTGCACTTTGTGTCTGATTCTGCAATAATCCTGGCTTTTATCATGCAAGCTCACAGCAAGGCTTCTTTGGCTTTACAGGGTTGTCACAGGAAAGAGCTTTACTTACGAAACAAAATTAATATTGAAAATAAAGATTATTTGAATCCTTGCAGTGGCCACAGTTCATGCCTAAGAACACTATTAGTATGAGATCCTCAGTAAAGTGAGCACTGTCTTGAAGGCAATCAGTGTTCACTGATCAGTGATCTCGCTTTAGCAGCATTGACCTTGAGTTTTAAACACAATGGATGACAACAACCAGGTACTTATTTAAAAAGAAATAGCAAGGACCAGCCCAGGACTTCTCCAAAATCAAAAGGCACAGAAACCTCTGAAAATGGCAATGGAGGAAGAAGCCTTTGAAGTGTCACACAAGTGTATGCCATTAAGTAAAATGCCATCTGGACAGTCAAAAACTAAACTAATTATTCTAACAAAAAGAAAATAAATGAAAATTGGAAACATTTAAATTCAAGGCCAGGTAATGAGCTCAGAGATAAGGATTTGTCCATCATCTCTTGGGGCCCAGACAGCTTTTACTGGTGTGTGACAGCACCTTTCCTCAGCTGAATTTGCTGGGGAGCCAGCAAATTTGTCCTTTTGCACTCCAGCCAACTGCATCTTTGACACATGATCTGCCTGAAGAGTGAGTGACAACCTATTTCCAACCTTTTCTCATCTTTCGCATTCGGTACCTTTCTGGCATTTTTGACCCTGCCAAGTATAATGTTGGGTGTGAAATGGGGATCACTTTGCCTTTTCTTGGTGCTGTCTCCAGCTCTAAAGGCCCATTAATTCAGTAGGAACAACAATAACAAACTCAGGTAATAACTTCCAACCAAATATTGCAGACAACATCAACAAGCTTCACGTGAAACTTTCAGCTACAGTGCTAGGGATTGCTGAAGGAGCCTACAGCTAAAAGCTGTTCTTTCTCCATATTGAACTCATGTAGTCTTAAAGAACTGTTTGAAAAGACAAGTGGGGTCTTTTTGTCCATTCTAACTTGCCAAAGTTAGTTAATGTTTCAAAGCGAGAGCTACAATTTCTCAGGATATTTGATTCCTGCCCTTTCTGACCCTAAAAGCACATCCCTCTGGTACTGCTGGACACCTGACAGGCTGCCAAAGCAGAACAGGTGTACGCAGCCTCCACACAAGCACAGACAGCTACACAAAATGCACATCAGCAGAGAATCAGCTGCTTTGATAAAAGAGTGCTTCAAACACTAGGAATTTAGGGAGATAATTACTTTTACTGTCATTGCAAGCATTTCTGGATATTTAAACTAAGCTTGATGAAGTTAAAGGAAGAGCTTCTTGGAAGATACCAGCTCTTATTTCATGTTCGTTACCATCAGAAACTGTAAGAACAAAGGGCTGTAGGTGTGACTACAAAGGAAATGAGTCTTACATTTGTATCCTTTCCACAGAGAAATAACTTTGGAGCCTGCACTAAATAGAGGGGGCATGATGCTCCTTTTTAAGATACTGTGATTAATTTTTTAGCTAAAATTCTTCCCAGGCCCTACTCTATTATGATAGATGAGCATATAAACATGCAATTTATCATTTCATACTGCACTTCTTTCCTTTTGCTGACTCACACCTGATCATGTTTACAAACAGATGTTATACTTTAATTCTCTTGTGACCCATGTTGAGGATGAAGAAGTGACAGCTTGGGAATGTGTTTATTAAGCAATGTGAAACATCTGCTTCTGTCTTTCAACACACACTACATGCTTTACGTATTCATAGGACACACAAGTTTATATCCAATCTACAATTACACTCACCAAGATATTACAACTATTAATGTAATTATGATATAAACCTTAGTGCAGGGAAGGAGCGGTGTCCTTAACCACCAAGGTATTGGGTGCCTGTAGTACCCTGTATGTTTGATGTCTCCAGAGCATGTTTGCATGTCCCAGCATCACAGCCAGCAGATCCCTGGATAGCGGGGACTGTAATAGAAAAGTTCATCACAGAAATGCCACTCACCCATTTTTCACCCCCCGAAGAACCTTGTACCAGGTTCAACCTTGTACCTGGCCTGTGGTCTGGGGCAGCTCCTGCCCTCACCCAGGGTGTGAGGCTGGCACACAACAGGGGTCCGTGAAGCACACAGTAGGACAAGGTGACAACACAGCTCTGCTGCCAAGCAGGTTTGCATGGCCACACTGCTTCCCACACACCTCCTGGAAGGGTTCAGGGCCAGCCAGGGCAGCCCTGCACCTGGGGATAAGCTCCTATTACCTTCCAGGCATTCAAATTGCTGTCCTGTTCCTGGTGCCACTCTAATGAGTGGTTACACAATACCTGCCTGTGGTCTGGCTGTACTCTTCAGAAAACAAACAAAAAACCCCACACAAACACCCCACATTTTTTCTTACACTAAGTTTGACAAGTAGAAATCTAGGGTTAATGCATCTCTGGAGTCTGAGAGTAGGCAAACAAAAGCAACCAAGCAAGAAGTAGCATGGTACAGCCAATAAAAGAGACAAGTTAAAAGCACATATACTAATGATTTCTGACAGTAAAGAAATCCTTTCTTTTCATTCATGAAATAACCTGAATTTAAACTATTTGGGAAGCGACCATCTTCTAATAGACAAATTGCATATTTAGGACTTAAAACAGATTGAAAGTGAAAATTTTGCTAAAATCATTGGGGAATTAAATCCTTGTTTAATTGGCGCTGCATGAGCTGCCAGGAATAATTAATAAGGCTAAATTTAACTGCTCTGGCAGTATTTCCTTTCAGACACAGATCATTTTGGCCAAAGCCCAGGTGATCTAAAGCAGGCCCATCTTTCTGGTGGTGCCAGGGAAGAGCAGAGCTGGAGGAGATGTGATTCCAAAGACCTGCAACCATTTTGTGTTCAATGGCACTGAAAAGCAACTCCTCTGCTATAAGGCGCTGTTTCAGGCTGAAAATTCTTTTCAGTGTGGCTGCAAACCGGTGAAACCAGATGAAACCAAACAGGCAGGTTTCCCATTCTTCTTCTGTGCTTTGGTGTGTGAGCTCTCAAACTCACATGTTCAGCTCAGGAAGGAAAGCAAACCCAGACACGGCACAGGCGAGCGATGGAGGGTTAATGCTGCTTGGGGTATGAGGGAGCGTGGTTTTGTGAGATGTAAGGAGGCAAGTGACCTCTGCAGCCCAGCCTGAAGGCTGGTCTCCCTTAATTTCCTGCCTCTTACAGCCATGCAGGGGAAAGAGCAGAAGAAACAAGTATAAACTTGTTATCACCCTAAATTAATTGTAGCATCCTCCTCCCAGTGCTTTTCCTGTGAGAAGTTCAGGCATCTGGAATAATACTGTTGCATTAAGAAATGAAAAACAAATTGCTGAAGGGCACTGGGATCCAGGCAGTCTAACCCAGTGCCTTCTGCTGGCAAAAACAGCTGCCCCTAAAAATCTGCCCAAGATGCTGCCTTCAATTCTCAAGGTGCAAGGCCTAAATTTGAAGGCAAATCAGGCTCCCAGCAGAACATGATCATGGCAATCCAAATGGCTCAGCAGCAGCTTCAGCACAGCAGCAGCTCAGAAAAAAGTCAGTTCGCTCCACCAGCGATGTGGAGGCGACGACCAACTTGCCAGGACCTAACCTGGATGTTATCTCACTGACTCGTTTTGTATTCTAGTTCATCCCTGTTAGATGGCAACAACCAGCCCTGTCCCATGCACAACCTCAGCTTCTTCTTTCTCTACACATAATGAAAGAGAAATAAAAGAATGACCCATAAAAGCCAATTGAGTGACAGTTGTTGAATAACCGTATTCTCATTAATTACCACACTGTTTATCTGTGGGAAAGAGCACCAGGAGGTTTTATTGTTGTTGTTTTAACACACACCAGTATGCAAAGCTCATACTGGGTGACGCACGCAACTGTTCTTCAAGGTACAGTGAAGAAAATAAATACTAGTAGCAAAGACTTTCTTGCACGAGGTAAGAAAATTTTTATTTTGATCCACAGTGGGAGAAGAAAATGCTGCAGACATAAAGTAGTTGTCCAAGTGTCAAGGGAGCAACCATAGCACAGCAAGATCTCTAAATTATTTCAGCACTCCATATAAGAAATGTTTTAAAAACCAGAACAAACCATCCCTACTCAAAGAGAAAATTTGGTTTTGTGGTTAAGATGAAACTGGAAATTCAAAACACATGTTAATTCCTAGTCTGCATGACATGGGAGTAATTTGAGTCTGTGCGTCCCAGTTCCTCACCTACAAAATAAAGCTAAAAATATTGCCTTTTCTTTTTAAAGGCCCTGCCTTTTAGATTATCAGCCCACAGAGCAGGTATTACATCTTATTTTGTATTAGGTATAGCATTCAGAATGAAGCTGGTATAATCTCAGATGGGCAAGCCTACACTAAAAACTTAAATTTATATGGTAAGATTTTAATTTTAACCTAATTCCACGTCTTGTCATGTCTTACTTGGGATGAACTGACTTAAAGGAAAGACAATAATAGCATCACACCTATGTTTCATGCACTGTAATAACACTTGGAAGAAAAACATACCACAGAAAGTGAACAAGATCTGAAATACGACTGTAAACCTTGCACTAAAACAGCAACAGCTTCAGCTCACCCATACACGCTGTGATTGTGGAGCTGAGCCTTTTACTTTCAGTTGCTCCATCAGTGGCTGCCACTGCCACTGTGTCCTCTCAATCTGCACCCTGCTCCCATCTCCTCACCCACTTCTCACCCCTCACATCTGCACCACCATTCGAACCCAACCTGAGGGAGCTGGAGGGTAGGGTGGGGGGCATGAAGCAGGGGCTGTGGAGGGCAGGGAAGGAGAGCAGCCCTGCACATGGCCCAGCAGAAGCACTGCTTCCCGCCTGCCTCTCCTCAGGAGCATGGGCTCTCTCGGGGGTTACTCTGCTTCACTCCTTGCATCCTTCCAGTGCAGACACATCTGAGTAGAGGATGTCTGACCCCTTTGAGCTGCTGCTCTAAACCCTAGAGCCTACAAGCCCACAGTCCTCCTCCACACCTGGGAATCAGCTCTCAGCCTGTAAATCTGGGGGTTCCACGTGTCGCACATTACTTTGCATGCTTCCAGCCAAGATCCTGCCGAATCAGCATGATCATTTCAAGCACTACTGCCTGGCCTGAAGCAGCCACTCTCAGCTCTGTGGGCAGCTCCCTGCACTTCCCTGAGCCCCAAGTGTCCCCTTGTCCCACAGCAGCATCCATCCCTCCCCACTGAGCCTGCAGAATGCTCCTGCCCTGCACAAACCAGCTGGCCCAGTTCCCTCTGGGCCTGGCTCCCTCCCAGTCCATCTCCCCCCATCCATTCTCAACCACACCCCGAGCCCTCTTCAGACACGCTTTTGTTCTTCAGGCAAATGTAGGCAAAAATCTCTGCCTGCCGCAGCTTCTTCCCTTCCTTCCGTGCAGGCTCTCGGTTGCTCTCTCTTTAGAGGAATACCTGGCTCTACTCCAGCGGGTGTTGCTGGCTAACCCTGGTTTTACTGGGGTTGCCTATGGCAGCCTATGCCATGCCATTGCCAGGGTCTTTGCTTCCCTACAAAACAGTCACTCCTCATGGGCTGAGCCTGAGCAGGCTGCTCGGAGCACATACGATGGTTCCCATTCCCATAAGGGTTAATAGGAAGACTGCTGGTGTTTCCACATCATTTGCAATAGCTGACTCCTGAACTAGCCTGGCGTCTTGAGCTGTTAAATTCCCCATCACCGACTTCTAGGGACAGTCCTCCTTCAAATGATTTGTCTGTTCAGAGCCCCAAGCTGGATCTGAAATCCATTTTTCATATTCAAAATAGGCTAATCAGTGAATTTATAAAAAGAACTGTGGAGGCCTGGATGGCTGGCAGTACACACCGAATAATAATTCGAACAAACACTGCCTGCCTGTGATGATAAAGGATGATTGCACAGCACAGGCAAACACATCCCAAATAGACTGCAGTGCAGTCTGTCTTCATATAGCCCCATGAGTCATGCTGGGTTGGAAAACACTTTATAAATGCTAGTAATGGCAGGCAATAATTTTAATTAGATATGGCCTAATTAAAAAAGAATAGAGGCTTTTATAGTTCATGCTTCCCCAGTGTGTACTAGGGATCCCCACTGGTTGGCAAACAGGAAAAATGTTTGTATTATTTAATAAACACAATGTTATCAGCAGAGTTTTAATGCAGGATTTAATGCATACGCTCTGGCTCACCAGAGTGATTGCTGACTGGCCAGGGTGCAGCCTGGATGGAGGAACACTGCAGGCATTTCACATCTCCAAACAAGATCTCAAAATGTGTCAAAACAATGAAGTACACAGAAGGAACTGGCTCTACCTCCTGGGTGTTTATTAAGCTCTATGTGAGTGTTAAGCAGACTCACTGAGAACAAAAAATTGGCCTAAAACTGCAAAGAAACACCTCAGGTTGATCAGCTTCTCTGCAAGCATAGAGTAATGAGGAGAGAGAAGTGATCCCAGTGGCCTCTGTGCCTGCCCACAGCCCATCCTCCCCAAAGAGGACCAGGCATTCCTGGCTGCTCAGAGCTGGCAAGCACTGCCATACCAGCCCTCAGGCCTCAGCCCTCCACTGCTGAAATGGGAATAGCCACAGAAAGCAGAAATCCAGTGCTCCCATGACCCAACCCACCGGCAGCATGGATTCCTCTCTCATTTTCACATGTCATTGTGTAATGCTTCCACTCTTCTGGGAGAGGAAGCAAAAATACCACAAGAAAAAGCACTTCCTGCAGTATTTCTGAGCTAGTCAAATCCAGGAAATAATGGAAACTACAGTGATGCACAGGCTATAGAGTTTCTTGTGTTCTTTTGCATTTCTGTCATTTCCTGTGCAGGAACATTTGAAGCCATAAGGAAGATAAGCCTGCATATACGTACGTGATAGCATTAGAGTAGTAACTTCTCCCTGCACATCTTTAAAATCATAGAAACCTTTAGTGAGTGATGACTATGCATCATGCTCACTGCATTGCCACAGCCAGGCTGCTCAGTCTGTACCACCTTGGATCCCAGGGATGCTACAGACTAATTGAAGACCATTATTCCTGCTCAGAGGATCCCAGTGAGCCCGTCTCGCAGACCAGCCCAACAAGCTGAAGATCTGCAGTGTCTACCCGAGAGCCTGCTGCTTTGCTATAACCCAAGGACCTCCATGAGTTCAAGCCACCCTCCACATTATCTACTCTTGCATGTGAGAGGGCTGGGGGCTCCCCAGGGCCTAGACATGAGGCCAGGGTCAGGTGTGGCAGGGCTACCATGGGGCAGGGGTTGGCTGGGGCTGCCCGACTCTGGTGTCAGGATTTCTGCTGAAAGCAAATGCTGCTTTTAGCTGTCCAGTATTGATTTGCCTCACTCAAGGTCACCTTAGAAGATGATTTATATTAAGAAAATCAAATTTTTTAAAAAGTCATTGCTAAAAGCAATGCTTGATTTCCAAATTCAGAGCACAGCTGGGCATGTGTCTGAATTACTTAATTCTTATTAAAGGCAGAAGGAAATCTGCCCACTCCATAGCTTTACATTGGAAATATACACAATGAAATTTTTATCCCTCACTATCAAGTTCAGAAAGACTTAAAAGCAAAAGACTGCGTTTTGAAAATTTTGGCTTTTCCCAACCCCAACCTGAAGTTGCTAGCAGCATCTGCTTTGCCCTGGGAAGGAAAAAGGTGTTTTGAAATGCAGTTCTTTCCAAGTATTTTGCCCCAGTTTCATCATTTCCTTCCTCAGTGAAACATGCTTATTCACCTCCTTTTTATTGACAGAGAATCAGATGATACTTAGTCATCCGTTACTCAAGGCTCTGCCCAGATGTCATGCAAGGTGCACAGTTACTCAGCAGTGTAATGTCAGGAATATTTCCCTGTTTCCAAGTTCATTCATGTTTTCTGCCTAATGGATAGCTAGATGCTGTACACATATAAATGTTCTGCATCACTACCTATGAAGGTCTCAAAAACCTTCCACCAAGTTCTTTTCAGGTCTAAGGGTCACTCCTTGTGATCTCTGTGAGGACCCCTTTGAGTGCCAGAGTCCCAGAGGTGAATCCTCACGCCATCCAGGGCAGTGAACTGGCTGCTTCCCTGGCTCACTCCTACCTGCAGGCAGGGTGCAACCAAACCAAAACACAAATGTCACAGGAAGAGGTAAAACTGGAAAAGAGCTAACACGGCAGAGGCCCCGGCTTGCTGTGGCCTGCCTGCATCTGCGTTAGACAACCAGGGCAATTTTCCAAGGAGGGTGTAAATAGTGGGATGATGCTTAAGGCATCTTGACATGGCATTTTCTTGCCCTCATACCGTTAAGCAATGGCTGAACGACCTGGGTAGAAGAGTGAGAATTGGGCCATGAGCAGAAGAGCAGAGGCAGGCGCTGATGTCCCTGTAAACCCCAGGTTCAGCATTCTCCTAAAGCTCCTGAAGGAACTGATTTATACACAGAGATTTTTCTCAAACTCTGTTTTGGAAGTCTGTCCTCTCAGCCAGAGCCTGCCAGCCAGGGCTGTAGTTACACCAGCTTGCCGAATGGTCACCTTCCTTCAGGCTGAAACTGGTGCTTTGCCAGCACTGGGGTCACCAGCTGATCAGGCTGCTCTGTCTCACGGGTGGCTGCAGGACACTGTGCTGGGGATTTACAGCCTCTACCTGTATTTTCACTACAGGAGAACACGAGCAGCACAGCATTTGTGCAAATGCAGCCTGGTTCTGACAGCCAAGGGTCTGTGCAGCCTGTCTGTGCATCCACACGTGAGCTGGACAAGGCTAAGCTTGCAATCTTACATGACTATTCCAAGCATTTCCCTCCAAGAGTTGGTCTGCCATCAGTATGTCTCCTTAGAGGGCTGTGAATCACCAGCCTCTTCCCTCCTTTACTCTCTCGCCTTACCCCACCTCTCCAGGCACTCACGTAACTCCTCGCTCTTGCTGCTCCAGTTTGCCAAACTGCCCCTCTGTTTGTAGGCAGGAGACACCATGCTCATCTCTTGTTACAAAGGGAATAGCAGTTGCAAGGGCAATAACTTGCCAGTCAACCTGCACAGCTCCTCTGACCCACCACACGTACCTTCAAAGTCTGAACTGTCATCGTAAAAAAAATACTGTACTCTTAAAATAGTTTAAAGTATATTTACACCTCAAAAAGTCACTTAAATAATACATTAGTCTGTGATAGCTGCTAATTTTTTGAAGTCTTCACTAATGTACATATTTATGCACATAAAAATGTAATTATATGCTTTATATAGTCGTTTATCCTCTTTTCAGTCCACCATGAGCTGCCAGGGTGCTGTCAGCACTGCGAAGCGCTGACAGCACGCAATGCCTGCTAGCTGCATCCAAGCACTTACAGAATGCACGTGTCAAGTGCTGCACATTTCCTGGTGTCAGCACCATTTGTTCAACACATGACAAACAAAAGGATGGGTTTAGGTTTTCCTGCTGATCTTTTTTTCCAGAGAATGGAGGTGTCTGTTCCTGAATCTATTAAGTGAAATGCAGGTGAAGTGTTAAGATTACCGATATAAAGCAAAGTTGTTACTTCAAACCTACAGCATGAAACCTTCATAATTACATAAGTATAATAAATAGTCCTCTGAATCATCTGTAACTGGGAAGCATCACTGAGATGCTTCTGAGATGCTTCTATCGACACAGCTGGGCCTGGAGCAAGCATTTATTAAAGCTCCTTGATCTGGGCTACTTAGCCATCCTAACTGAGGCTGAGTGTTCCTGCATTTTGTGTTAAAGCCAGCAAGATGAGCTACATACACACACCAGCTGAAGGAGAGATGGGAGATTATGAATCCCCATCCTTGCAAGAATAATTAGAAAAATATATCCCCACTCTCATTTGGTATCACAGTAAGTTTGGCAACTAATTGCCAAGGTTATTTTCAGTGTATTAGGAGCTTCCTCATCACAAAAGTCTTCTTTGGCCTTCAGCTTTGAATTTTGTATTAACCAGTCCTGACTGATCCAAGATGTGTTATACAAGTTTTCTGGAGCCATTAGCATCTAAGTATTTTCACAAAATATTTTCAGCCATCTTTGAGCAAACTAATACAGCAGTACCGACAGGTTCTTCCGTCTCCATGACTGGATTACATAAATTCAATTACACGGTCCAGACAATTTTTTCTGAAGCATTTGCTTTACATCCCCATTCTGTGCATTTCATGTCCTTAACTTTAGGACAATGCTCTGTACTAACTTTGTGGTTTGCTTTTTCCTTCACATATTTAAATAATTAATTTTAAAAATGTATGCAGACATCAAGACCAATCTGCCTCTAATTGAAAATGAGAATGTTGAAGCTCACGAACTGTGCCATTTTAGAATTCTGTAATTACATGATGGGTGGTGGGCAGAAATAAGATACATCCATGTATTAAAATAAAAATGCAGGGTAGCACTTCCTACCCTGTTTTACATTTGATGAAGTTAACCTTTCTTTTTTTTGTCACATATCAATATTCTACCTAAGTCTAATGTATTTTAGGTCCAACTGGATGTTTTTATTCACCCTGCTGTTAAGAGAAGTGGATCCTGATACCAAACTCAGAATTGAATTTATGAGTGCTGCCACTCAAAAGCAATGACCAAGCAGGAGTGCAAGGATATAAGAGTATGGAAACATCAAAACAACTCAGATAAAACTGTGTGCACCCATAGGAAAGCAAAACAGCAGCTTTATACAAACACTGAAATAAGGCCCTCAGTGCCTTCTGTCTCTTGTGATGGTGTATAAATCCTTTCCATTAGAAGGATTTTGCCCTTCCATGATTTGAAATGCTGAAGATGTGTGACACAACAGAAAGAAGGAATTTAACCAAGGTTTAGTAGAATCATGAGGGACAAAGAGTGAGTTTTCCCAATCCTGTACATTTCACAGAGATATCAGTGTTGCTAAGAGTTTTGCTTTGGAAATAATCCAAACCCAAAATTCTGCCAGGAAGTGTGTGCTACCACTGGGAAAGTACATCGGTGTGCAGCAGGGATACAGGCTTGCCAAATCCTCCCCAAAAAGCCAGCTCCAGCTCATGGATGCTGAACCACCTGTGCATTGTGGCATGTGGCTGCCAGATGTGGCCCAATAATCCAGCAGGTACAGTTATGTCAAAATTATCACCATCCTACTAAACATTAGGGGGGAAAAGAAAGCGATAAAATTAATAAATATTTAGGGTCCTCAGAAGACACACTACTGAAACAGGTCTGTGGCTGTCATAGCAGGGCCTGAGAATACTCCCAAGAAGGAAATTAGTCAGTTCCTCCAATCTGCTTGCCTGAAGCAAACGGACAAGGAATGATACTGATATAGAGGAAAAATAGGTCAGTTTTATCTCAGCTATTTTATGCAGCGACTTTCTATGATAAATAAAGATTTCTAGTGAGGCAATTTCAATTTCTGTATAGGACATTATACATTCCACTCATTCATCTACTTTCTAAGATGAAAGACCTGAGTGACTGCACTGGGTTTGATAGAATATTAATTAATGCATAACACTCCAATGTTTAATTTAGCAATGGTCTAACCACACGATAGTCATAAATGCTAAATGATTATTCCCAAGCATGCAAGTTCTTCCTAGAGAAGCCCAAGAAAGCATGGCATTGAAGATTTAAATGTATGAACCCACAGAACAAATTAGGAGAGAAAAGAATTCAAAATACATTTTTTTAAAAAACTGAGAAATCTCAAAACTATATTGCTGTCTACCACTTAGTACATAAGGCTGGGAGAGCTGTGGACAGCAAATGCTTTATCCACAGCAAACACAGTTTCCCTTCCTTCTTAGCAGCTGGCTGAGAGGAACTAAACTTAGCAGGCCTGAGGTGTAGGAAACCAGATAGCACAGTGTATGGCTGGATAGGAAATACAGGGCTCAATGTGTTTGAGGTTAAGATTAAGCCCTGACTTCCTTTGGGTCTATTTTAAACGGTGGCAAATGATGGCATGCTTTCTTACAATAAAATGACAGATGATCAAAGGTCGAGTATGATCTGTATGTCAAGCATTTGTAGAAGGACCTTTCTTAGGGGGACTGTGCAGGAAGCATTTTAACATGGTGTCTCATACTTCCCCTCATCTGTGTTTGTTCAAAACATACCAGTAACTGGGGAAAGCTGGATGAGTGGCTGCAGAGAACTGGCTAAACAGCGTGTGCCTGCACAAGAACAGTTGGGTTTGGACAGAGGGAAGGAAAGACTACCATGGTCCCAGCCATTGCTCAAGTGAGGAAAACAGTAAGGCAGCATTAGCTGTGCTCAGGTGCGACACCTGGGAAACAAAGACACGACATGTTGAGGGCATCTTCCATTCCCCCTTCCAGAGCTAGCCAGAGATCAAAGCAGAAAAAGGGTAAAAAAGAATTTAGAAACCCCGCTTTTTCCAGCTGCCATTTTAAATACAGTTTTGCAACACCTATAGCAAACAGGATGCAAGACTCACTGTGTCATGCTGAATAAAAATGGCATACTTGCTAAATTTGCTAGCATTATGTATTAGCCGTGACTGGTGATGAGGCTGCCAAAGGAGGACTTCACCTTTATGTGAAATTGAAAAACACACAAGAAACACAAAAGTCTTCATCCCAGAAAGTGAGGGGATACCTGAACACCACAGCCATCCCGTCTGTCACAAGGCTCACTTCCTTCCCATCCTCTGTATACCTAGAAATCTGCAGAATAAAAGCCTGTGTTTGAAAATTCCTTTCAATCAAATTTTTCAACTTGCCTCAAGCAATGTTGCAAGAGTCCACAACTCCAGCTCTGACCTGGAGCCTGCTGGCAGCTCTGTAGCTGCCCTTGCCAAATACTTGTCCTATTTCAATAAGGCAAAGGAAGATGTTGTGGCTTATTTTTTGCTAAGAAAGATAACTGGGATCACTTTGCTTCTCTGAAAATCCACAAAACCCAATTTATTAGTTACAGCAAGAGTTGAAAATAAAGGAATTGTTCAGCCCACAATTTCTGAGGATCCTGCTGGCAGCACCTACTCTCATGAAAAATTGGTCATTTTTAAGTGCAGCTGTGCAGACTCTTAAAAAGCAGCACAAAGCCGCTTCCACTGAGATTTGACACTGGCTTAACAGAGCAGGGAGAATTTTTAAGTATAGAATATTAAATATGTATTTGAATCAGAAAAGCCTTTTCTGATGTTAAGTGGGTGGGAAATCAGGAGAGCATTTTATTAAAAAAGCCGTTTTCTCCACACCCTGTCCTTCTGCCTCTGGCAGCACAGCCCATTTCACTGGCTAGCAGGATGTCAGCGGGAGTCATGGGAACTGAAGGGCAGTTTCACAATGCACGCTATGGTCTAAACAGTGAGAGGTGAATACCCTCTTAAATGGCTCTGTGTTGTACAGAGGAACACAGGTACCATTTCCCCGTGACCTTTCTAGGATTTGTTAGCTTCCCAAGTGGTTCTGTGAGCAGTATCAGACTATAGCCAGCTCTGAGCGTGAGTGAAACCCCATGGAGAAGATAGTGGGTACACCCTGTTACAGGCATGCTGTATGTCCCAGTCCTTCCATGAACAGCAGAAGGGAACCACATACTTCTCCTGCTCAGGCAGCTCTTGGCAGGTATCTCCAAGCTCCTACAAACAAGCAGGGAAAGGAGATGCCGGCCACCGTATAGAAGAAAAGAGATATTTTACTGCTCTGAATAAAAGAAACCCATCAGCAACACAACCATTAGGAGAAAAAAATGGCAATAATCTCACCCAGATGCACATGATAATAAACCTAGCCCCTGACTCACACTAGGATGTACAAACCATAGTTTTTGGACTAGTGACTGAACTACCAAAAATCCTGGGATCAAAAAAAAAGATCGAAAACATTCTCATTCAATGTGAAGTATTCTTACTATCAGAACAACAGGAAAAAATAGCCATTGATATTCAATTATTGCTGTTCAATAAGTTTTAAGTTTGGGATTTCAGAAAATCCAGCTTTCCTATTGCTTTTTATAATAAAATAGTGAGGGCCCAGAACTGGACACAGGATTCAAGGCGCAACCTTACCAGTGCTAAGTACAAGGGGAAAGTGTTTAGAAAACACTAAACCATTTTCCAAGTATCCTAATTCCACCTTGTGTCTCTGTCTGAAAGCTTTTGCTAAATTCAAGCTAAAATTACTTATGCTTCCAGTTTCTGTAACCTATTCACTGGCAGATCACCCAGCTCTAATGGGCAATTAACAAATATGAAACAGGGATAACTCAGCAACTCCCCTGAAACAGCTGATAGCTCAGCAAAATATTGAGCTCAGTTCTGGCCCATTCCTCGCACAGATGTCAAAATGCCAAGCAAGAGCAGTTTGGATAAAGGCAGGCTGTGGTGACCAGGAGAAGTTGACACAGGAGGACATGAGAATCTGCTACCTGGCACATCCCTGTTCCACAGCTTGCTGTCTTCCTACATCATGGCAACTATTAACATTTCAGCATACGCACTACAGACCAGCACGAACAGGGAGGCTGCGGGGAGAGAGGACACAAATATCTCAGCCTTCAGGTTTAGAAGATCAGCTGCATTAAGGTATTAATTCTCTCAGCTGTGAAAGAGCCCCCAATAAGAGTAGACAGAAAAGCTGAAACACTGTCGCAGTGAAAGGTATGGAGGTTGGCAGGGCCACATTTCCTCATTCGCTGTACCCACGTTAGCTGACTGCCAGCAAAGGGCATCCATCCCCAGCTTTACCCCAGCAGGGTGTCCCCGTGTGCCTGGGAGCTGCCATTGCTGAGCTTTCCCCACCTCCAAACTGCAGTGTAGGGAATGCAGAGTAGGATTCTCAGGGTAGGAAGGGCTACGACTGAGCCATGTGAGGCCATTGCAGCTGCTGGAGAGGATCCCAGGGCACAAACTCATGCTCCACCTTTGGTGTCAAAGCTATTGCCAAGGCATTTCCCCTTACTGGGACCACTTTCTAGTAGAAGCTTGGAAATTATTTTTCCAGCAGAGGAAGCTGACAAGGTGGAAGCTGAGCTTTGACCCACATATCTATTAAAAATTACATTCTCTATGTTCACTTACATAAACGTTTTTCTAGTATTTAGACCACATTTTTGTTTGTAGGCTTTGTCAAAGCAAAAACTTACCCAGAGCCTTCTGGAGTCACTTAGGATATGATCTCACAGAACACAGAAGGTTTGAGGAAAGTGTGGGGCCTTGCTTAAAAATAATTTATGCTGCTTAAAATAATTTACATACTTTTAAAATATTCACTATATTTAAGCATATCAGACAGAATTCCCATAGTTTCACAAATGCTTCTTGAAGACTGTGATTGCCAACATGGTCTCCACAGAAAGACTTACCATTTTCAGGTGCTCCAGCTTTGATTCAGCACTGAGTGAAACAGCAGTATAAATAATTAATATTGTTCTGTAAAAGCAATGTCCAGATATTACATATATTTTAATCAGGCCTGATGAGAAGCTCAGTATTTTTCTTCTGAACATTCTAAATACAGACCTGGCATGGCTTTTTGGGGGGAAGCACAAGGCAGTTGTAGCCTCCCTTCTAATATTGCACACACCTTGTGTGATGGGACATGGGAAGGTCTGCACCCCTGGGCAGCAGCCATCCTTCAGTATGATAGGTTATAAGCAAAGACATAAACTTTAGATCTGAAAAGGTACTAAAGTATTCAGAAAGGCTACACAGGATAATGGTGAAGGCTTTAATTCACACTGAGCCAGTGTGGCTGGAAGGATAAGCACAAGCATTAAAGCACAGGAGTTCTCTTGCCAGCTCTGCCACTAAGTCCATGCAAATCACTTAATCTTCCTATTTGGTTACCCCTTTGCTAAAAGGGGAATGTTAATATTTATTTACCTTCCAACTCACAGGCATGTTGTGAGGATTAATTAGTTAATAACTGTTAAGTGCTTTGAAGATACAAGTGATTGTGCAAAATACTAAGTATTATTAACTAACATTAGGCTAATGATGCAGATAGGAGTGACAATTTTTTCATTAGCTGTATCAAAGCAGAGCCCAAGATTCAGCACTGAGATGCATGCTAGCTAGTGGAAAACTAACAAGGTTATGAGAAAGAATAAAAAAAATATAGTGAATTTATTTCCACTGGTCCACTGGAACACAAAAAAAACCCCAAAAAACCCAAACCAAACCAAAACAAAAAACCAACCAAACAGCTCTGCCATTCCTGATCTAGCAAAACCCCACCTCTATTAATAACTCAAGACCACATTCTGAAAGCTGTCGCTTTGCACCTCGATTAGTCATTTCCAATATGCAAAGTGTTATGGTTTTGAGTTGGTGGCAATTTCCACTCCTACATCTTGCTCTGCACCTGTGAAAATAATGGCACACAGCTTAAGGCAGGCAAGAATCAAGTGCAACATGCAGGCCTTATATACTAAAATTTCACAGCTAATTTGCTTGGCATTAATTTCTATCAAACTTCTGTGAGAAATCCAGACAGTTCTGATACAACTGAGTGAGAAGGCTGGTTTTGCATTCGGACAGATCTCCTGATCCAAAGGAAGGGAGAGCCTGGGGTTTGTGAGGCCTGGCTGCTCGGGAACAGTGTGCACCTCTGCCTGATGCCACTGTTATAATTCTAGTGAAGAAAGAGGGTAAAGACACAGCCTGGAAAGTTGAGACAGCAACTAAAATAACTTCAGAAGATGCTTCCTCAGAGCAGCTGTCCACATAGCTCCGCTGAGGAAGCCAGGTGCAGCGCCTAGGAGCCATCAGTAGCTTCCACCTGTGGACCTAAATCACTTGCTGCTTATACAAAATGACCACAAATTCCTCAATTTCAATTACAATCAAGCATTTGGTTGATATTTGCAAACAATTTACAATTCAAGTATATAACAATATTTATTTCTGTCTTATTATCTTGTATGATTCTCAATACTGTAGTTCCAGATGCACAAGGAAGCATTTTCTCAACTCTCTTTTTTCACTTCTCCGCCTGAGCTGGCACACATAGTCTTGGTTCTTTCTTTTTTTAATTACTTCAGTGGTAGCAGAGATGGGTAAACACAATGATTTTAGCAGGGAAAGAATATAACACTCCATAGACCTCTTTTTTAGTAAGTCTTCATACAACTGTTCTGGTCCTGGACAAAATTTTAAATTTCTATTATCTCCCAACATCATTGTGCAAAAGAAAGATTATGAGACAGAGTGACACAGAAGTTGAAAAAGCTGAGAAGAGAGAATGATTCCAGTTATCTCCAAAAATTTGCAAAACTATTTTTGAGTGTTACAGAAACACCATAAGCCCTGGTGCTGTGAATGTCTGTTGGCAGACACAAGATTCATTGTGAGGAAAAGATGACCTAAGATACCCACAGACTCCTTTAGACTGAAGATAGCAGCCCTCAGACAGATGGATGATTAAGGAAGCAACACAGCCAGGCTCTGCTGCACTTGTTTGACCCAGTTGAGAGGAAGAAGGTGATTCCTCTACTCTCACTTCCAGATTACAAAGCTCAGAGGCACGTGATTCTCAGAGTTACAGTTTTGACACCAGCATAAGAAGTCTCATTTCTTTCTGCATTACAATGTGCTAAGTCCTTTGGGAATCCCTACGTTGTGCTCAGTTTCCCAGGTACTCTCCTCCTGGGGAGGGTGGGAGAAATGCCTTTGTGAAGCCATCCCCTCAACAACACTTCTGTGAAAAGAGAAGCAGCTGCTGCAACTAAAATAGGTTGGGAGAAGAGTTTCTGCTGAGCCAAGTGAAAGCTCTTGAAGCCTGACATTCAGTTACAAGGCCTTGTACAGAAGGGTGACAAAATGTAATTAACGATTAGGTACATGAAGTTATTGCAAAACTTAAATACAGTAAATATTTTCAATAACTGCATCTCAACACAGGAAACAGAGAGGTTGAATTTCACATTTCAGTGTAAGGCTCGAAGTAGTGGTGACTGTCAAGGATGCTTGGCATTTTAGCAGTCTTTTGATGATCAAGCCATGTTTTCAGATATTTACAACATGACTAAACAGTATTGATTTGCAGTTAAATTTTATGTAACTCAACCCTGAATTTGATCTATTTATCTTAGCAATATGTGGTGATTTTTCCCTTCTAAAATACAGTGAACAACATCTATTTTGCATGTTAAAAATATATCCACTGTGACATCTCTTCCTGCATCTTATTTACTAAGTTTTAACATTAGCTCAAGATTTCTGTTTGACTGCAAACACCAATGTACATTATGAATATACCTACAATCCACTTATAATATTGGAAAGGTTAAAAACATTTAAGCAAGAACAAAGGCCAAGTACTTACTCAAAATATCTTGCCCTCTGGACATACTGCTGTTTAATCAATTTTCACATGGGTTTTACTTTTGCTGCTGAAATTGCTGGTTATTGTTTGACACATAGTGTTGGACTCAAAATACTATAAATCTGAAATGCTAATGTGTTTTCCACTGCATGTGATTCCTACCAATCAAATACAACATCCGCAGTTACTTTTATCTCAAGCCAAGACTAGCAAGGGCAAAACACAGTCTTTTATTGACTTCAGAGCTTCTTCCATTAAATTCCCTGCTTTTCCAACCTCCAAAGCAATCACAGGCTGACAGCACCTTCCTGGATTTTATTTTGCAGTATTATGAGCCCCTCTTCCTTACACAAGGAGCATCAGAGGGGCTGGGATCCTTCTTGAGGCAAGCAGACACATTACTTGCAGGCTGCCTGACAACAGGGGAAATTGCTTTTTCTTTTTGAACCATGCAGTGAAGGGGCAGGCTCAGCCAGTGCAGAAGCTTCTGCAGAGCCTCCGGGAAGAAGAGGAAAAACACTTCATGCTCCTTGCCAAGACGTTTTAGATGCTAAGTGGGGCAGCAGCAAACCTGAACCAAGCAACTAAAGCCCTCACAAGCCAGCCATGTAAACAAGGAAAACAACCCTTCGGGAACAGATTTTTTCAAACAACCCACAGCAAAACGAGCAAATGCACATTGTTACAAATAGCATCTCCTCTTATCATATGTAAACCAGAGATGCTGCTGTTTAAAGGATGAAAAAAATTGGCTCTCGTGAGCACAACATCCAGTGCTTCAAAACCTGCTAAATTACTAGCGCATCTTCTACATTTTGCAACAAAGGTATGCACTCAGCTTCATCACACACAGCTCAAGCGAGCAGATCCAGCACACTTTAAATTATTTTGAGCAGATCTGGCACAGCTTTTTTGCAGTTCAAAAGAAGCTGCCACAGCATCCATGGAAGATCTGCAATCGCTCACTCCAGTGTCCTGGGCACAGAGATGCTGTGAACACAGTACAAAGTCAGCGCAAGCATCTCATAACTCTTGTTGACATTATGACAGCTCCCAAGGCCAACAGCCAAACACTGTAATTCCTACTTGTGTTGCTCACAGGCTAAAGAAACACAGTGTCACTCTGAGGGCAAAGGCATTTTTCCATTTTCTTGCATAGCTGATTTTACATATAAAAGTTAACATTAAACATCTGACTAAAACTGGTCAGAGAACACCATATTTTATCTGGAGAAAAAGAGAGTCGTAGCATCTACCATGGCTAAAATCCAAAGTAACATCAAAGCACTCTTGTATCCAGGGCAGTGGAAAAAGATCCATCAGCATTCAAGACACAAGACTGCCAAAGCTCCTGCCTACTAATTACCATACAGAAAGTTTGTTGTATGGTGCATAAGACCCACACAAGTCCTCATCTCCAGCTCTGAAGAATTAAGAGGGCAATGAGGAATGAGAGTGCTGCTATAGTTAATGAACTAAATACTAATAATTTTAATACTATTTTGTTGTTTCATCACATAGCAGCTAAGCACTTTGGAAAATGAGATATAAGTGGATATGTAATGCTACAGCGATAGCTGCTTACGGCAGGGTCATTAGATAAATACAAACACTGTTACAACAGCTGTATTCAATTTTTTTATGTACAGAGGTTATTAATAAGTAAGATTCAACAGTGATAATAATCCTTGAAAACAAATTAACTGGTTGATTTTCTTCTTACTGAATCCGCATATTTCTCATTTGTTCTGGCTGGCAGCATAGCAACCTATTAGTTAAGAGTGGCTTGTTTGCTTTGTCAGAGCTCTTGTCCAGATGTCTAAACACATATATCATTACATAAATTACAAGTTTAAAATCAAAGTCTTTCTTAACATCAGAGTGTAAATTCATAGAATATGGGGCATGGGGTGGTGGCAGTGTTGGTTTTTTGGGAGTTTTGTTTGGCTGGCTGTGTTTTTGGGGTTTTGAGGTTTTTTTGCTTGACTTGAAATAAAATGTTACATAAAGGAGACAGACATTCAAACACTGAAAATCCACATCAACATGCTGAGTTTATTACAGAACATCTCGCTGGAAATTATCGGGTACTAATCTTTTAATACTGCAGCTGATCCTTGGTCAACCTGTTACAAGAGCAAATTGCCATTCCCAGCTGTGCCACACTATAAGAGGATAAACATCAGAGTGGCCCTTAGGAACAACCTATTTCAAGAATATCTCCTCAATCTTTTACAGCTAATCAGAGCGACATTAACAGAAGGAAAGCTGCCAGAAGGGAACGTATGTAAATATCAACCCAATTGGATGCAATAAGGCACTGACTGCATTTTTTTCTTTAAATGTAGTAAGATATTGAAAACTCACTATTACAAGACTGCAGAATTAAGACTCAGGGATCTAACACACAAAAAATGTGGGCCTAAGTACTTTGGAGAGTCTCTTGTCTCTCATTGCAATAAAGCCACAGTGGAGTTCGGGGGGGGTTTTACCTTAGTGCTCAGCCTATTTCAAGGAAAACTTGGTGGACTCCCACACCAGAAGTTGCAGCCAACCAGAGCATGACATACATTTGGGAACCTAAATATCTCTGGATATTACCAGCTGCTACATAAGATAAATTTCCACTGAAACAAATTGTGCTCAGCACTTTTTCATGCTCAGCAGCTTTTTATCCCACAAATGCATTTTCTCTTTCAGTTTCTACAACTTTCATTTTCATTTGCACTTACTCTACCTTGTGCTTCCTTCACAATTTCAAGATGACTGCTCTAAGTCATGACTGAACAAGAACCCGCTCTTCACTCACAGAAAGTCTTGTCTAAAAAAAGGCTGTCAGCATCTGTAAGCTTTTTAAGGCAGAAATACTTATTTACTGTTTGCACAACATCTAAAGCTATGGGACCACCAACCTATCTAAGATCTTTGGCCACTACTGCTGCATTAACATCACATAATGACTTTAAAATCCTTTTGCTTTCTGTTGCATATGGAAAAGTGTATTCATATTAATTGTCAAATGTCAGATGACTAAACATCACTTCTTTTTATCATCCCCACCCCATTTCAAGATGACAGTATACAGTAACTGCAGAATCACACTGTTTATTTAATATACTACAAGATGGTAAATAACCTCCTTCACCTCCCAAAACATTTATGAGGATAAACAAAGGCTTCTGGAGAAAACTATTTTACTGTTGTCTTTCCAATAATTCCAGAAATATGGACTAGACAATTTTTAATGCTGATAAAACCTAGCATATGGGCAGGGCCAGGCTCTGTGAAAGCCATCCTGATGCTTCTATGCTCTAACCCACTCTTCTGGGTCAAAATGTCAGAGGAAGGAAAAGATATTTCCCCACAAATAACCACCCTCCAAGGCAGCACCCATCCCATGGTGTGGGCAGGAAGGGCTGTGTTCCCTGCCTGCTCCCCCCCCATCACAAACAGTTCAGCCGCATCCACACAGCGTGACCCAGGCTGGTGAGCAGCTGACTCTCTAACTACTGCTCTTGAGTGTGAATTGCTATCTCTCTGGTCTTGCTTTACATAGTGTTAGTACTCACACTATCGGTTCCTGCTGGAATTACAGCCTGAAAACAAGGAGAGTGGAGGGAGACAAAATGGCTTGACAGTTGACTACTGAAAACTGGGGAGTGGTGTTAATCATTGAAAATATGAGAGTACATGAGAACTGCTAATAAAACAGGCAGCTGAATATAATTTATCCATGTTTCCATTACTTATGGCAGAGCTAGCTTTAAAAGCTGGCACTAAAGAACAGTTCTCCTTAGCAGTTTTATAAGCTCTTCCTTTGCACATGTGCCTGCTACAGCACAGACCAAAGGGCTTCACCTCTCAGGATGGACAGGTATTATATGCTTTTTTTTCACTCCTCACTCTCTAACTCCTTCAACAAAATGGTAGATTCATCTTCGACCTTCTACCTGCATGGGGAATATTTAGCCAACCCTCATAAAATGAGTCCAGTTTGAAAGCAGCCAGCATTACAAAATAATTTGAGCCATGCAGACAGCCCTTCACATCAAAACCGTGTGTCCTTCTGCTGATGCTGCCAGAATCACCGGAAAGGCCTCTCCAAACCCACAGAAATTACTTCCCTTTCATGCCAGTGCTTCTCCGTGTGCAGGAGGAAGGATGGTCTTGTGGCTCACAGAGACTTGGCTGTCAGCATGTGTGACTTCTATTCCTGGTGGTCATCAACTTCTCTTGTGACTTTGGGAGAGTTATCAAACTTCTCCACCCACCAAAATGTCTGTCTGCTATACAACACAACAATTCAATTTTGGCCTTTAATGGAAATACGTAAGGAAAATTTAATGCCTTGGCGTAACAGGAAGCAGTGTAAGAGTTAAAAATATTGTTATTTTCATGGTGCTATTATCTACTGGCATTTCAGTTCTCCCTGAGTAAAAATTTCACCAGATGTATAGTGTCTTTATCTCTGAATATTGTCTCTACAGTGTCAAGACCCAGAGAGGTACTTATTTAAATATACCTACTTTTCTGCACATGAGGGAGGAATGCGGCAAGTACAACCAAATAAAGCATATCTTGAACTCACTCCCACTTCACCTTCATAGTTACACTAATTTTCAAGAATAAAGACAGCAATGCTGTTTATATGTATTTCTTGTAAATCATTCCCCAGGCAACTGCTATCAGATCAGTATTCCACATCAAACAGTTACTGAAAGTTTTCAATGTCTGCCTCATTTAATTGTAATTAGATGTATTTCCAGACCCCACCAGCACAGTGCAGTGTAATAGGTGTCCACCTGAGTGAAACAACTCACATGGCTCAAAGGAAGGAGCAGCTATATTGGCACACATCCTTTTACTCCTAATTCCCAGTGATAACATGGATTTTGACACAAAACCAAACAGTGTGCAGGACCTTTGTGATGCTGCTCTCCTGAAAAGCTGGCTGGAAAGATGACACACAAGGAGGTGGCACACTGGACACATTTTAAAATATTTTCTGCAGGTTAGAAACAATTCTTTTCAAAAAAGTCTGAATTCCACAAATAGACAGAGGCATCAGGGAGGCTTCCACTGACAGACTTCAAACACTATATATTTGATATAAAGCTGAAGGCAGCTGCTTTTTGAACCAGGTGTAAATCAATTTCTTCAATCTTGACATAAAAGAAAAAAATGTTACCTTATGTAAATAACCAGGCAACCTTGAACTGGAACTTGCAATTAATGTCAGAGCTCATGTTTTCATCCTGACTCAACAAAACAAATTTCAGGTGGCTCATCTGAACACGGAGGCTGAAATAAACTCAGTCTGACCACAGAGGTAAAAAAAAAAAGTTAGAGATATAATTTCTTTTCCTTACATCATACATTTTTCTCTTCAGGTCCGGGGCTGCCCAGCTTAAGGGCTGCTATAACAATATAAGTGATGTCATCCCAGGGAATTTTTTTCATCAAAAATACTGTATCAATGACCATTATCTATGGCTTGCCACTCAGTTTTAAAAACAGTTTGCATTAAATTAATCTACTGAGCACTGGATTACAGGTGTCTTTTCACATTTTAATTTCTCGGATAGAAGCAAAGTGAAATTGCCATCTAAAACATTCTGCTGCTTTGTATTATTCACAACTTTCTTCCGAAATGATTCCAGATCTGTTGCAGAAATAGTAATTCTGGGTTTGTTCATGGAGATCCTGTGCAGAAGTTTTGCTCCTGCAAGGCCACTGTGCACAGAATTATCTGGAAATGCTTTGTGCACTGTGAGTATGCTGGGTGTGCAGGAGGAGGTCAATAGGTTTTGTGCTCCACACTACCATCACTAAATATTGATGCAATTAGGGTACATCTCCAGCCATGAATCAGCTACTCAAGTCTGCTTCTCTAAAATTGTAACACAGTTACAACATTGTTTTGTTGGTTAGTATTTCCTAAGCAAGAGTCAAGTGGGCACACAGTTTTTTGTTCTCCTTTCATGCTATGATTGGAATGGCAAATCCTGTCGTTTGACTGAAAATATGGATTATGTAAAAATGAAGTTCTTTCTCACCCAAACTGGTACTAACAGCACTGCTTTCAAGCTAGTCACTCCCTCCAGTGAAAACTGGTTTGTTCAGAACCCATTTGATAATTTTCCTGTAGCATCTTTGTCAGAAGAGCCAGCTCTGTGCAGAAAAAAATTATGGAAGCTCTTAATGGGATGAAGCTGTTAATTTTCATTGTCTTAGCTCCCAGAAGCTCCAAGATCCAACATGGAGACTACAAGAGAAACTTAGCTTTCAGAACTGATTTCAGTGCAGCAGTATGAGCTACCATCACTAATGAAAGAGTAGAGTTGTTTTCATTACACAGTTTGAGATGTTACAGGGACCTTCCTTTTGTGGAGATCAAGTTGAAAATCAGAACCAGTAGCAATTAATCTTTTTCCTCCACATGCATTAAATTCCTTGTCAACGACACTTGTTTTTCTCAAATCCTCATTCCAGAGGGTCACACATACTACACAGAGCATGAACATACAAAGCTGCTGCACGTGTCTTTATCCCACCCAAACTGTAGGCTCATTAGTACTGTCCTGAGGGAAACAGTTCTATTTTTATCATTTGTCCAGCTATTTTTCATCATTTGAAAAACTTCCCAAGAAATGTCACAATCTCCTGCTGTTTATTGATTAAATTAACTGATTATCAAATACAGTATTTAAAGTGTGATCAAACGGGGTTGTTCAAGCTCCTCCTCTTTACCTCCCCACTACAGCTAATAAACCCAACAAATTAAAATGCACAAACTCAATTATTGTGAACAGAAATGGACAATAAATTCTCCTACTTTACAGCCAGCTAAGGAAAAATGAAAACAAAATATTCCCCCTCTTACAAAGATACAGTGTAGTCACAAGAGTATAGCAAGGAAGGAGAAGTTTGTCGGCCAGACATTGCTAAGGAGTGTGTCCAAATAATTAGGTGTAAGGAGCACATTTGAATACAGTCTGAGAACACTCTGATTTTTTGCTTGAAGTTCTCAATAACTAAAAATTACATTAATTAACACCTGAGGGAATATTCATGCATTTTTCATACGCAAAAACAATCTGCATGCAAATGCCATCCAGGCTCTCCCCAAGTGACTCAATCTGACTAGAGCCAGTCTAAAGAAAGGACTTTTCAGCCCTTGGACTCACTCCCAGAGAGAGCACACTGCAGGCACGAGGGAAAAGGAGTTTTAGTTGGCTTAGGTTACATTGATTCATGAGGCCAGTGCCTACTGAAGGACAAACCAGCTGCTGAACACATTCTGCTTTAGTGTAACATCTTTTCCCAAGGTCCCTAGTAAGTTTCAGAAAAAGGTGAATAAAAATTGCCTGTTTCACTAGAAAGGGAAAACATCTGACATGTTCTTAGAAAATAAGCTGTGAGAAATTATCAGGAGATAAGCAGTTTAAATAAAAACATTGAAATGTCTGTACGTACACAGATACAAGAGAAAGGCAGCTTTATCCTCTCAGCTTTGATATCTGCTGGCAGATGTTAATTTTCTGTCTCTTAAAATGAGCACTTTTGAAAGGAGATTGCCTATAGAACCAAACAGAAATTAAGTATAAGGTGTTAGTCAAAATGCCCCACATTTTTACATCTCTTGTTCATGTCTCCATCACACAGTTCTTATTTTTCTACTAGGACTTTAAGACTTTACACTTTCTATTTAGCTACTGATATACAACTGCAATCTGAGGTTCAACAACGTGAGCTATGAGTTTAATCATGAGCACTGTGTATTTCCTCACTTTGACAGTTTAAGACAACTTAATGAAATATTTATTACTGATTTAAACTCTTAAAGCTGAACTGCATTTACGTCTTAATTCTATAATCATCTGGTGACGCATCAAAATATGCAATCCCTAAAAATGGAAAAAACCTCCAAAACACTCTCTGACAGATCAATAGCTTTAAAGGTATAACTGACAAAAAGTAAAATCCCCTTACAAACTGTTTTTCTTATTTTGTACTGAATTGATCACTATGTCCATTAAGCACCGATCCCTTCTGATAAGATCCCAAATACATGCAGAACACTTCAATCCCATATATGCGACTTCACAAATGCCTCAAAAAACATGGGAGAGTGGGTAGCTGCCTATTGTAGCAGCCTGCAATGGGGGACAAAGTGCTTCAAGAATACAAGTTAATAACTTTTATTCCCACACTGGCTACTGAAACCTCTAAGAAGGTCCTTGAACTTCAACCTCTGGAAAACAGTGCTAACTGTGAGGAAGCAGCTCATGCTCTAGACCTATTCCAATCCTAATGTCCTGCTGAGGCTCTGGGACAGCGCTCCTGAGGAAAGTTTGGTGCATGGAGGAATTCTTTTTCCATGACATCCTCTCCCTGAGGAGGCGCTTGAATGATTTCCATACAAGCAGTTAAAAGCCATCAAGTCACTAAGAACTTCAAAACTAATGCTCACTTAGTGAGGACATGAGAGGTAGCTTCCCCCTTCTGCAAAGCACCTTATGGAGAGAACCACAGAAAGGCTTTTGTTGAATTTGGGTCAGTTTTGAAGTAAGGCCCATTCTCAACAAGTGCATTTATACTTCAAGTATGAATAAGATATACTGGAAAGTTAAATAAAGAGCCTGTAATTTCCAGTTTCAAGTAGTTCCACAGAAGAATAACAACTTTTCGGGATAGCGACAGATGCTTTGAGCATTGGCTTTTTACCACCCAGCTTTCATGGCGAACTCCAGCCCTTGTATCTTTACATGGAGTAAACCACCTGAAAGTCAACTTCTGGCATCTGGGAAACTTCGGGGATCTTAGATGCCAATTGACTTGTTTCTTGTAGTGCAATGGGAAATTAAAGCAGATGAACATACAGAATGACTAAAGAGCATTAATGCAACTAGCAAGAATGAAACATCCTATTATTTGTTGAAAGTTTCTCATGAGAAATTACTATGGTCAGACGGAACATCAGATTTCAGCCTGGAATGCTCATTTGAGCCTTTGCATTTGCCTACATACTTCACTTAGGCTCAAGACTGTTTACCTCAGGCATTCCAGGTGCTCAAACTCCAGCAAAAAAATGGCAATAGAATCAAGATTCTGAGGATGAAATAGGCTGTCCTGCTGACTGCTAAAAGACGATCAAAACCCTTTTGTCTTTGTATTGCAGTCCTAAGTGACCTACAGCAGTAAAGGACTGTCTGTGATACATGTTGCCATAGATTTGATTGATTCTATTTTTAATTAGTGTCTCAAGCAATAGGAATCCCTTGGGGAGATTTCTGCGCTGTCAGGAAAAAATTGGTGACCTTCAGACTCGGGTTTCATTGCTCACTTCGATCCCTCACTCCCTCCCCTCATGCCCACCTCCCACCTCGGCGGTGCAGCCCTCTGCACGCCCAGAGCCTGACGACGGCAGAGAACCGCGGAGTGAGACATGTCGCGACTCCAGTCCTGCCTGCGGATCACTCACGATCAGCTTCCCACCCCGCTTCCCACCCAGCTTCCCACCCCGCTTCCCATCCCCATCCCATCCTCCCCAACCCTTCCATGAGGGCGTTGGGTCGGACGGCGGCGGCGGGTGCGCCCCCTGCGGGGCCGCGCGGGAGCTCCAGCCAGCGCCGGGCAGGGCAAAAACCGAGAGAAAAACAAGGAAAAAAACAAGGAAAAGGAGCCGAGAAGCGGCTGCTGCCAGTGCTGCCCTTCCCGCCCCAGCACTGCCTGGCTCCTGCATGGAAAGCCCGGCGCAAAACCCGAATAGTATTATTTGCAGTTCAGGGAGCACAAGACCCCCTCAATCCACGTGTATTCTCCAACAGCCGAGAGTATTCCCAGTGAGAGAAGGCAGTTAAAACACTGGGCCTTGTAGTTTGGCACTTTTCTTCTTCTTTAAAACCAGAATTTACCACTGCAGCTCAGTGGGGTCTCAGTGCTCTCCGAGAGAAAGAGATACACTCTTTACTGGCAGTGTTAGAGATTGCTGTATTAGGGTGCGAAACACTACTGCCAATTAAAAATAAACTAGGAGAAAAGGCTAAAAACAATAATCAAGCAGGAAGCCAAATTTCTTTTTAGAGATGAAAGACTATCTGTAAGATTAGTATGAATTTATCCCAGCAGGCAGCTTTGGCAATCAACTTTTTTTAGAATATGATTGCTTTCCTGCTTCCATTAGGTTTCTTCTCACATTGTGGTATCATCTTAATCATCAAACCAACAGAAAAATCCCTGCCAATAAAGTGCACGATACTTTAACAAGCACTGCTGTAGGCCAAGGGCTCAATCTTTAATCAGAGTATTGTTTGTATCATAGCACAACCCGAGGCTACACACTGAACTGTCACAGCATGATGTTAGTCCCAGGGAGCTTAACACCTACAAGACAAGAAAACACCAGGACCAGAGATGCTGAGAAAGGACGTACAGAAGATCAGTAGTAGAACTGAGATGAAAATCCCCATCTGCAAGGCACTCTTATCTACAGGATTACACTGTTTCCCATCAAAATGTCATACTGTGGAAATGATGAGTGCCATTAGACTACAGCCCAGCAAATGCCTCACAGCAAGATACGGACATTGAGTACAAGTCTGCAGGAAAAAGAGAGAATACTGAGTAAAACTTTATCCCTTTTTTCTCTAAGATAGAGAAGGCAACTGGAAAAGCAAACTAAAATCAGATACTCCTTAAGGGACCAGTGAGCAATATTTGATGCCTAAGCCAAGTTAACTTCAAGGGGATGGCAGTGTCGTGACTGATTCAGAAGTGCTCCTACTCCAGCTCCAATTTCCTGTGGAGAAATGCAACACCACACTCTCATCTTTTTTTCTGTTGCACAGCATCTGCCAAACTCTGGCTGATTGGCAAAAGAAAAATTAAACATTTATGCGGCAGATGGATCAGATGTGTGCACTGTCACTCATTCATTAGTACAGACATTTAATGAGGATAGGTAACATATTGCTGCCACCCCAGAGACAGAAGGCTTTGTATGAGCAAGTCATGGAGTTTTGAGGAGTCCAGGAGTTTTCCGCCCACACAGCACAACCTTTTCCTAACCCATAAAGAGTAATTTCAGTACTTCTGTTATGAATGAGATAACTGTGGTGATGGATGAGTCAGAATTTTATATCCTTCCTCATCACCACTAAAATTTGCAATTATATCTCAATCCTTCTTACCTACTGAAACTTTTGCAAATCTGTCCAGCTAGTGAGAAATAAGATGCAACAAACTTGGAATTCTAAAAAGGAACAACAACAAAAGGAATTCTAAAATGTAGTTCTTTCCTGTATACTGCAAGCAATCTTTTAGCTGACAGTAAAAACCTTTACATTTGAGATAGATACAGAATCTGATTTGCTAGCTTTAGTATTTATTGTGCAAAGGTGACACTTTTCACATGCATCTGTTTTCAGAAGGATGGCTTCAGAGCTACTGACAGGATTGAGACAGTAATCTGTACCACCAAGATTACTCAGAAATCCTATTTGTAAACCAAGTCCTATTAAAACACCCCAGCCTCTGAACGTCTCCTTTAGTCAATTATTGCCCGGCCCCAACGATTTGAAAGGCTTGCTTAGGTTTTTTTGTGCTGGGAGGAATGACTGTGACAGATACAGGCACATGCTGAAGCAATTTAATGAAGCTAATTGGCCTGAAATTATCAGAGGAGGCCATAAACCTAAGAGCGTGGACTTAAAAATCCATGAAGCTATGCTATGTTAACCTAGTAGGGCTAGATGGAGCAAACATACACAAATCCCCAGTAAAAGTGGTATCAATGCAATGAATGGAACTGCTGGAAGATGCAGAGGCTGTTGCATCTACACAGGAAGCCAGTTAAAGTTAAGGAATATGTTTAATTAGGGAAAGCAAAATGGCCCCATTACCAAACTGCATCACACATGGTACCGAGGCAGGGGGAAGGCTGCAGGGACATGCCATCACAGAGACCCACTGCTAGGGCCAACAGCAATTCAATAGTTCCCTTCCAACAGATTCCATGGTTCTGTGATAAAAACCTGGCTTAGCTGGGCTTATCCCGCAGTTATAAACTGCTTTTCCTTTGCTGTGAAGATAACTGCAAGGAAGGAACTCGAAGGCTGAGCCTGAGCAGCCTTCCCCCTCACAAATGGGTGCTACAACATGACAGTAGATGGCACTGCTCGAATGCAGACGGGCTGGTAAGGCTCGATGAAGAGAGAGTTCATGCACCACAAGTTTGTAACAATTAAAACCCATGGCGTTTGCTTTAGGGAGAGTGTAAGTGCTTCCACATCAGAGCCTCAGCAAGAGCTACAGTCCAGGGCAAATACGTTAAGAAAAGGCTTGAGTTTAAAATGGCAGGAGAAGCCATGCAAAAACTCATCTACTGTACTCCCACCTTGCAAGTGAATGGCTTTTACCAACACCTACTTAAGGGGATGGGCACTAGATACTCCAGTTCACATGAGCCTAGAGGGGACAAACCATCCTGGATTTTAGCGTGAGTACCACTGACACATTATTTAAGAGAGTCTACTTCTCAATCTCCTACTTTCAGCTTGCAGGGGAAAGCTCTGCAGGGACAGGAGTTTCAGGGCTCCACGAGTGTTCAAGTAAAAGGCCATTCTGGAAGCTGTTCCAGCTACTGCACAAAGGAGATGCACAAACTTGGTGCAGAGAAGAAAAGGTTTTATACCGGTATATACATAAATATATGTAAATGCATATGTGTATACATGTGTATACACACTGTGGGTGTTCTCTAATATTATACAGTACAAAACAGACTTCTCTGTTAGCCCTTTAGCAAAGTAGATGCAAGAGTTTAGGTGCATAATACTGAAGCATTTATTTAGTTGCCAAAATACGGACAATTTTTACCCTGGACAAATCCTGACCAAAAATATAGTATTTCTAGACATTTTCAGACACCAAGAGGGCTTAGAAGCTAGACCTATGTTATACAGCAAGACTGTCAATATTCCAAAATCACTCTGTGTTAAGTATCCAGTTCTTATCAATTATGTTCTCCAAAACATACAGTTTAGGATCAGTATCTTGCTTTAATTTAAGTCCTAAAAGCCGTTCCCAAGACAACTCTGACATCAGAAGGGGGAAGCATTTAAAAACCACACTTCCTTACACAGCAAATAGCCTGCAGGTTAAGACATCCTTGATATTTTAGAACTTTACATGTGGTAATATCAGATACTGCAACACACTTCTTGCTGTACCTTATCCAACCATTAAATATCAGAAAGACATGAAGAGAAAGCTGCCAATACATTCTGCACATACCAGCAAGTGCAGCCAGCTCAGAGGTGTGAAGCAAGGCAGGAAGGGACAGAAGTCACCACAGCCTGGGCCTCTGAAGGCTAATTTGGGCACCAGGCAGGCCCACACCCAGTCTCACCTGGGAGTGCTGGGCACCAGGCATTCTTTAGCAGAAGGGAAAGCTGCCAAGGGAGTTTCAGCAGACAGAGTTCACCTTTCCACTGGCAGGTGTGCCAGGCACCTTGGGCCCAGGCTGCTGCCACTGTAAGAAATGCCACTGCTGCAGCAGGCATATCCTGCCAGGAAGCCCAGCACAGTCAAGAGGGAAAGATGCGCTATTTTAGGTTTCATGCCATTTCTGCAGTGTTTTCCAGTGTTAATGGTACCGAATAGCTGTCACACCCCACATACATCTTAAAGAGAAAACAAACAAGCTTTCCCTTTCCCTTCTGGGCTCTTCTTGCAAAGCATTTCCAGTTAAAAGCATTCTTGCCTCAAGTCAAATTGAATGTCAAATTGTTCACTTAGTCAGGAATCATACACTGCACATCTACCTCTTCCATTACTTAAAAGAAAACTTCTAAATCTTATGTTACGATAACTGTATTTGCAGCAATCAGAGACAAGAAAAGCCTCCCTAATTTGTTTACTATTATCTTTAACATTTGAAGGACTGGTGTGAAAAACTCAAAAGGAATTGTCAGAGCTGGCTGCTAACAAGCATTTAGTAGCATAGCCATGCTACACATGCAGAGTAAATTAAGTCAATTACCTTGAAAAGATTTTATATTGATCCTTTGACTAACCAGTAAGATTAACAACAAAGCAAGATCAGCAGTAAAAGCAGCAAGTATGTTCATCCCTGATTATTAAGAGTTCTGTCACACAACATACACAGAAGCAAATCATTGTGTAATACTGTTCAATGAATGAGCAAAACCACTAAACATGTAGTGTTCCATTAAGCAATGAAACAAGAGTTTTAAACAGGATGACAACCACCTTACCTCAAACTATGTTTTCAAGTATCAGTGTAATAGCAAAGGATAGTCTAGTCTGAAACTTATTTTTAGATCAATTGCCTCCATTTTTTACATTGAGTATTATGCATATGATGCAATAAAGAAGTGTCATCTACGAGATCATGAAAAAAACACATCAGCACACTCCAGCCAGGTAAGGAAACAAAGATTTATTAGAAACTGGTAGTTTTATAGAGCTAGAAAGGTAAACATACATTTAAGAGACAAAGAATACACAATTGAACACAGTCATCATCAAGGCACATAATGAAAAATCAAATCTGAAACAGCTCGTCTTTTCAACATTTGAAAAGGTCACCGTAATTTCAATACTCATAATGGCACTTGCACACTATAAACAAAATGGAACAAATCAAGAAGATAGAAACTGCTAAAGTCATCTTTACATCACACACACAGTACATTTGCTCATTGGTCACAGTCAAAATTATCAGCAACTGATCTCACAAATCCCACAAAGGTACAAGAATATTGGCAAAAGCAAGAAACAGTCAGATCAGAAAGGCATTATACATATAAATTATTTGGATAGAATGACTTTTTGGGTTTGGTTTTTTTTTTTAAAAAGTGCAAAGTCCAACGTTTCCCTAAAGGGAAGGCCAAAATACAGCTAAAGCTGCCATTTTCTGAAATCTGATAAAACAACATTTTATAATACAGATTTTATGGAGTTATTATGTATCAGTTTATGGAGAACAAACACCAGCCATGGAAGCACTGAACACAAATTTAGTAATTGCTGTTTGAAAAATATGGCCCAAAGCATATGCAGAACAAGGGAGATTCAGGCAGTTATTTTTGCTTGCTTGCTTATTTGTCTACTTAAAAAAAACAAAACAAAAAAACCAAAAAAAAAAAATGCACCCCTCCCACCTCCCCCACCCTCCCCAAAAGAAAGAATTAAAAAGAGGACCCTTAATGACCTTAACAGAATAAAGTTCTTCCTTCAGTAATCCAATTTCAAGAAGTGGTCTAAGAGCAGTTGCTTTTAGAAGGTCAAGGTAAGTATAATCTCGAATTTACCAAGATTAAGACACTACACATTACAGAAAGAAGAAAAAGCCTAACAAATTACTTTGGTAATAATTGTTAATCTATTTCAGTGTTCAGGCCTGAAGGCAACTGTGTGCCCCTCCACACACACACACAAAAAAAGGAAGTCACTTTGGAAGGACTTGTACATGGAAATACTTAACTTTCTGCATTGAGGAAGTGCTGCTTTGTTTTTTGAGGAGGAGCTGTTTCTCAAGCACTAACAAGTCCATGTGCATGCTTTGCTTGCTATATTAACATCAATCTGATGGGCACCTGAGGTCAGCACTGCCACTTGGTCACTTGGACAAAACACTTCAGTACTTTATTATCCCAATTTCACAGTCACAGCCAGCATGCACGGAAGACTGATCTCACGTGACAAACCTGTAAAAAACCTTTACATAATAATGCAATCCTCTACTGGCTGAAAGCACATAGTGGACTGTAGCCCTCTGAATAAGGGAAAGAACGGAGAGGCCAAAAGAGAAGCACTCCTCTTCCCAAGACAGCTATGAAGAGCTCTGCTATTGGCTGTACTACAATTACTACCAGCTTAATACTGGATCCTCCACCTTTTTTTTAATTAGCAACTTGCACTTGTACAGAACAAATCTAAAATACAAGCTTTTTCTGTTCCTTTGTATTATGAGCCTATAAAACATGCAGCTGTAACCCAAATTTTGCCATGGTTAATGGTGCTGATATTTACAAGTGCAATGAGAAGCAGGTCCAGTGAAGCAAGTTACCAAAATTGCTGATTGTATTACAAAAATACCATGTAAATCCATCTGAGGTATTGCGATACCGTGGAACAGCAGTTTCTCAGGCTCTTTAAATAACGAAAAACAAAAAAGGTTTGCCTGAAGATAAAGGTGATGGGCTACATTTTAATGTGTTATTCCATCATTGTGTATATCCAAGATCCTATTTCTTACGAACTTAACATTCAGTCTTCAAAAATAACAAAAGTGCTCACTTCTAGGCATGCAGAATGTCGCCTGTGAATTGCTTGAGTATAGGCAGCGTGACAAAACAAAAAGTCACTTTCATATATTCAGTATCAAGGCAGTATCAACTTCTCCTACCTTTGGTTTGATCCAAGACAAATACACATTTAGAAAGGACAAATTTTAAAAAACCCCAATGAGTAAAATATGCATGATTTCCTAAAAATAAAAACATACTGCCGATTCAAAGACAGTTTCTTGATTTTTTTTCAACTCAGTGACATTTTAAAGTGCAATATAGGTATCTGTTTAGAAACGGCGAACTAAAATTTAAGAAAATTTCTTCCCTCGTAAGGGCAAATGTGGAAGTTGCAGCATCTCTCTATAAAGTTCTGTCTCCAATTGTGAGAGCAGATTTCTTGAGAAAACATTATTGTTCTGGTGTTTCCAACATCATTAGAAGCATCTCACCTTTTTCCTTCATTTCATGCTATTCCCAAATTCTGTTTCATTTTTTCATATACAACATAGCTGATGCTGACAGCTGGAAGCACTTTCATAAAATTAGGGGCTATGCCCCTATAAAGTCCTCGGAGTCCCTCTGTAGCAACAATTCTTTGAAAGAGACCAACCATGTTCAGCTGTGGAGCTCCTTCCACCGAGGCTAGAACAAAGAGATAATGTGTTATATAACAGTTCTAGTAATGTTAAAAATCTTGAGCAAGCATCAAACACCTGGATTGTGAGCCTACTATCACAAGGCCACTGAAAAGTGATCTTTTAATCCCAGACATTTGGGAGATATCCATGTGTCTAAATCCCACTGAAAAGCATTATCCACCTATGTTCCTTTGGAAATCTAGGCTCCCAGCCTTAAGTCTGTGCAGAAACCTATCAAACAAAAATCTCAACTATGGAAACTATCCTTATGAAATGTCCTACAGAGCAAACATTGCTGTCTACCCTCACAGGACAATGCAAGCCCTGTCACTTAATCTCTAAAATTTAGAAAAGTTTCTAAAGTTTAGAAGAGTGCTTCCAGACTGTGACAGGGGCTGTGTGCAGTAGTCTTGTATGGAATGGGGCTCTCAGAATACACAAAGCACCAGTACTTGAAATGTTACTTTTTAATTTGAGTATGAAGAACAACAGTGTTGGGGGTAAGAGGGAGAAGGGACCAACATTAAGAAGAATTTTCCAGATACATCCTTGGTTTTTTTTTTAATTCCTATACCTCTGCTAGAGCTATCCCAAATGATACCATTTCAATGTGACCACCCAGAAGCATTTTCAGCACAAAAGAACCCACCTTGAGCCTGCATGCGTGTTCTGATAAGAGCGAGAGGGTAACTGGCCAACTGCCCACATGTGCTGGAAACAGTGCCACACCCCAACAGTACAAAAACACCTGGGTTAGCAGAGCTTGATGCATAGTGTTCCAGCCACGTACTCTTTAAGAGCTGCCAAGGTATAAAATTAAACAGTAAGACAAGAGATCTGCATTCAAAAAGGTAAACAAATACTTCTTTATTCATAACAAATCCTAAGGGCTCAATCCTGAAAAGCACCAATTTCACTGGGCCAGTCCTACATGCTTGAAGTGCACAGGTAAACACCTTAGCACACAGGGAAGGACTTCAACAAGACTACAATAGTTGGTACCTAAAAGAGAAATCCTTAAAAGATCCAGCAGCAGGAACAGTGCCCATGCACCTGCAACACTCTGAGGAGAGGAGGAGGGAAACCCCACAGGGTGCAACAAAAGCTCACACAGTTGTGCACATCATCCCATGCAGAAACAAGGATACAAACTGTAGAAAAGAAATTCCACACAGCTTTAAAAATGTTTGTTCAAACAGTTGTGGTGATTACTAATGCAGTGTCAAAAAAAGATTTGTCTAGACTAGAAAAAAAAATAGCCTGTGCATCTGAGTTATTTAACGTACTTTGAAGCAACACATATTATCTAAGGTAGATAAAAGATTTTGATTGCTGGTGGGTGAAAGAGGTGCCAGTTTCTCTGGCAGAAAGGAAAGACAGCAGTGTTTCAAACTCCTCAGAAAAGCTGTGTCAGCCAGAAAGAATTCTGGTAACATGCACAGACACACAAGGAATTCAGGTTAATATAATCCACTCATAAATCCAACAACTGGCAAAAAAATGTATAAACTATCATAAACGCAGGATAGGGACCATAATATGAATATCCTTTTAAAGGCCCATATTTCCTATAGAATGGGTATGTTCCAGTCTAACAGGGTTAGGTAAGTATAAAAGCCTGTTGTACTGCCAAGGTCTGTATAATCCTCTCTTAGTGCATTTCCCATCTGCCCAGGCACTCCTCAAGAGGGGCAAACAGAAACACTGGGGTCTAGTAACAGAAAGTCTCATTTGTGTTTTTAAAACTGAACCAGCTGTAATAGTACAATAATACAAATTCTAAAAAATATTTACGCTTTTTGTAAATTAATTAATGACAGCTACATGCATTCAGTGATCTAAACTCACCTCATAAACAGCAAGGTCAATGCCAGCATAAGGAATTATACCCAAAATATTAGGAATATAGCCTTTGTAGAAGGCCTTTGGACCTTCTCTTTTTAAAATCTTCTTAGCACAGTCAAACATCCCAGAATATTGCCCTGTTTTACCCACAGCCAATCTGGTCTTTAAAACCTAAAAGGAAAAAAATAGCCTTAATTACATACCTATTTATTAATCTATGTTAGATACACAGTATATCTCTGCTTTTTCAGTTCTCTAGAACTGCTTTGCACTTTGGTGCTCCAAATCTCCTTTGATTACTGGTAAGGCATTGTCAGCAGCAGGTTTCTTCAGGTTCTGTCCTCAGTGCAGAGCAACAGGCATTACCACACGCTAGCTTACAAATTCTTAGCCTTTTTTAATTGCATTTTAACTTTATTTTCTTGATTAAAACAGGCAGTTATTTGATCAACTTGAAGGCAACATATATAGGCAATATTCAATAGAAGTATTAGCTAAGGAACAACTGAGAGCACTAACATGCTAGCAGATGGCACTTCTGGTCTGGGAACACTAAAGCATATTAAGAAAATAATCTTTCAAAAAGTATGACACTTAGAGAGGTAGTTAAGGAATATAAGGATTGTGTCTCACTACTGAAATCCAGCACCTGATTAATAATGCAAATAAATCTGTACTGCATCTTAGACCTAAGAAATTAGTAACAGCATCCAAAAGAAACCACCAAGGAAATTTCCTGAGCAACCATTTGGTCTACTTCAAAGCCTCACAAGATTGCATCTTTCTCAGGAACTTCCTGGCGCTTGGCTTTTCGCTCTTACACAGAAGCATCCTGAAAACACTTCTAGGACATTACCATATTTTTGTGAGGAAGACCAGAAGATATTACTGTAGAATAGTTCACCTGTCTCCACTGATCAGTGTAATCCAGACAATCTACATCATGTTTCAGTTATTCCCTAACTTAACCCATCTCTGTACTCAGGTCAGCTGGGATTCAGCCTCTGGAACAGCAAGGACGCTCTTTAAAGAGATCATGATGGCTTCAGCAATGAAAACAGTTCTATTCCTACTGAAATCCCCAGCCATGAAAAAGCTACTGAGGTTACATTTGCCATTACTACCAACCTTGATGTAGGTATTGGTTTAGTCCCAGACCCAACACCTATTCCAACATGGATCTACACAAGTGATGAGCTTTCTGGAGAACCAGCAGTAAAGGAAGTACATCCTATTTCTGTGAAATGATGTGTAATTGTTACACTGCAGCAGTTAATGTAGTAACACTAGTTAAATTGCAATGTGTAGTACCACCTACAGGTATGTCCTACAGGGGGAAGAGCAGCCAATCCACCCAGCCTGAGCTGTAGCTGTTACATCCTTCCTTCATACTGTTGTCCTTATCAGACACAGCTCCCCATCATAACGCAACAGAACTTCAATTCTGTCCAGACAAGAACATTCCCTGCTTACATATAGCAGGAAAAGTATTTTTGCCCAATTTACACAATGCTTGAATACCTACTGAACTTTAAATGTTCTTGGGTGATTTTTTCCTGAACTAGGTTTTATTTAAATATTGTTTTAAAAAATATTATACAGCGAAATATATGGAAAAATTACAAGAATCAGTTAGAACACAGATTCTAAAATGCCTAGCACTGAAATTCTGAAAGGAAGTCCAAAGTAAAAATAAATTAGGATATAAGACCAGAGAGGAATTTTTACAATATTTACAAGAGCAAAAGGGGGTTTACTTTGGAAACAAACCAAACATTTTGCAGGCTCCAATGGAAGCAGATTTTCTTACCTCCATGGGATACTTACCTCCATGGGATAAATAGAAGTTTGTGCTGTTGCTCCAGCCAAAGAACCAGATACAAATCTTTCAACAGTGCCTAACTTGCCGTCTTCCCCAGTGAGTATCTTCTTATACTGTACAGTTAAAACAGAAATAAACATGTATATTTTTCAGGAGTGGCAAGAGTTACCATAAAAGGCAAGAGTACAGTACAAAACTGTACTCTTTTCAAGCTTAGTTTTTCATGTATTTACAAATGTTAAATTTGCAAACCCAAAAAGATTCTCCAGAACACAATAAACATTCCAGCCTGCAAGAATTCTTTAGATTAAATACCTCAGTCACCCACAGTACCATAGGTGTTCTGCAAACAGCCAACAAAAGGGTATCTACACTAAGAACTCCAGAAAACAAAGAGGTACCAAACTCCCTTGCAGATCCAGTTGTCCAATCAAAGAATGAAAGGTCGAGCTGTACATACTGTGTCATTCCAAGAGTACAGAATAATGTGCCCAAGGTTACTCTGTGGCACCAAAATCTGCTGTTCAGTCTTGCAACACCCCCAAGTTTATTTGATATTTTGTTGCTTTTATCTCCCAGTTGTACAGAGATGTGCACTATGTTCATTTAGTCTTACTTGAGGCACTAGCAAGCCCCACAGAGGAAAAATAAAGCTCATTTAAATACACCAGAATGGGAGTTCATTTTCCAAAGGAGGATTAGGCCTTAACATGATGCTTAAAGCTGATTCAGAGGTAAATATAACTCTGAAATCCAGGATGAGGGCATCATACATAGCACTGTGATATTTGACTCTAAATGAATCCCGTGTAAGTTCAGCTAGCATAATGTGCGAAGTTTTTGCCTGCTGTCACTGTGGAGCAACAATCTACATATTAATGCAGCTCTCCATACAAATCCATGCAGACTCAGGGACAGTTTAAAACATGTGACAGATATAATTACTTTGCACTGCTCATAACACAACAGTAAAATCTGCCTAATAGTAAGTATTCTATTACCAGAATAAACTACTTTAAATCTGAAAGTCACTCAAATTACTAAATCCCCAAACCATGACAAGAGCTCCTATATAATACAACAGTGCCAATACTGAACAGTGAGAGTGATTTAGGACTTTATTTAGCATTATTTTCATTCCTGATTTATCATCCTACCTGTTCATAAGCCCAGAACTTAATAGCTGTTTCAGGCGCTATTTTCACAACATTTACACCGTTCCCCCTCCAAAGCGATCGGACACCACCTTCTTTCAACATTTGCTTAAAACCGCTGGCTATATTCATTTTGTTTGACTTTGAACCATGAACCTAAAAAAACCAAAACCAAAGTCACAGTAGAGAACACTGTTCTGATTAGATTATAAAACTCATCAGTATTAAATCGATTAAATGTATCAACTAGCAAAACCATATGCACTACTGAGAAAATCTTATTTTAGTGGCACAAGTACTGTAATATTTTGCTTACATTTTTTCCCACATGTATAAAATACAATTCTTATGAATACAAAATATGGAAATTGTCAAAACACAGCCAGACCTCTTCAATTCATACACTGACCTTAGCCCTCAATTTTTTCCCAACAGATCTCTTAAAACTGAAGTGATACACTGGAAACCAAGAAATTCTTGAACAATGCACCTACCTGCATCATGACTTTAAGGCGATCTAAGGGTGCTGTACCTGTTCGAGAGACAGCACCAGCCACTCCTCCTGCCAGCAGCTGCTTCCACCACTGCCCAGTCTTTTTCTCTTCCTCCGTGAACTCATCTGGAACAGTCAAACTATCTCCTATATCCAATACCTTTATGAATCCAAAGCAAAGATGTGCAAATAACTATCTCATTCCATCACAGTTCTAAGTCCAAATTAATATACTACTTAAGAATGTGCAAATAAAGTGCTAGTTACAAATAAAAAATATCTCTAATTTACATTCTATAATTAACTTGCTATGCATTGCTATTCAATGAAAAGCAACTTTAAGTGACTTCTATATAGATATCGAGCAATAACACCACAGACCCACCATTTCAAAGACTGCACCATCATCATTAAAAATTACGACAAATTTCCTCCTTGAGTATGGCCCAAGCAAAGACATTCTGTCATTATCAGCAGTCCTTTAAAGTCAGCACTAAAGCTCAAATGCTTATATGTTGCAGCTAACCTTTCACCAGACAGCCTTGTGGGATTAGTCTGGTAATCTCCTAAGGTTGCTAACAAGAGATTTCTCTCACGGTAATTTATTCACACATATGTGGGATGTCTCCTTCCCCCACCCTCCCCAACATTTTAAAGCAGGGTTTTTACAGCTGATATATCAGAATATTCTATTTCTGGTAACTGTGTATTGTCCTACAAAATGAAAAGTTTGACTAATGCTTTAAAAATTTTCTTATCATCAGTTATACTGAAAGGCACATTTAATTACTTTTTTCAGCTATAAAAGTTTGAAATTTCACTAAAGGGGGCACGTTTGCATTGCCATTGGATTTGATCAAAGAACAACATTAATATAGGCTTTAATGATAAAACTAAGACATAACACTATGAAATATCACGTCACTTAAACATAGTCTTTGCTCTTAAGTGTAACTTATAATCATGATACATGAGAAAAAGTACACTGTAGATAATGCAAATCTCCTATTACACATAAATTAAATGTACAAAAAGAACAAGAATGTATTAATAACTGGTAAGTCCTGACCAGAAAGTGTGTTAACTGATAAACCTTTTAAACTATCATTGATTTTAACTGTAGACACTATATCCCTAATTTATGCTGCATTCTCTATCTGTTAGTAGACAGAATACTGTCCTGGTCATTTGGAACAAAAATTGCAGAATGCAGACTGTAAATATAGCCACTGGACAAAAAGGATAAGCACCAGCTATTCTGGATATTGAACACAGAACAGGTTAATTGGAAAATCCTTTCATCTTTCTTGCATTTGAGGTTTGAACTAAGGTGTCATCAGTTGCTCAACTACATGGAAACATCAAAAGATCAATCGAAACTCTCAAAATATAAATTCAGTGTTCTGAGAGATACTATGCATATCTACCAGGGTTTAAACTTTGTGTGTCCCGAGACCAAAATGCAACTAAGGAAAACAAAGGTAAATTTGAGGGTGTTTGTAACAGAAAGGCCACAGCTACCATAACAATTCTATGCCAATGTACCTATCTGCTTGGAAGAGTCTGACAGCAATTAAAATTTCATAATAAAAACAGAATTGTAAGAGCTGTCTGTCAATGCCAGCCAGGCTGGGAGGTCTCACATCTGCTTTATCTGGAAGACCAGCTGTGTTACTGTGTAGCTGGATTTTGCCTGCTGTGATAACTGGGTCATCAGCTGACTGCAACACTAAGATCACAGGAGACTCCCTCAGTTGTTTCTTGGGGGCAACTAATGACATTCCATTAAAAAAAAAGACAAATACAGATCTTATGTTTAATAATAGTAAGGAGCATTTTATTAAAACAAGGGTTTTTTCCAGTAAGTAAGCTAGGACCAGGATTATTTGATCTCATAGCAGTGCTCCAAGCGCTTTCTTCAGCAAACAGGGAGCTAACTCCCTTTTGGCAAGCATTCCTGAACTGAGGTTGTACAGTGTCAAACACTCAAAGCTTTCAGATCTCATAAACTGTTTTTTGTTATGGAAATGCTGACTAATCCCTGGAGATGTAAATGGTCTCACTATATTCAAAGGTATCTAACCTTATTTCCTCCAATAATCTACAGGAAGGATATTTAGCACACAGGATTACTGTTTACTTACTTTATTACTGTTCTTAAAAATCAGTCACTGAGGTGTCAACAGCTCCATTCAATAAAAACTTAAAAAATTTCTCTGCACAGTGGATAGCCTATTGCTGCAGATTATGTATGCTTAAAGTAAAATCTATGGCACAGAAGAGTTTGACGTGCACAGAAAATCACCAGTAAAGACACCAGTGATTTTATGATAATTATAATGATACTATATAACTGCAAATACTAATTTCAACATAAGAAACAAGTTAAAATGTCTATATAATTTGTTCCAACAAATCAAATCATACTTTAATGTGCGAAGAAAAATATTTAATATTGTGGTTATTATTCTTCTGCAGGATTTCTCCAAAAGAGGAAAAGGATTCCATCCTAAGAATTACTGATAATTATTTGCAAAGTTTGGCTGAAGTTCTTTGTTCAGAAGAAACTCACGACACAATCCTGCTTGTAAATGGGAGAGCATGAAGTGAAAAGCAAAACCAAACAATACAGATATGCTTGAAATACAACAAGTGTGAGGCTGTTATATTAAATATCACAAATTAATACAGCAGAGATGAACTTAAGAGCTGCACTAGGTTAAAAGAGAAGTTGAACTTACAGTGGAATGTTTCCAATATCGAATTATTTCTTCAATGTCTGTAGCTGGATTAAACATGAAATGATCTCTCCACTCATTCCAATCTACTGTCATTGTCCCATCAGCATCAATACTGAAAAGAAATTGAACAAAACTATATAACGAAATAGCAATGGTGGGGTTTTGTTCTGGGTTTTTGCTTTTTCTTCCCCCTACCCTCCCCCCCACTTTTTTTAAAATCTGGATTATCACATCAATAACAACTGACTGTAAATTCCATACAGTGACTCCAAGGCTGACTCTGCCATGGCCTTTCAATACTATGCTTCTCTTACCCAAGTGCATCTGTCCTATTCCATTTAAAAACATAATACAGTGCTTCTTTCTACCAACAACATTTACAGAGAAATAAAGTAACATTTTTCTCCCAGAACCAGATGTTCCAATAGTAACTACCAGCACCTTTCAAAGTCATAATCCCATTTATCCCCGTCTGAAATAGAAAAATATAAAAACTAACAATACAAGGAAGATTAAACTGCTTCAAAAAATAGTAATTCCTGACCTTTGCAGGATCTTTTCTGCCTGTTTTTCTGAAATGTTTATACCCAATATCTTGAGGGACTGGACAACTTCTGAGGCTTCAATTTTTCCTTGAAACATTAAAATAAAGATGATACATATTTAAAACACAAATCTTAATAAACTTAGCACCTTGGACCTCATTGCAACAGCAGAATAATTGCAAAGACGATTTAAAAATAAACAACATAAACACAGATGATGTGTTTTGATTGTCTACTACAAGGACAAAGCAAATGGGATGCAAATACACAGTTGGTTAAAAACTGGATTATCTTTAATAGCTAGAAATAGTCAGAAATTTCCTTACAGTTTTCCATCTGGGGAACAAGGAGCCCCAGTTCAGTGTACTTGGAGAAAACAGAAAGAATAAAGACTATAATAATTTATTTTTTCGATCTATAGCAAACTTTAATTATGCAGCTGTTAAGGACAAGAAGTAAGGATTCCATATTCACAACTTTTTGTTCCAGTTCAAACAAAGAAAATAAGTTAAAGTACTTTCAATTAACAGTTTCTTCAAACAACGTTTGAACAAATAAAATAAATCAAGGCATACCATCATTGTTTTTGTCCAGGCTCTTAAATGCCAGTTTCATCTTTTTCTCATGTTCTTTAAGATACTGCATAAATTCTTCAAAATCCAGCTGTCCATCCTGGTTAGTATCTCCAGCTTTAAAAATTTTCTATTGAGAGAAAAATGAATATTTTATTTATCCAAATTACAGCAGGTCACAAAGCATGATTTTGTTCTCAGAATTTAACACACTCAATATTTTCATAGAGAGAGAAAATACTTGACAGTAAATATATATTTAAGAAAACATTGTTATTCACATAACTTTCCTGTGCAGAAATTTTAAGGTTTCTTACCAGCACTGGCAAGTTATACCTACAGGTATCAACTAATTTGTGGAGGAAGAGGTGGGGGACAGGAAAAAAACCTGACAGAGAACAAGTTTAAGCCTGTGAGTTTCCTGTATATGAAATTTGCCAGTAAAACAAACAAGCAGAACCTTGACTATCATCTTAATCAAGTGGTCTATTAATTATGAATTATAAAGGTAAAAAATATGAACAGCAATTAACTATTTAAATGCTGACCAAAAAATTACGAAGATCTTGCCCCACTAGCACTTCCAGCCCTCAGCATTTGAGAGAACACAGCTTTCTGCTTCAAACTGAAGCCCTGACTACAGTTTTAAACAAACTTGTAACAAATACAAACACACCTATCTTCCTTTCTTGCATGTGCTTCCTAGGAACTGTTCTCCACATAGAAACACCTACATGTAAAATTAACTCTGCATTGAATGCATGGTATGCAATTGCCAGGACTGCAGGGAACAAGTCTGAAACACAGCCCAGGCAGACACTTCTCCACCACCAAAGGGCCAGAAAACTTCACCATCTCTGTTAGAAAAGGGAAATTACAGCAGCCCCACAAGCAGCAGCCCGTAATTGCTGAGGCTCGTGCTCAAGGCAAAGCCTGGAGAAGCTCTGCAGGGTTTAGGAGCTTGAGCTTTACGCCGCAGCAAGGGCAGCTCTGGACACGGAGAGCCGCGGCCACAGCACGGCCACAGCCGCTGCCATCGCTCCTCACGCTGCCACAGCACTGCCATCTCCCTGGCAGGACCTGCAGGAAGCCAGCAGGGAAAACCAGCCCAGAACCCTGCTCCAGAACACAGGATTTAAGGGAAAATTATGTCTTATCCCCTCCTTTGGACGTTGGTCCCTGTGGTTTCCCTCCATGTGTGAAATCATAGGGGGGCAGCACTCGGTACCAGACGGACAGGAGACCACCCTGCCAGCACAATCTCCTCACCAGCTGCAGTTTCAGAGCACTCCACGTTATGTGTAAAGCACATACCAAAAATTCTTCCAACAATCTTCTATTTAGCAGACTGCCTTGCGCAACTGTAGTTTCTGAATAAAGTAACTCTCAACAAGATTTGAATGGCTGTTCTAATCTGCAAAATCTGGTTTTAATTGTTTACTCCTCTTTAATTAGCGGAGGACCTCAAAAGACCAAAGTCCAACAAGTTCTAGGCTACAGAAACTAAATGCAGGGGAAGCAGAAAACTGGTGAGTGTACCTAGTATTTGGTGTCCGAAAAAGACTGAAGACATCTAAATACATTTACGTTGCCTCCTTTATCTTCCCTATCCCTCTACAAAAAGTAATATACTTTAAAATTTCATCTCAAAAACCCAAAATTTATAAGATTATCAAGGATTTCTCAATGAAATGCAGGAAGATTACGTGGTATGCCACAGCGAAACGAGCAAATTATTTACTTCCCATAATACAGCAAGTTGTGCACAATAAAAATCAACTCAAGATACCACATATTCAGATAACTGTGATTTGGTATCAGCTTTGAAAAATAGTATTGTTAGTATAGTCATAAGTCCAGCTTGATTGTAATTTCTATTAATAACCTGTCAACACAGATAGATACACTCATAAATTCAGTTTCATGCCTCTGTCAATATGGTTAGAGCTGTTCAGAATTTCCCATAACAAAAAAAAAGTTAGTTTACATTTATGGATATTTATGGATACAGTCCTGACTATGACCTTTTAACAAGCAATTAAGAAAGGCTAATAGATTAATCATTCAAAAAACTCCCCCCCCTCAAAAAAAAAAAACCTAACCAAACCCCACCATTAAAAATTACTCTAGTCTGAAGAGCCCCCTCTCAAAGATCCTGCAATCCCGAGCCATCTGTTACTCCACACATGGCACCTCATGCTGCAGGGTCCCAGTGTCCTGCTGGGCTCCCGCACTCTCCTGAGAAGAGGTGACTTATGTGGCACTTGTAATCACTTTGGGTGAGTTCTGCTGGACACAAATTGTTACTGTTCCCTGTTGCTAGCTGAACTACACATACCAAAATGCAGAACAAGGAAAGTGTTGTTCTGTCTCACAGATATGACAAAACCTGAACTAAATTATAACTATAAAACCTCCACTGCTGAGGACGATGTGAAAACAGGAATTGCTAGGAAATTTAGAGAGCTGGTAATTTCTGTGTGTGAAGGGGGGCACCTTTCAGTTCATCTGCCAAAGAAGTGGATTTCATATTGCAACAATGAGAAAAGGGTAAGCACAAACATACTCTCCATTTCCTACTTTTGTTTTGACAGTTATTTTCCAGACTGCAAGCCAGTCTCAGCCACTCTCAGTGCAGCAGAACAGAAATGATAGGGAACAAAAACATATGGCACATGTGTTTTTACCTCAGTACAAATCCAAAAGCTCATGCAAACAAAAGCCTCTTGCTGTCAAGGAATGTCACGAAATTAACTAATTGTGTGGGTGTTAAAGTTTCAGATTAAAATCAGTAACTTGCAAGACTGTGGAACTAACAGGAACACTGAAAGAGGTTTGTCTTCTGCTTGGTGGGCAGAAACCTCTTCCTTGGGGGGTTCCATACCCCATGGCCACAGCCAGCAGGAAGACACCTACTGGATGCTGCAGGGAGCCTGGCACACTAAGTCCTAGGTACAAACTGCCCCTTCACAGCATCAAATAATAATTCAAGTTGGAAGGAACCTCTGGAGTCCATTGAACACAACCCCAACTCAAAGCACGTCTAATTAAACCTAATTAGATCAGGTTGTGCAGGACCACATCCAATTGAGTCTTGGACACCTTCGAGGAAAGAGATTCCACAGCCTCCACAAGCAAACCACTCCATCATTCAACCACTCCCCACTTCAGTTCAACACTGAATCCAACTCTGCTGTTCTGCATTTAATATACTACCAAATTTTGCATAATTACAGCCACTTGTCACTCTGCCAGTGCCTGGGTCACCAACTTCTCAGATGGAGGAGAACTGGATGCATTTTAAAATAGGCATGCTTACAACAATAGAGCAGGAACCAACCAAGGTGCCAACAGTCGCTTACAAGTCCTGGGAAACAATGTTCAGTATGCCTGCCACATAAAACCTGCCATTTCTTGTTACAGCCTTACTGTGGGATCACCTCACCTTTACAAAGGCCCAGACACAAATGTTTATTTTTCAAGGCACACCATTTCTTTTCTCATTGTCTAAAAACTGTAACCCCAAGCAATAAGGAAGGTTCACTGGACAAAATGAAATGGTGACCACATAAAGAATTGTTAATTACTGACAGATATAGGAAGACAGTTTAGATGATGACATGAGCTAGTGATGTGTGCTTGCAGCCCCGAAAGCCAATCATATCCTGGGCTGCAGAAAAAGAAGCATGACCAGCAGCTCAAGGGAGCTTCCATCCCTCTACTCTGCCCTTAGGAGACCCCACCTGGAGTACTGTGTCCAACTCTGTGGTCCTCAGCACAGGAAAGACATGGACCTGGTGCAGTGGGTCCTGAGGAGGCCACAAAGACGATCAAAGAGCAGGAGCACCTCTGTCTATGAGGAAAGGCTGGAGTTTTTCAGACTGAGGGAGAGAAGGCTCCAGGGAGACTTTATTGCAGCCTTTTTGTACTTAAAGGGGCTTATAAAAGAGATGGGGACAAACTTCTTAGCAGGGCCTGTAGCAATAGGACAGGGAGCAACGGTGTTAAATGTAATGAGTGTCAATCTAGATTACATATAAGGAAGAAGTTTTTCACAATGAGGGTGGTAAAACACTGGCACAGGTTGCTCAGAGTGTAGCAGATGCTCCACCCCTGGAAACATTGGAGGTGAGACTGGGTGGGGTTCTGAGCAACCTGACATAGTTGAAGATGTCTCTGCTTATTGCAGGGGAATTGGACTACAAGACCCTTTAAAAGTCACTACCAATCCAAACAATGCTATGATTCCGTGATCTTTCTTTTTAATGCTACAGGCCTTCACACAGACAGACTAAAATGCTCCTGTGCTGACCTATTTGATCATGATACTGTCACCTTTGTCTTTTCTCCTCTTTTTTTTCTTCATAATTCTACTACTTTTGTTCTTTTTCTGTTGCATATTTTGTTAATACAGCTGCTTTCAAAGTCCTGCACAACCAGGCAACACCAATGTGAAAGGCCACAAGTAGACTGAAACACTGAAGGTATTTTTTAAAAAAAATTCTCCATTACATAAATCATGTTGCAGGGTTGAATTCTTACTCCTCCAGAAGAACTCTGTATTTGGTGTGGAAATGTAAGTCAGCAGGTCTGTTGAAAAAAAAAAAAATTACAGACAGGCTTTATATACACATCAAAAACTCCTTACCCTCCTCTGTAAGTGTCCGGATGAATTATTAGATTGGTCTATGCCAAAGTTATGAACTTTAACACATTCATGGCTACAATATAAAGACAAAGAATGCAACAGACTAGAAATCTCAATGTTTTTATGTAGACTTTTCTTTTAAATTCACAGTCTAATTTTTACATTATTTCGTATCATTATTTGTGTATTGTGCACGAGCCTTCACATTCTATTTACAAAACTGAACTGTGCATGAAGGGTGGGGCTGCTGAGTACAAAGGATTACCAATCTATTCATTATCTTGTTATTTCAGCTAATTAATATAATGTAAAGAATATTTAAAAGGAAGTGATTCATCAAGAAGTTACTGGCTTCCTATCATGCTATCTACAAGACACAAGCACAAAATAGCACTTCAAGATACATCACTGGTGCAAGTAGTAATTATGTGTTCTGCAAGCTGCAGCTAGAATTCCAAAGGGCACAGACACAAATACTGCAGAGAACTCCAGCACCACAGTAAGAACATTAAAATGTCTTTAGACATGCCCACATTTCACATTTGCTTTTAAAATCAGAAGTACTATATATAAAACCAATCATGATATTCCCTTTTTCCCCCCCTTTTTCAATTCTTTCCCTCTAAAATATTTTTTAGCCATTCACATAGTTCTGCAGTCTACGATTTTAAGTTATTTGATTGTAATATTACTGGAAGCCAAATTCAGTCACAGCTGAAGTATACATAACACTTCTCTCTTTAGTGGACGCATACCTGACAATAGTCCTCTTCTTATTTATATCTGCTAAGACTACACAAATTTATGCAGACTATGATAACCCAAAAAACACTAGCAAAGATTATTAAAGTCAGCCTTGTCAAACTACAGCAGTTGGGAGATAAATCCAGCATAAAGGGAAATGGCCTGGGGATGTGTTCACACAGCCTTATAACCCAGTGAGTCCACATAACACATGAACTAGACTGACACTTCACCTCCAGAAATCCAACAGAACACTGAGTAAAACAGCAATTTGCACTGCCTGCAAAGGCCTCCCAACTTGTCCAAATTCAGCATTCATACTCACTCCCGTGCCTCCCAGGATACTACCAACATGTCAACAGTATCCAAGCAAGCCCCTTCAACCTGCCACAGACATACATTAGGAGGCCCTCACTCCAGTATAGCAGACTTGCAGCCTTGACAGGAGCAGATGTTGCTATCAGCTGCAGAGCTTCCTGTTCCTGTTCCCTGTCCTAAGCACCACTCCTCCCTGCAACAGGACAGCACTAGCAGAGACCTTCTCACTGGTCCATTTCAGCTAACAGAATCTCTAGAAAACGAGACAAAAAAGGACAAGATGCAAGTGTGAGTATGCTCTCCCAAAATGCCTTGCAGAAGCTGCTTCCTCAGGACCTGGATAAACTCTCTCAACTCATAGCTATGAATTAAATTTCAAGAATCTGAAACAGCATACATGGAAGATGCAAACTATCCCTAGAACTTTCATTCAGCATTCCTTGCAAGTTACACTCATATTTTCGACTTTGAGCATACTGAGTTTTCCCATTAAGCAGAACCATTCTGCTACAGAGGCATCCCAGCTGTAATCATCTCAAAAGATTTAACAGTTTACCTTGTTTGTTCACCTGGGACACACTGCTGTCTCAAGACAGGGATTTAGCAAAGCATTTCAACACAGCGGTTAAGAGATGTCTCAGAGGTGAGGCTTCCCATATTTGGGAATTCTTGGCATTCTTGCATTCTTGTACTTTGCAGCAACAGGAGGAAGAATTAATCATTCACTATACCCTGTCACTGTTCAGGAAAAAAACCTATTAAGTTAGTTTTAAAAAATAATTCATTTTATCTCCTTGGATGTTTAAAGTGTTATGAAAACAAACTTAAGATTCATCTTGCTCTTTCATATGGAGACTTGCAGACTACAGCACGTATCAGTTAAAAGCTTCTGAAGCTGTACACATAGAAATGAAATAATGATTTACATGTTTGCTTACAATGGAAACAAAGTAAATTGAATACATTCAATTTCCAATTTACAAATTGAATACGTTGCTGAAAATCTTTGTGGTATTTCACAATTAAGGCCCCATAAGCAGTCATAATCATCACATCTATTATGACCTGAAAAGGGAAGCTTAAAGGATCTAAATGGTTCCAGTTTTCTACAATCACATGACATGACATCTGTTTTGATAAAAAGCTGAATATGCCAGACTACTCTAAATCTATAATACCAGGTTTCAGGTAAACTCTTAAGGTGAGAGAAAGCTTCAGTTCATATAAAGAATGACACAGGGAAGTACTGAAGCTTTTAAGACTGTGAATCTGCATATCAAGTATGAGAAATTCTAAGAGTAGATCCAGTGTGATATAAGATGCCCGTGTATCTTCCTTGAAGTTGCCAAAGTAATCAGTGTTTCTTCTGTTTCTGGCCAAGCTACAACATGATGAAGGAGTCTTCAGTTAACTTGGTCTATTACCCTTCTAATTTTGCCACATAGAGGAAGTTAACAAAATTAAAACAAGTGCAAAAATCTTAATAAAGCAGTGGACAAATATTTAAGGACATAGTTAGCTCAGTCACTAAAAAAGTGTGTGCTTTTTGGACTAAGAACTGCTATGGAAAGTTCAAGCTCTGAAGCACTATCTAGCTGCTGTTTTTAGAGGCCAGAGAAAAGCACAGGAGGAAACAATACACACCTGGCCCCGTTCTCACCCATCCTCAAGCTGAGACATAGCAGTGGAACACAGCACAGGGGCCTGCCTCACTTGACAGAATTCTGAATTTCCTGTGGTTTAAATGCAGAAATACACTTCAAGTGTTCCGAGTATTTTTAGACTTGATTGGACTCAAATTTTCAGAAACAGTCAATTATTCTGAACAGACAATAGTGTGATTGTTGAGAATTCAGTCTCATTAGGCCCTGTCTCCACCACACAGACGTGTCTCTTCACACTGTTTCTTTATCCAAAAAAGCTTTAACGTAGCCAAAGACTTATGTCAAAATGTTACAGAGAGTTAGTCCAAATAAGATCATTAGACTGGTTCCAGAATGCAGTTATTCATCTCAGTAACATCTTCCTACTGCTAGCTCCAGAACTCAATGCATAAATAGTACCTGAATTTGAATACTTGGCTGTTCCTGTCCCAAACTGAAGCTTGAAATATGGGGTTCACCTCCTACGGATTTAGTGTAAGGACTGATTGCAGCAGAAGGAAAGGATGAACAAAAATAGTTCTTCATCCAACCACTCACACCATTTATGGTGCTCCCGCCTACAAGACTCATGGCATTCTGAAGACACAGCATGAGATCATTTGTGATCTGATCCCAGCATCTATTCTGTGTCTCTGCTTATCAAAGTCACCGTACAATAGCTGTTAATACTGCTTGTAGAGCAACATTTGATAGTTACCACACTGAACTCCTCCTTCACAGATGTTGACACACTATGTCAGGAATCTTTTGCAAAGCTTTGCAAAGTAACCCATTCCTGGCAGGTAATATACTACAATATAAAACAGGAGTCATCCTGGCAGCCTCCAAGCAGCACACATTCCAGATTTTCCAGTCATTCACTTTTGTCTGTCAGATACTGCCAAAAGGCAGGTCAAGTAGAACACAGGAGGTTCTGTCATGTTGTGCTATGATGTCTTGCTATGGGGGAAAAATGATTCTTCCTTAGAGGGAGATGCAACCCACCTCCAAAGCTTACCACACACATTCACAACTGATGGAAGGTGCATACCTGTAGTCCATTACTCTAATGGATAGCAGCTTTGCCTCTTTTAAAAACATGCCTATTCCTTCTAGAGAGGAACTGCACTTGAAGACAAAAGAGCAAAGTAGTACCAGTAGCACAAACACTAATTTATACTGTGAAGATGGTACAACTTTGGATCAACCAGCTGAGTTTGCAGTGAAACCCAGGAACACTCAAACAGTCCCTTTTCCACGGGTTAGCCAGGAAACAGCTGTGCAGCTCGGAAGAACAATGGCCAACACCCCCAGGTACATGGATTTCATCCTATGTGTGGAAAGCCAGCCTTGCAAAGAGATTTTTGGAAACCTAAAACAGACCAGCATCAACATAATGAGGCTTGAGACGCTGACCCAGCCACGAGACACCAGAGCCTACTCTGCTCTAGGATATCCCAAGCTCTGCCCATGCCATGGTGCCACTAATGCTGGCAGGGCTGAGCAGTTCAGTAGATAACACTTTCCCCCACTGTGTAATATTTTCATGTCTCAATTCCTTACTCATTAGTTATTAGTAATTATAAGACTACTTCTGCCTCTCCAAATACAAATATGATGGTTCAATATCTGACTTCATTAATAAAATACCTTTTTTCCAAGCCGTAAGGAAAATGAATTCAACATCACTTTAGAGCTTGAAGTGGGAGAAGGCAGCTTTGAGCTGCAAGAAAGTACAGGAAGCAGAGTAGCTACATAAAGACAGGAAAGAAGCAGAAGGCAAGTCTTGCTGAGGTTCTTGTATTACAAGAAGTCTAGTTATTAACAGGTACACAGCACTAGCCTAGCTTCTAGTTCAAACTGTGCCCACCATAATTTAAAACAGTGAGCATATAGAAGTTTCCCTGCACTCCAATGATTCTTCCACCCCTCCCAAATGAGAAGATGACTCACGGCTTATCTTGTTCACTCTGTGTGTCTTTAACAACTAAGGCAGCAGTTCCTGCTCTCTATTACATGCAGGTATGTCTAGCTTATGTCTATCTATTTCATGGGTATCCCTTTCAGTTTATCCTGAAGCAACTGAAAATAATCTGACACCTACTCAGATGTGCACTATTAATGAAGACCACTGACTTTGAGAAAGAATTTGGAACTTCAGTTCTAAGTTGTCAAATCTTCAGCAACACACCAGCGCTTTCAGTGACTTATGTGGGAAGACCACTGTTTTTAAACACCAGAAAATTAGCTGGTTACCTGTTTGCCCGTTGTTCAATGTAAGTAAAAACCCCAAACTGTTACAATCAAACTGGTACAACAGGTTTACAACAATGTGTGTATAATGTGTGACTGAAGTTCATAGCTAGCATGCTCTGAACACTGACAACTCTCATGGATAACAAAAAAGGCCAACGTGTTCCTCCTTTAATACGAAAACCTAAGAACACAAAACGTGCCTATTGTAAAGATGATTTTGACCAGCAGCAATATTGAAGTGAAAGTGTGCTTTCATTTATACTCTTGCATAAACACCATTCAACTCAAGAGGCCTGTTGGATATTTTCTCTTAAATATAGGAGACAGAGAATTAAATATAACAGAAGGAGGCAAAACAGAGACCAAAGGAGACCACAGGGAAAAACTGTCACACAATCAGCATAAGGTCACTGAATTATTGACCCAACACATCTTTTAACACTGGAGTTGAAATTTAAGTTCCTTTTCCTGCACCTCTTTCAGAAAGTATGCAACAGCTAGTACAGGCATGGCAGTGGAATGCCATGGAAACAAGCAGAATTGTCACAGTAGTAGCTCCCCCCACAGATCTCACCTGCACCTGCTCACCTTAAATGAACCCACGTGTGTCTTGTCAGTGCAGACTTGCCTTACCACACAAACATCTGTGCCTACAGAATTGCACATTAAATTATTTTATATGCTGATCCCTGCGGATTACTGAAAATAACGAGGAAAGAGAATTTCTCTTCCAGGTAACTAGTTAAGTCAACATGCTAGTCAGTATCACACTGGAATGCTTGATGACTTAAGTTTTACTGACTTCTGAGGTCACAACATTGATATAAGGGACAAAGGAATGTAATAGTCCAACTGATCACTGCAGAAGCCACACCACAAAGTTTCGGCACTGTCGGTTTCCTGGTTTGATAGCCACTGTTACAAGTGTGCATTTTCTAATAAGGGGCCTCCGTATCTGACAACAGTCCATGCCAAGAAGAATCATTTCTATGTCTATGTG